>CM047806.1:45353398-45792513 GCA_026214975.1 Gentiana macrophylla | reverse complement strand
TTTTATGCCATTAAAATTAATAAAAAATGTCTTTCTATTTTACATATTATTTATCAAATAAATAATATTGCATATTCATTAAATAGACCAACTATTTAATTTATTCTCGAGGTTCCACAAAACGAGAAAACACTCGCGTGTTAGGAGCCAACCCGGGGACCATGGACCTATAACTAGTAGCTACAATAAATTGAATAAAATATTCATCGAACAGAATATTTCTACAAGACTTATTAATTCCGGAATTACGGCACCATAAATCCGAAACTGAACTTTATCGATTACAGATATAGCTTATTCTCAAAGCGTCGAGTCAATAAGTGTCCATTGATATAATCATTAAATACAGACAAACCCTCCATAAACTATTCATAACAAAGCGGGATTATTTCCGTACTATTCATTACATCTTATCCTTATTTACATTAACCCACTAGTGATCAATTAGTTCATAACCAATACGAACTCGCCGATCGATCGGTTTCTAGAGATAAACAAATAAGGGATTGTGTTTCTACTTCCCATGGAAGGATTGAATTCCATATCCATGAGACACACACTCCTCACTCATTCCGAATAGTGTCAACGTTAAAATGATTCGGACCGTGGCTCTTAGCAATCCTTAACGAACACATCAATCCCTATCTTGAAACAAGCAGAAGTTTGCAATCACTTCAGGATTAAGATTAATCCATATATGATCATCTTGTGATTTAATAAGATTTCTCAATTACGGAATTATGAGAAATGCATATTAAATCATCCAGTCTTAGATGACAACCTCATATAAAAATTCCCCACTTGGATAACTCATACTTT
This sequence comes from Gentiana macrophylla, assembly GCA_026214975.1. NCBI lineage: Eukaryota > Viridiplantae > Streptophyta > Magnoliopsida > Gentianales > Gentianaceae > Gentiana > Gentiana macrophylla. The sequence goes on along the minus strand of CM047806.1, from coordinate 45,791,694 downwards.
GATTAAGTTCACCACGGACTACTAGTTCAAGTGTATCACCATAAACTTAATCCTCAAGTGTGAAACACACTAAGTTATACGGCTATATATGAAAGGACTTGGGGTTTTCAGCAGTGTATAAAATATAAGCACAAAGTAAATAATAAGATGAAATAAAATCTGTCATTTATTAAATAAAAACAATTACATAAAAAAAATTTCGGGCGCTACTTCCAACAATCGTCCACTTGCCCGTATAGACAAACAACAATTGTCTTTCGGGCACTACATACAACAATTTTAATGTTGTAGACCTCTTGCGTCATTTGTTATCAAAGGAAGGTTCTTTCCTCTGTGGTATGATGGCCAATATGAGCTGGGAATATGCCGGATCCGCGGTGGTGTTCGGTATTCGAAGATCAGTTGACATATAATGTCGGAACTTGATCAAAAGTTTGACTCTTTTACATCGGGATTGAGTCATAACACGACTGGGCTGAGACACCTCCTGAGGCATGAAGATCGAGTTAGACGAGATTTTCCTTGCATTTCTACGATTGACACCGCACAAGTTTCACTACCGGAATCGCAACATATAGAGAAAAGAACAAATGATGGGTGACGGACCTTTTCAGGTGTTACGATCCTTCACCGCGCATGTACCGGGTCAAATCGTAGTGCTAGTCCTGGTGAGTCGTCGTATCCTCGGGAAATGAAGGCATAATTCAAAGTGTGGTTAAACACCAAGAAGCTATTATTAACTCGATCTAAGTCGCAGTTTTATCAGTTTCCTCGGGTTAGATAGTTAGATTAGTTAGATTGTTAGTAAAGCAGTAAATAAATATATAAAAATAAAAATAGATAATATATATATTTTTGGATCTAGCCAAGAATACGTTACTGAATTACGATCTCTTTTTAGTAGAAATAAATGAGACAGATCTTCCTTTATTCAAGGTGTAAATTATGTGAAATGGTGCACTCCTCACCAACAGCTCTTCTCACGAAAGCGTATGAAAACTGTCATATGTCTCATTTAACTATCCTACGTCATCCAAAAGATCGGGTCACTACCGTTTTGTCATGCGGTCAATATTTTAGAATCTTCAAAAAAATAGATAAATTGACGTAATTAGATCTCGAGCACAAATTTTAATAAGATTTGTTTTTCTAGGACAAATCGCTTCCCGGTAGGAAATAGGATTCGTTGTCACGCTTTCACTCGGCCAATTTTACCCTCCGGTCTTTCTATCTCAGACGTTAAGTTCAAAATAGAAAGAGATTCATCATAATTAATTTTAATCATTTTTACCATAGTCAATCATCCAGATCTATAAAAGAATAACTAATTGATTTATATCTTGGCTAGATATATTTTTAGCTTAACATTATTATAGATATAGTATACATCATAATATTAGAATAGATTACCGATTATAAATTGTTGAATCGGGGTCATTTCGCCAGATCTACAATCTTCGATAATTATTCTACCATTATAACGATACTATAACTACTTTATTCATATATATATATAGAAACAACAAACATAATACTTTAGAAAAATACCCGATTAAATTAAGTTGATTCGGAGGTTGTACTCTTCCGGACATTACAACGATTTCAAGAATACCGAACTTCCGAGATTTCCCGAGCATTACAACGGTACTAATTTATTTATATATATAAAAACATATATATAAATACATAGATATATGTATATATACTGGCTGAAAATAAAATAAAAGACAAAAGAGATATAGATCTATATATATATCATATATATGTATATATGATCTATAACAAAAAAAATAAAAAGAACAGAGACGGAGAGAAAGCAGAGAAAGGGAAAGAAGAGGGGCAAGCGTTCATCTGCTTTGATCCTCTGTATAAATAGGCAAAAATCAAGGCCGGATCGATCCGGGTGGGTGCCGGATCGATCCGGTGTCATCATTGCAAATCCTAGCTGATTCTATCCAAATCTTCGGATTATTTGATATATATTGGATTAAAACTTCTAAAATTCATATCTTGAGTTGTAGACCTCCAAAAATTGCAAACGAAATGCCAAAATTACAGTCTCGAGAAACTCTAAAACTTTAATGAAGGACTCTTCTTCAGAAAACCTCTTCTTGAGTACCTCGTGTTCCTCCGAACGCTTTTTTTCGACATTTTACTAAATTGAATCAATTAGCCACTTGATCACCATTTGAGTTGTAGAAGTCCGATTGACTTGATTCAAAATCCATTGGAAAGCGTTCTTGAAGATATACAACTTTTATGAAGGAAACTTCTTCAGAAAATGTCGTTTTGATGAGCCATTCGTATTACGAAGATATTTCGGTATTTCTACTAATCCGAATTGATTAGTCAATTGACCATAACTTGAGTTGTAGACCTCCAATTGACGTAATTCAAAGTTCGTTGGAAAGCTTATGTGAAGATCTACAACTTTCATTAAGAAGTCATCCCCTGAAAATGCCTCTAAGATGGGTCAAATCTCCGTCGAAACAGGTTTTGGTTTTAAGTATGTAAGATAATTTGATCCATTTGAACTCGTAAGCTTGTGGCATCTTCTTCTAATCCTCTAAACACATCTTTTAGACTCAAAACATGTCGTTACGTGGAATCTTGGTCAATGTATAATCCTGCAATGAACCACCAAAACACCAAACGTAAATCCGACACGACACTCCGGTTACTAAACCGGTACAAAACTTAGTAAAAACTTATAAAAACACGATATTTTACATAATAACTACTACTAACTTACTTAGATAAATCTAAGGGATAATTGACTTAAATTGGTACAATAATGCTCAAAGTGGTATCAATATTGGGGTAAAATGTCGTAATAATTATCATCAATTTGTCTCTCATCACAACTCCCCACTTAGCTTTTGGTCGTCCTCGAGCAAAACAAGCGATAAAACAAAATGAATGAGAGATAAATTCATGAAGATATAAGATATAAGGGACAACCAGATGATACAACCATTAGAATTACAACCAGGCTTTAAGCTTAATATAAATGTATAACAGAGTGTGTGTGTGACAAGCCTTTTCAATTTCCACTATCCTCTCTTGAATAATTCAAGCAAACACACAAATATCCATTCGAGATAATCCTAATGACTTTCCTAGGTATAGCGAAGAATAGATTCCACACAAAGTTCTCCGTGTACTTATTAGGATAATCCCTAAAGCATATCATTCGATTTATATTTTGGGATAGTCGAGGAAGATAACTAAGTTTTCAACCACACTTAACCAATTTTTTTTTTCTTTTTTCATTTTTTTCTTTTGATGAGCTTAATTTCACATGTGTAGCATATGCCCTCATTCCCAGCAATAGGATGTTTCGTGATAACACCCTAGCTGGACTACTATCATCAGGCAGTCAGGAGCTTTTAAACCTCATAGTGATATAGGACGTTTCGTGATAACGCCCTACTGCACTCAAATCATTGGTAGCTACAACCGACATATATATAGTTCATCTTAATTTGGTATTCTTCCTTAACTTATATCCTTTCTATCACATTCAAACCTTTAGATATTCACAGTACACGTTCAAAAATTAGGTACTAAGTTACTGCAATTATCTATAGAATAACCACTAGGATACTGAATGGATACAGTTTAAAATTTTCCGCTTCAATATCAAAGGCTTTACGTGAAGGAATTCATGTTACACAAATATATTTGGAATTATAATGCACTTACGGTTTACGTTGGTTATACACATCCAAATTGATCCTTATATCTTCAAATCCATGAAATATATACCTTATACAATTTATTTTAATCAACTAAATAATGCTAAAAAAATCGAAAACTAAGGGATTTATTGATACAAAATAAACATTAATTCCATTCTTTAGACCAACGACTCCACTCCCACTTACGAACTTACATTGTCCCCAATGTAAAGTGAGTGTAAATAAGTTGTTGGGAAAGCAATGGTGCAATCAAACAAGTCAAAACAAATACTCGGATGATATTAAAGGGTGGGTGGGTGGGTTAAAGTTATGACCGTTGTGTGTGCAAATAAAATAAAAGTGTGTGGAGTGTGACGATTGTAATGCAAAAGGGTAGATAAACACACCACATAAACTTTTATTGATTTAAAACACACAATATTCCACGATAGTTGAACTAATACATGTCACACATTATTTGAATTTTAAAGCAGACTAGATCATGAAATGAAATATGTGACAAAGTATTAACTCGAGTCTTTTATACCCAGATCCTCAAGAGGTTCTTTCAAATCGTTCGAACAACCTAAGTCCAAGAAATGACGATTTGAATTTTTTCTTTGATTTCCATCGGGATTTTCGGATAACCACCTAATCATTCCCTTTTTTAATGACATTCAAACATTCATCCTAAGACTTGGTGAAACAAAATGAAAATCAATCCGAAGTATTCGCAAAGTATTATCCAAAGTATGAGTAATTATTATATTTAATATTTTTACGGGCTGCCTCCCGGTAGCGCTTTTGGTTAACGTCGTTTGCTCGACAAACTTAAGCAACTAATATAATATACTAAACTAAATGGGATACTTCTAACAATTACTCACCAAAGCATGTAGCAACTAAGCACACAAACCAACTAGAAATAAATGATTAATGAGTAAATAGGAAGGATAGTACCCGTGATTTCACTAAATTTATAGTCTATAGCTAGACTTTTCATTGCTTCAGTTTTTAATGCACAGGTGGTGGGTCATCCTCACGCACCGCATCCGTCTTTTTTATCAATACTGGTCTCCAACATATGTTAGACGAATGACGTCGAATCCAACGGTTCTTGACCTTTTCCTTTGATTTTCGAGCTTTCGGTTTGTGAGCCTTCATATTATTGATAGAGTCATCTTCTTCAACTACCTGCGTGTTAGTACGATCCACAACAAGGGGACACAAAGTGTCCACACAAGAATAAGATTCTAGTGTAGTGCATGGATAATTCAATGGAATGTAAATGTTGAAGACAACGCGCTTCATCATTCACTCCCAAACTAAGCTCTCCGCTACGAACATCGATCACGGCCCCACCGTTGCTAAAATGGTCTACCGAGGATAAGGGTGCACTCCCTACCTCCATATCCATAACAACAAAATCGACGGGGAAGTAAAATTTATCTACCTTAACCAACACGTCTTCGATGACTCTTTTAGGATGTTTAATAGATCTATCTGCAAGTTGGAGAGTCATCTCCGTACGCTTAAGCTTACATATGCCAAGTTTCATGAAATCATTATAGGACATGAGGTTTACGCTTGCACCGAGATCACAAAGCGCCTTCTCAAACAAAAGTCCCCCAATTTCACATGTGATAGTAAAACTACCAGGATCTTTAAGTTTAGGAGGAAGCTTGTGTTGAATCATGGCCAGAACACTCCTCACTTAGACACACCGCCTCATATTCTTCCAACCGTTTCTTTCTCGGATAGTATGTCCTTAAGAAACTTACCATATTCGACATATTGATTAGAGCTTCAATGAAAGGGATATTAATAGTTAAGTGCCGAAAAGTGTCAAGAAAATGTGCATACTTTTATCCAACTTCATCTCTTTGATTTCTTTTTTCGGGAATGAGGAGTAATTCAAGATCAATTAAAGTAGGGTTAGAATGTATACCTCCCTTACCCTTGTCGTTAAACGAAGATGGTAAAGCTTCCTGGAATGATTGTGCCTTTTGAGGACACTGTGTGTCATCATTCTGTACCTTTTTCTTCAAAATATGCACTGGATATGGTGCTGCCCCATCAGATTGAACCGAGGTGAATTTGGGTTGAGCCGGATAAGGTTCGGTTTGAATTGGCCCTTTCAAACTTGATTCCTGCGCATCGGACAAGGTCCTTAGATCATTCAGTCTTGGATATTTCAATATTCTAGGAACCTTAACCCATTCCTCATCCTCACTTTCAGGTTCAATATATCTGTTTTGTCTTAGGAAATCTTCAATAATGTCCTCTTCCTCTTTTGGTGAATTCAGGTTCATCTTTAGATTCCACATTCTTTTCAAATTTACCATCTAAATCATCCTCTACTTCATTATTTCCGATGTTTTCTAATCCATTACTTCCACAGATCCTTCCACTTCTAGTAATAACAGCATTTACCCCACTCAGATCTCTTTCAGTATTACTTGTAGTCCTCCTAGGGGTCTACTGTTTTTACGTTCCACTTGTCTACTCAAATGATATTCCAAATTCCGTGATGAAGCTTCTACAATTCTCATTCTGGTATCATGTCTACTTATAGATGTTTTCAATGTACTCATATCCCTAGTGACTGTACCTATAGAAGTCATCATGGTTTCCATATTTTGAGCTTGAGTTGACATCATACCCATCAGGATTTCGATTAATTTCTCCCATTTATCAACTCCTTCAGGTTGAGTTGAACTTTGGGTGGCTGGTATGCTTTGAGTGGTATGTTGTGGATACGGTCCAGTAATGATTGTAGGTTACGATTCGAGGTATCTCCTTGATAAACCTTATTAGTATATGGATTCTTATATTGAACTGGATACGGTGGTTGTCCTTGCTTACTAGGGTTTTGGACCAACGAAAAGTAGGGTGATCTCTTCTAATAGCATTAAACGAGTTTGAATATGCGCTTATTCAAATTCCTATCTTTGTTGAAGAAAACTCACATCCTCCTTGAATATCCATACGGTTCTTCTATCCCTAATGACACATTATCATGATTCGAGTATTCATTTGTTTTACTATTTCGAACTCGGAGTTCTTATTCATTGTAAACCATCAAATTTCCTACTCAAATTCTCCAAGTGTGCTAGAACTTCCGTATTCGGTGTGTATTCTCCTCTAAAAGCTACTTTTCTTGTGCTAGAACCGGTTTCCCACATTCTATTATTTTTGGAAATCTTTCTATAGCATCGTAAACTATTTGAGCTTCACTCATCATTAACGAACCACCACATGCATGATCTATATCACGCACGTGAATCTTTCCTTAATTTACTGACGTAAAATTTGGATTTGCATATCTAAGGAATAACCATGATCGGGACAATCTCTTAATAGCTTTTAAACCTTCCCCAAGCATTCCCAAACGTTTCTTGAGATCCTTGTCTAAAGTTGGTATTTTGACTATTAATTCCAATTTTCTACCAGGAGTAAAATATTGTTTTAAGAACTCGGTTTGAATCTCCTCCCAACTAGTCAATGAATGATGTGGGAGTGACAGAAACCAATCTCGTGCTCTTCCTTTTAAAGAAAAAGGAAACATAGTCATCCTCGTTAATTCATAATGAGCACCATGACTTTTGGTCAGATATACAATTCTTGAAAAGATAGAGATGATGATGTGGATCCTCATCATCCTCTCCTAAAAATTAGGCTCTTGTGTCAATTAAACCAAAAAGATGAGATTTTATTTCGAAATTATTTGCTCCTTTATTGGGTAAACGAATTGGATTATTAATCTGGTACCTTCTCACGGTCTGATCACAAATAAGTCTTGGGTTTACCATTTGGTTTCGACGAGTATGCTTATTCCGATTCGATTATTTCTATTATTCCGATTTCGTTATTAGGTTGAGGTAAATTTCGATTAAGGTTACGCCATGCCCTTGAGCATGAGCAATCCCTTGTTCAGTGTTTTACCAACGGTTTCGACCATTTTCAGTAACTCGATTTCACAATTCTTGTGGAATAGAAAATATCGAATAGAAAATAACACGAAATCGATAAAAACCACATTTTTTCTCTTGGTAATTATCGAATCCACTCGGTATTTACCGAGTGTTTTTTTAATTGGTATCTTACCAATAGGTAGGTACCAACAAAATAAACGAACGCGTTTACTTTCTACTATCGAAAATAGAAAATAACTCGAAATTGGTAGAAGAAGAAAATTGGTAACTAAAAGAAGGTAGATACCAACGGAAAACAAAAATATAAATGTGATAAGAAGAATGTTGACTTATCCTCGAGAATTTTGAGCTAATACAAGTAGTAACCATAGACACAATGAATTAGCGTCGTTTCCCCGGCAACGGCGCCAGAAAGCTGACGGACCTTTTCTAGGTGTTACGATCCTTACCGCGCAAAGGTACCGGGTCAAATTGTAGTGCTAGTCCGGTGGTGAGTCGTGTCGTGTCCTCGAGGAAATGAAGGCATAATTCAAAGTGTGGTTAAACACCAAGAAGCTATTATTAACTCGATCTAAGTCGCAGTTTTATCAGTTTCCTCGGGTTAGATAGTTAGATTAGTTAGATTGTTAGTAAAGCAGTAAATAAATATATAAAAATAAAAATAGATAATATATATATTTTTGGATCTAGCCAAGAATACGTTACTGAATTACGATCTCTTTTTAGTAGAAATAAATGAGACAGATCTTCCTTTATTCAATGTGTAAATTATGTGAAACGGTGCACTCCTCAGCTCAACAGTTCCTTCTCACACGAGCGTATGAAACTGTCATATGTCTCATTTAACTATCCTACGTCATCCAAAAGATCGGGTCACTACCGTTTTGTCATGCGGTCAATATTTTAGAATCTTCATAAAAATAGATAAATTGACGTAATTAGATCTCGAGCACAAATTTTAATAAGATTTGTTTTTCTAGGACAAATCTGCCCCCGGGTAGGAAATAGGATTCCGTTGTCACGTTTTCACTCGGCCAATTTACCCTCCGGTCTTTCTATCCGCACTTTAAGTTCAAAATAGAAAGAGATTCATCATAATTAATTTTAATCATTTTTACCATAGTCAATCATCCAGATCTATAAAAGAATAACTAATTGATTTATATCTTGGCTAGATATATTTTTAGCTTAACATTATTATAGATATAGTATACATCATAATATTAGAATAGATTACCGATTACAATCTGTTGAATAGGGTCATTTCCGCTTTGATGTACAATCTTCGATAATTATTCTACCATTATAACGATACTATAACTACTTTATTCATATATATATATATATAGAAACAACAAACATAATACTTTAGAAAAATACCCGATTAAAATTTGTTGATTCGGAGGTTGTACTCTTCCGGACATTACAACGACTTCAAAGAATACCGAACTTCCGAGATTTTCCCGAGCATTACAACGGTACTAATTTATTTATATATAAAAAAACATATATATACATACATAGACATATGTATATATACGGGCCCCGAAAATAAAATAAAAAGACAAAAGAGATATAGATCTATATATATATCATATATATGTATATATGATCTATAACGATAAAAATAAAAAGAGAGACGGAGAGAAAGCAGAGAAAGGGAAAGAAGAGGGGCAAGCGTTCATCTGCTTTGATCCTCTGTATATATAGGCAAATATCAAGGCCGGATCGATCCGGGTGGGTGCCGGATCGATCCGGTGTCATCATTGCAAATCCTAACTGATTCTATCCAAATCTTCGGATTATTTGATATATATTGGATTAAAACTTCTAAAATTCATATCTTGAGTTGTAGACCTCCAAAAATTGCAAACGAAATGCCAAAATTACGGTCTCGAGAAACTCTAAAACTTTCATGAAGGACTCTTCTTCAGAAAACCTCTTCTTGAGTACCTCGTGTTCCTCCGAACGTTTTTCGACATTTTTACGAAATTGAATCAATTAGCCACTTGACCACCATTTGAGTTGTAGAAGTCCGATTGACTTGATTCAAAATCCATTGGAAAGCGTTCTTGAAGATATACAACTTTTATGAAGGAAACTTCTTCATAAAATGTCGTTTTGATGAGCCATTCGTATTACGAAGATATTTCGGGATTTCTACTAATCCGAATTGATTAGTCAATTGACCATAACTTGAGTTGTAGACCTGCAATTGACGTAATTCAAAGTTCGTTGGAAAGCTTATGTGAAGATCTACAACTTTCATTAAGAAGTCATCCCCTGAAAATGCCTCTAAGATGGGTCAAATCTCCGTTAAACAGGTTTTGGTTTTAAGTATGTAAGATAATTTGATCCATTTGAACTCGTAAGCTTGTGGCATCTTCTTCTAATCCTCTAAACACATCTTTTAGACTCAAAACATGTCGTTACGTGGAATCTTGGTCAATGTATAATCCCGCAATGAACCACCAAAACACCAAACGAATCCTGACGACACTCCGGTTACTAAACCGGTACAAAACTTAGTAAAACTTATAAAAACACGATATTTTACATAATAACTACTACTAACTTACTTAGATAAATCTAAGGGATAATTGACTTAAATTGGTACAATAATGCTCAAAGTGGTATCAATATTGGGGTAAAATGTCGTAATAATTATCATCAATTTGTCTCTCATCACAACTCCCCACTTAGCTTTTGGTCGTCCTCGAGCAAAACAAGCGATAAAACAAAATGAATGAGAGATAAATTCATGAAGATATAAGATATAAGGGACAACCAGATGATACAACCATTAAAATTACAACCAGGCTTTAAGCTTAAAATAAATGTATAACAGAGTGTGTGTGTGACAAGCCTTTTCAATTTCCACTATCCTCTCTTGAATAATTCAAGCAAGCACACAAATATCCATTCAGATAATCCTAATGACTTTCCTAGGTATAGGCAAAGAATGATTCCACACAAAGTTCTCCTGTACTTATTAGGATAATCCCTAAAGCATATCATTCGATTTATCCTGGGATAGTCGAGGAAGATAACTAAGTTTTCAACCACACTTAACCAATTTTTTTTTTTTCTTTTTTCATTTTTTTCTTTTGATGAGCTTAATTTCACATGTGTAGCATATGTCCTCATTCCCAGCAATAGGATGTTTCGTGATAACACCCTAGCTGGACTACTATCATCAGCAAATGGAGCTTTTAAACCTCATAGTGATATAGACGCTTCGTGATAACGCCTCATCGCACTCAAATCATTGGTAGCTACAACCGACATATATATAGTTCATCTTAATTTGGTATTCTTCCTTAATTTATATCCTTTCTATCACATTCAACCTTTAGATATTCACAGTACACGTTCAAAAATTAGGTACTAAGTTACTGCAATTATCTATAGAATAACCACTAGGATACTGAATGGATACAGTTTAAAATTTTCCGCTTCAATATCAAAGGCTTTACGTGAAGGAATTCATGTTACACAAATATATTTGGAATTACAATGCACTTACGGTTTACGTTGGTTATACACATCCAAATTGATCCTTATATCTTCAAATCCATGAAATATATACCTTATACAATTTATTTTAATCAACTAAATAATGCTCAAAAAATCGAAAACTAAGGGATTTATTGATACAAAATAAACATTAATTCCATTGCTAGACCAACGACTCCACTTCACTTACTTAATTTACATTGTCCCCAATGTAAAGTGAGTGTAAATAAGTTGTTGGGAAAGCAATGGTGCATCAAACAAGTCAAAACAAATACTCGGATGATATTAAAGGGTGGGTGGGTGGGTTAAAGTTATGACCGTTGTGTGTGCAAATAAAATAAAAGTGTGTGAGTGTGACAAAGTGTAATGCAAAAGGGTAGATAAACACACCACATAAACTTTTATTGATTTAAAACACACAATATTCCACAGTAGTTGAACTAATACATGTCACACATTATTTGAATTTTAAAACAGACTAGATCATGAAATGAAATATGTGACAAAGTATTAACTCTGAGTCTTTTATACCCAGATCCTCAAGGGTTCTTTCAAATCGTTCGAACAACCTAAGTCCAAGAAATGACGCATTTGAATTTTTTCTTTGATTTCCATCGGGATTTTCGGATAACCACCTAATCATTCCCTTTTTTAATGACATTCAAACATTCATCCTAAGACTTGGTGAAACAAAATGAAAATCAATCCGAAGTATTCGCAAAGTATTATCCAAAGTATGAGTAATTATTATATTTAATATTTTTACGGGCTGCCTCCCGGTAGCGCTTTTGGTTAACGTCGTTTGCTCGACAAACTTAAGCAACTAATATAATATACTAAACTAAATGGGATACTTCTAACAATTACTCACCAAAGCATGTAGCAACTAAGCACACAAACCAACTAGAAATAAATGATTAATGAGTAAATAGGAAGGATAGTACCCGTGATTTACTAAATTTATAGTCTATAGCTAGACTTTTCATTGCTTGATTTTTAATGCACAGTGGTGGGTCATCCTCACGCACCGCATCCGTCTTTTTTATCAATATCGGTCTCCAACATATGTTAGACGAATGACGCCGAATCCAACGGTTCTTGACCTTTCCTTTGATTTTCGAGCTTTCGGTTTGTGAGCCTTCATATTATTGATAGAGTCATCTTCTTCAACTACCCGCGTGTTAGTACGATCCACAACAAGGGGACACAAAGTGTCCACACAAGAATAAGATTCTAGTGTAGTGCATGGATAATTCAATGGAATGTAAATGTTGAAGACAACGCGCTCATCATTCACTCCCAAACTAAGCTCTCCTCACTTAACATCGATCACGGCCCCACCGCTGCTAAAAATGGTCTACCGAGGATAAGGGGTGCACTCCTACCTCCATATCCATAACAACAAAATCGACGGGAAGTAAAATTTATCTACCTTAACCAACACGCCTTCGATGACTCTTTTAGGATGTTTAATAGATCTATCTCGCAAGTTGGAGAGTCATCTCCGTGACGCTTTAAGCTTACATATGCCAAGTTTCATGAAATCATTATAGACATGAGGTTTACGCTTGCACCGAGATCACAAAGCGCCTTCTCAAACAAAAGTCCCCAATTTCACATGGGATAGTAAAACTACCAGGATCTTTAAGTTTAGGAGGAAGCTTGTGTTGAATCACGGCGTAACACTCCTCACTTAGACACACCGCCTCATATTCTTCCAACCGCTTTTCTCGGATAGTATGTCCTTAAGAAACTTACCATATTCGACATATTGATTAGAGCTTCAATGAAAGGGATATTAATAGTTAAGTGCCGAAAAGTGTCAAGAAAATGTGCATACTTCTTATCCAACTTCATCTCTTTGATTTCCTTTTTCGGGGAATGAGGAGTAATTCAAGATCAATTAAAGTAGGGTTAGAATGTATACCTCCCTTACCCTTGTCGTTAAACGAAGATGGTAAAGCTTCCTGGAATGATTGTGCCTTTTGAGGACACTGTGTGTCATCATTCTGTACCTTTTTCTTCAAAATATGCACTGGATATGGTGTCGCCCCATCGATTGAACCGAGGTGAATTTGGGTTGAGCCGGATAAGGTTCGGTTTGAATTGGCCCTTTCAAACTTGATTCTCAAGCATCGGACAAGGTCCTTAGATCATTCAGCCTTGGATTTTTCAATATTTCTAGAACCTTGACCCATTCCTCATCCTCACTTACAGTTCAATATATCTGCTTTTGTCTTAGGAAATCTTCAATAATGTCCTCTTCCTCTTTTGGTGAATTCAGTTCATCTTTAGATTCCACATTCTTTTCAAATTTACCATCTAAATCATCCTCTACTTCATTATTTTCGATGTTTTCTAATCCATTACTTCCACAGATCCTTCCACTTCTAGTAATAACAAAGCATTTACCCCACTCGGATCTCTTTCAAAAGATTACTTGGTAGTCCTCCTGGGGTCTACTGCTTTTACGTTCCTCTTGTCTACTCAAATGATATTCCAAATTCGTGAATGAAGCTTCTACAATTCTCATTCTCGTATCATGTCCACTTATAGATGTTTTCAATGTACTCATATCCCTAGTGTGACTGCACTTATAGAAGTCATCATGGTTTCCATATTTTGAGCTTGAGTTGACATCATACCCATCTGATTTTTGATTAATTTCTCCCATTTATCAACTCCTTCAAAGTTGAGTTGAACTTTGGGTGACTGGTATGCTTTGAGTGGTATGTTGTGGATACGGTCTCAGTAATGATTGTAGGTTACGATTCGAGGTATCTCCTTGATAAACCTTATTAGTATATGGATTCTTATATTGAATCGATACGGTGGTTGTCCTTGCTTACTAGGTTTTCGCACCAACGAAAAGTAGGGTGATCTCTTCTAATAGCATTAAACGAGAGTTTGAATACGCTACTGCTCAAATTCCTATGCCGTTGAAGAAAACTCACATCCTCCCTTGAATATCCTTCTCGGTTCTTCTATCCCTAATGACACATTATCATGATTCGAGTATTCATTTGTTTTACTATTTCCGAACTCAGTTCTTATTCTCGTTGTAAACCATCAAATTTCCTACTCAAATTCTCCAAGTGTGCTAGAACTTCCGTATTCGGTGTGTATTCTCCTCGCAAAAGCTACTTTTCTTGTGCTAGAACCGGTTTCCCACATTCTATTATTTTTGGAAATCTTTTCTATAGCATCGTAAACTATTTGAGCTTCACTCATCATTAACGAACCACCACATGCATGATCTATATCTCGCACGTGAATCTTTCCTTAATTTATTTACGTAAAATTTGGATTTGCATATCTAAGGAATAACCATGATCGGGACAATCTCTTAATAGCTTTTAAACCTTCCCCAAGCATTCCCAAACGTTTCTTCAGATCCTTGTCTAAAGTTGGTAATTTCGACTATTAATTCCAATTTTCTACCAGGAGTAAAATATTGTTTTAAGAACTCGGTTTGAATCTCCTCCCAACTAGTCAATGAATGATGTGGGAGTGACAGAAACCAATCTCGTGCTCTTCCTTTTAAAGAAAAAGGAAACATAGTCATCCTCGTTAATTCATAATGAGCACCATGACTTTTGGCTGTATTACACAATTCTTCGAAAAGATAGAGATGATGATGTGGATCCTCATCATCCTCTCCTAAAAATTGGGCTCTTGTGTCAATTAAACCAAAAAGATGAGATTTTATTTCGAAATTATTTGCTCCTTTATTGGGTAAACGAATTGGATTATTAACTGTACCTTCTCACGGTCCGATCACAAATAAGTCTTAGGTTTTTTTGGTTTCGACGAGTATGCTTATTCCGATTCTCGATTATTTCTATTATTCCGATTTCGTTATTAGGTTGAGGTAAATTCGACAAGGTTCGCCATGCCCTTGAGCATGAGCAATCCCTTGTTCAGGTGTTTTACCAACGGTTTCGACCATTTTCGTAACTCGATTTGACAATTCTTGTGGAATAGAAAATATCGAATAGAAAATAACACGAAATCGATAAAAAAAAAACCACATTTTTTTCTCTGGTAATTATCGAATCCACTCGGTATTTACCGAGTGTTTTTTTTTAATTGGTATCTTACCAATAGGTAGGTACCAACAAAATAAACGAACGCGTTTACTTTCTACTATCGAAAATAGAAAATAACTCAAATTGGTAGAAGAAGAAAATTGGTAACTAAAAGAAGGTAGATACCAACGGAAAACAAAAATAGAAATGTGATAAGAAGAATGTTGACTTATCCTCTAGAATTTTGAGCTAATACAAGTAGTAACCATAGACACAATGAATTAGCGCCGTTCCCGGCAACGGCGCCGTAAAGTCGACGGACCTTTTCTAGGTGTTACGATCCTTACCGGCAAAGTGTACCGGGTCAAATTGTAGTGCTAGTCCGGTGAGTCGTCGTGTCCTCGGGAAATGAAGGCATAATTCAAAGTGTGGTTAAACACCAAGAAGCTATTATTAACTCGATCTAAGTCGCAGCTTTTATCGGTTTCCTCGGGTTAGATAGTTAGATTGTTAGTAAAGAAGAATAAATATATAAAAATAAAAATAGATAATATATATATTTTGGATCTAGCCAAGAATACGCATCGAATTACGATCTCTTTTTAGTAGAAATAAATGAGACAGATCTTCCTTTATTCAAGGTGTAAATTATGTGAAACGGTGCACTCCTCAGCTCAACAGTTCCTTCTCACACGAGCGTATGAAACTGTCATATGTCTCATTTAACTATCCTACGTCATCCAAAAGATCGGGTCACTACCGTTTTGTCATGCGGTCAATATTTTAGAATCTTCATAAAAATAGATAAATTGACGTAATTAGATCTCGAGCACAAATTTTAATAAGATTTGTTTTTCTAGGACAAATCTGCCCCCGGGTAGGAAATAGGATTCCGTTGTCACGTTTTCACTCGGCCAATTTTACCCTCCGGTCTTTCTATCCGTACATTAAGTTCAAAATAGAAAGAGATTCATCATAATTAATTTTAATCATTTTTACCATAGTCAATCATCCAGATCTATAAAAAGAATAACTAATTCAGATTTATATCTTGGCTAGATATATTTTTAGCTTAACATTATTATAGATATAGTATACATCATAATATTAGAATAGATTACCGATTACAACTGTTGAATCGGGGTCATTTCCGCCAGATCTACAATCTTCGATAATTATTCTACCATTATAACGATACTATAACTACTTTATTCATATATATATATAGAAACAACAAACATAATACTTTAGAAAAATACCCGATTACAGCTGTTGATTCAGAGGTTGTACTCTTCCGGACATTACAACGACTTCAGCAATACCGAACTTCCGAGATTTTTCCCGAGCATTACAACGGTACTAATTTATTTATATATGTAAAAAAACATATATATACATACATAGACATATGTATATATATATGGCCCCTAAAATAAAATAAAAAGACAAAAGAGATATAGATCTATATATATATCATATATATGTATATATGATCTATAACAAAAAAATAAAAAGAACAGAGACGGAGAGAAAGCAGAGAAAGGGGAAAGAGAGGGCAAGCGCTCATCCGCTTTGATCCTCAGTATATATAGGCAAAAATCAAGGCCGGATCGATCCGGGTGGGTGCCGGATCGATCCGGTGTCATCATTGCAAATCCTAACTGATTCTATCCAAATCTTCGGATTATTTGATATATATTGGATTAAAACTTCTAAAATTCATATCTTGAGTTGTAGACCTCCAAAAATTGCAAACGAAATGCCAAAATTACGGTCTCGAGAAACTCTAAAACTTTCATGAAGGACTCTTCTTCAGAAAACCTCTTCTTGAGTACCTCGTGTTCCTCCGAACGTTTTTTCGACATTTTTGCGAAATTGAATCAATTAGCCACTTGACCACCATTTGAGTTGTAGAAGTCCGATTGACTTGATTTAAAATCCATTGGAAAGAGTTCTTGAAGATATACAACTTTTATGAAGGAAACTTCTTCAGAAAATGTCGTTTTGATGAGCCATTCAGATACGTAAGATATTTGGGATTTCTACTAATCCGAATTGATTAATCAATTGACCATAACTTGAGTTGTAGACCTCCAATTGACGTAATTCAAAGTGCGTTGGAAAGCTTATGTGAAGATCTACAACTTTCATTAAGAAGTCATCCCCTGAAAATGCCTCTAAGCTGGGTCAAATCTCCGTCGAAACAGGTTTTGGTTTTAAGTATGTAAGATAATTTGATCCATTTGAACTCGTAAGCTTGTGGCATCTTCTTCTAATCCTCTAAACACATCTTTTAGACTCAAAACATGTCGTTACGTGGAATCTTGGTCAATGTATAATCCCGCAATGAACCACCAAAACACCAAACGAACTCCGACATTTACACTCCGGTTACTAAAACGGTACAAAACTTAGTAAAACTTATAAAAACACGATATTTTACATAATAACTACTACTAACATACTTAGATAAATCTAAGGGATAATTGTCTTAAATTGGTACAATAATGCTCAAAGTGGTATCAATATTGGGGTAAAATGTCGTAATAATTATCATCAATTTGTCTCTCATCACAACTCCCCACTTAGCTTTTGGTCGTCCTCGAGCAAAACAAGCGATAAAACAAAATGAATGAGAGATAAATTCATGAAGATATAAGATATAAGGGACAACCAGATGATACAACCATTAGAATTACAACCAGGCTTTAAGCTTAATATAAATGTATAACAGAGTGTGTGTGTGACAAGCCTTTTCAATTTCCACTATCCTCTCTTGAATAATTCAAGCAAACACACAAATATCCATTCAGATAATCCTAATGACTTTCCTAGGTATAGGCAGTAACAGTTCCACACAAAGTTCTCCCGTGTACTTATTAGGATAATCCCTAAAGCATATCATTCAGTTTATACTGGGGATAGTCAGAAGATAACTAAGTTTTCAACCACACTTAACCAATTTTTTTTTTCTTTTTTCATTTTTTTCTTTTGATGAGCTTAATTTCACATGTGTAGCATATGTCCTCATTCCCAGCAATAGGATGTTTCGTGATAACACCCTAGCTGGACTACTATCATCGAGCAAATCAGAGCTTTTAAACCTCATAGTGATATAGGACGTTTCGTGATAACGCCCTACTGCACTCAAATCATTGGTAGCTACAACCGACATATATATAGTTCATCTTAATTTGGTATTCTTCCTTAACTTATATCCTTTCTATCACATTCAAACCTTCGGATATTCACAAGACACGCTCAAAAATTAGGTACTAAGTTACCGCAATTATCTATAGAATAACCACTAGGATACTGAATGGATACAGTTTAAAATTTTCCGCTTCAATATCAAAGGCTTTACGTGAAGGAATTCATGTTACACAAATATATTTGGAATTACAATGCACTTACGGTTTACGTTGGTTATACACATCCAAATTGATCCTTATATCTTCAAATCCATGAAATATATACCTTATACAATTTATTTTAATCAACTAAATAATGCTCAAAAAATCGAAAACTAAGGGATTTATTGATACAAAATAAACATTAATTCCATTGCTAGACCAACGACTCCACTCCCCACTTACGAACTTACATTGTCCCCAATGTAAAGTGAGTGTAAATAAGTTGTTGGGAAAGCAATGGTGCAATCAAACAAGTCAAAACAAATACTCGGATGATATTAAAGGGTGGGTGGGTGGGTTAAAGTTATGACCGCTGTGTGTGCAAATAAAATAAAAGTGTGTGGAGTGTGACGAAGGTAATGCAAAAGGGTAGATAAACACACCACATAAACTTTTATTGATTTAAAACACACAATATTCCACAGTAGTTGAACTAATACATGTCACACATTATTTGAATTTTAAAACAGACTAGATCATGAAATGAAATATGTGACAAAGTATTAACTCTGAGTCTTTTATACCCAGATCCTCAAGGGTTCTTTCAAATCGTTCGAACAACCTAAGTCCAAGAAATGACGCATTTGAATTTTTTTCTTTGATTTCCATCGGGATTTTCGGATAACCACCTAATCATTCCCTTTTTTAATGACATTCAAACATTCATCCTAAGACTTGGTGAAACAAAATGAAAATCAATCCGAAGTATTCGCAAAGTATTATCCAAAGTATGAGTAGTTATTATATTTAACATTTTTACGGGCTGCCTCCCGGTAGCGCTTTTGGTTAACGTCGTTTGCTCGACAAACTTAAGCAACTAATATAATATACTAAACTAAAAGGATACTTCTAACAATTTTCGATTCCGTTTTCTTCTTGGGCCTAAACCCGATAAGCGTCGGGTTCAAATGTAATATCCCGACTTTTCAAAAAAGGGCAAAGAGTCTTTTAACAAAAATTCAGATTTTTGTTATATTTAATTAAAGAATTTAAAGTGTGTGTGTATATATATATATATATATATATATATATATATATACACTCACAAAATATATATAAAAGGGATTTAATTTTGGGAATTTTATTTGGGATTAATAAAGTTATTAGGAGTTAATGAGTTTATGGGAGGTTTTAGTTTTTTTTTTGTGATTTAACTATCCCATTAAGTAAGGGAGTTACCAAAACAGAAATCAGAATTATTTCACGTTCAGTTCTACGTTGAGAGCAAAGAAAAGCAAAGAAGACTACTTCCAATTTCTCTCTGGTTTTTTGGTCGGTTTTCAGAATCGTTTGAAGATTCAGAATCAGCGGGAAGAGAGGATCGTTTTGATAGCAAATGTTCAGAGTTTTGTAAAGGTTTGAGTTGGAGTTTGCAATTGAGGGCTGCAGTCTTTCTAGAAGGTTTGGCTTTGGTGCTACTTGCTAATAAGGTAAGGGGCTCTTCCTATTGTTTAATTAGGTTTATGATGTTTAAGGTAGAGTGTTTGTGGTGTTTTAAATGCTAGATATCATGTCTACTTGTTGTTAGATGAATATGTGATGTTTAGTTGTGTAAAAGTTGTACTTTTTTCTGCTTTGTTTTGATGAGTATATGGTTGAAGAACATGTTTGGTTTGGGTTGGAAATCGTGAAGTGCAGAAAATTGCAAGTTTTAGGTTTTTCTGGTGCACAAGCGTATGCTTGTTCAAGGCAAGCGCACACCTTCGCTGGATGATTCAAAACAGAATGTTTACTGAGAGCACAAGCACACGCTTGCTCAAGGCAAGCGTACACCTGCTCAAGGCAAGCGTACACCTGCGCTGGCTGAATGAAAACAGAATGCTAATAGTTACACAGCGCGCACGCTTGACCAGGCAAGCGCACTCTTGACCCGCTTTCTCATGAAAATATGTGTTTTAATACTATACTTGGTTTAGAACGTTCTAATGGATCTAATAATGTTAAAGGAACTTGAACAAGCCCCGATTAAGCACATTGCGTTTAGTTCCGCACCGAATGTACTCTTCAAGGGAGTTGAAGTTCGGGACCGTCGGAAGAGTATGATTGGCTTGTGCTTTGATGAATTAGAATTCATCAATGTCCGTGTATGTGCTAGGCCTTGTCCATGTCTAGTGATCTAGGAAGAGAGTAGTAGAGAGGTGACGGAGCTTACTTGAAAATACTTAGGTGGCTAGTTAACAACTAATAATAAACGACGTGTGTAGTTAAAAGACTAAACATCGAACATTCTTGGTAAGGCACCTATCTATATCGCGATGTGTGGGCGGTCAGATAAAGTGAATAACTCTACTGGCCTATAAACGGCTAAATGGCAGGGGACTTCGCCGAACGTGTACACTATCGGGTCTTAACCCGTGGCTATCGGTGTGATCCAGTGATAGGTTGCAAACGATACCTCGTGGTGGGTAGCACCATGCGTTGTGCCCTTGAGTGCCGATGTGACAAAGATAAGTTAAGTTAGAAACGTTTAGTCACGACATGTTGATGAACATGAAGTGAACCCTAGAATTGAGTCGGTTTCATAAAGACAACTTAATAATAAATAATAAACCTTTCGTTGTAAGACTTGATTACATTAGCTTCTTCCTCTTGCTAAGTACCTTTGTACTTACCTCAATTGCATATGTTGTTTTGTGTGCTTTTGGGGTGAGAAGACGAACAGGTTAGCCTTGAGCTCGTTGAGGAGTTCGATGATGATTTGATGACGTTGGTGCTGTTGATGCATTCTATTACTTTTCGATTAAAGGTTGTACTATAGTGTGTTGTAGATTCTTTAGATAACCTGTTGTACTTTTATTCCAAGTTTGTAAGACAAGGGTTGTATCTTTCTTTTGTAAAATCGTACGTTGTAAGCTTTATCTCATTGTTTTAAACTTTTCCTTTATACCCCTAATCGGTTTCTATTCTATTCTAAAGAGCATTTATGGTTACGGCCGAGCCTTTTAGTTTCGTTGCTTAAATTTTGATACGATTTAACGAGAGGTCGGGCGATAATATTGAATTTAGTTAATGTTATACGCGCCGAACGTTCTCTTCCGGATAAGGGCTCGGTATCCAGGAGCGGGGCGTTACAGTTGGTATCAGAGAGAAGCGTTCCTTGCTTTTCTTGGCTTCCCTTTTCTAAGATGAGATCTCTTCAGACCTCTTAGAACCGTTCTGATCCTTTCTTGATCTTTCAGAATGTTCGGAACCCGTAGAAGTTTCCTTGCTAACCTAAGCTTCTGTTCTTAAGATAAGGTGTCTTAGATCTTTTAGAACCTTTCCGATCTCTCTTGTTCTTGGTGGTATATTTCGTAAGGCTGAGATCCTTAAACCGTGGTTAGGTTTCTTAGGCGAAGGTTAGGTTGAGTTCTAAGCACACATCTTTTATGTGATGCCCTCAAGTTTGTTCCTTCTAGGATCCTTTATAGAAACCCTATCTTTTTGGAGCTTTGGACTTTTCTCTCTTTGATCTTTCTCTTGGAGGATTTAATGTTTTCTTGTTGCGACATTTCGATTTAATCATTTCTTTTATTTTATAACTTGGTGTTTGATGATACTAAATAATGCACCACCTATAAAACAGGCCCACGTGTAATCTAAGGATGAGTCAGAAAGGGATCGAATGGCTAGAAATGTAATAAAGATGGTGTTTTTGGTATTTTATGGTTGAGTCCAAGAATGTATCTTGGATTGCCTACGATCATCATGTCTAATGTCCAGAATCAAGCCTTACGTAGTTCCTGGAATGATGTATTTATAGGCACATGTCCTACTTACGCCCTAAGCTTAGGCGGTTTTGGTCTAATGACATAAATACCCTTTACTCGGCCTGGCCCCTTGCCCAAGTAATGTCATTGGATGGTGGGCCTAGAAATCGGGTCAAGGCCACGATATCGACTCGATCAACATCGACATGGGTGCTTCGAGGTGGAACACTTGCGCAGAATGGCCGGTTCTTCGTGGTCTTCCCGCACGCCTCGTGTTCGATCCGACTTGGACAATAAACTTAGACTTTTCCACATGCCGGTTGGACCAATCAAATAATTCCACGTGGAGGGTTGGAACCCGTGATCGTCGGTGTTATATAAAACAAGTAAACGATTTTGTTCACGTTTCTATATGTCTTTTAATATCATTTTTTATGTTCCAAAAATTCTGTAAATTTTCAACCATTTAGAAAGTTGTCTTATCTACAATTTTTCTCTTTACATAAACTCAGTTTTTAAATTGGATTATTCATAAATTGCTTGACAAGGATGAGCACTCTGTACAGAAAATTCTGTAGCGGTACTCTTACTTATGAATCTGTTTTGAATAAGCTAAGCACCCCCAAATGACTTGAATTTTTGATATGTTGTAGAAAAATTTCTGCTCTGCAATTTTTTTTTTTGGAGTCAAGTGCAAATTCTTTCTGGTTTGAGTACAATCTGCAACACAATGCAGATTATAAATTTCTGAAATCTTTGACAGCTTGCAGCAGTCGACGGAAATAATTATTTTAACCAACCTATGCTTTTCCAAAATCTTGGTTTTGAGAAGCATGTGTAAAACTTATATACCTGCAACTTTTCTCTTTGTGTCATGTTCAAAATCAGTTTGGTTTGTTTTGTGCGAGTCAATCATTTCATTGTTGATGTATGTACTTAAACTTTTAAAACCATTTAAGTGCTTGTTCATTAAAGGCTAGACAACATTCTTTCACCTTGGAAGTTTAGGCGTGGGGTTATAGGTGTTGGGAAGGCTTTATAGTATAAGACTTTTAACTTATTTGTTATCCAAAATAAGAAGTTTAGTAGGTAGGTATTAAGTGTTGTAGATTTAATACCCTTCTGTGACGAGAAATAATTACGTTGTGACTTCGCAATCCTATGTTTTCTATTACAAAGTTCTTTTATAATCATTTGGTTTCATACTTGGTTACCCTTGATTTCAAATGTTTCCTCATCCATACTATCTGTAACCAGGTTCTAGCTAATCCATCCATTTGAAACATTTTGAAACTTGATAAAAGTTCTCTTATTGCGAAGTTTTGTTTTCCAAATGTGTTCATTCCTTGAGGAGTCATATTTTTACTTTATTTTTTTGTGAAGATGTTTCCGTGAGTGTCAAATGCTTGATTTAAGGAAACATGTTTCTCATCCTTCGAACTATTTGAACTGGCATCTGCATATCCTTCCACTGTATCATGTTTAGCTATTTCGGGGCAACAATTTTTTGCATCCTAGTGATTACCTTCAATGCATCCCCTACAAGATGTTTTAGTGCAGAAAACTTTTGTTTCAAGACTCAACTCTTTTGTTAGAGTTTTATACCATTTTGAAAACCGGTTGAAAGATCAAACTTTCTCAAAACACCCATTTTAATTACATATCTTTTGCCTTCTAGTAAGAATATGTGAACAACCATTTCTTACCCAAGTGTCCTTTAATAGTTCCAGACTATTTTTTTTAGAAAAAATACATATACATATATGTATATATACATATGTTCAAAAGTCCTGTCGATAATTACTTTCAAAGTACTACATTTTCTTTTTTTTCAAAATTTTGGAATAAGCGAGTAGTTGAACCTCTTTTACGCCTCATGCATGCCTTTTAAAGTTATGTTTTAATAAAGAATTTTAGCTTGCAACTTATTTTGTTAAGAGTATTCCTTGACAAAACTTTGCCACAAGTGTTAAGTTGTTCATCTTATTTTAAACCTCCTTCTTCAAGTTGGAAGAAATGGCTTTCGATTTTTTTTTACAAAGGGTTATCCTCATTCCTTTGAACATTTGCATTCTTGATGCAAACCTTTTAACAATTTCACAATAGTCCTTCTTGAGTTAGTCTTTGAACGACACTTAAAACATGCATTATTTGAAACTCTTGTGTTCTCTTTACTCGGTCGTCACTTATGATTTTCTTCACGAAGCACTTCTCCGAATTATCTTTATCATTGAACCTTTGAGAAGATATTTCCCGTTTCTTTCAAAACAAAAAAAAAAAAAAAAAAAAAAAAAAAAAAAAAAAAAACGCAACTGTTGTTGAAGAAATAGAAAATGCATCATCGAGTTCATTTACTTTCTTTCCACGTTATCATCATGACCACTTCGCAACATTTCTCCAATTCACTTGGATTTTCATCATGAAACCTTTCAAGAGAATATTACTGCCTTCCAAAAAAATAAAATTGTTATCATATATATATATATATATATATATATATATATATATATATATATATATATATATATATATATGTACATATTTGAATAAGATTTAAAACATCTTCTACTTTCAGATCTATTTTGTTGAATCCTTTAATGGCTTAAGTAAGAAAAAATATTTTTGCATTCAATCATACCAATTACTTCAAGAGAAATGAAAATGTTTTCAATATGGGTTGTATAGAATGATTTTTTGGTTGCAACAAATATCCCAGCCAGAGAACTTTTGTTTTAATTAATTTATTACAAGTAGTCTCATCTTGGTAGATCTCACATATCATCCATTTTGGGTTATCTAAATAAATTTTGTACTATATGCATGTGAACCAAGTTCAAACTATCTTTCATTTTTGAGTTACATGTCTCAAGAATTCCTATTGCTATCCTCTTTAGTAGTTTCAGTTCCCAAGAAATTTTTATAACCATTCTTACCTTCTTCTGGAATCGAGGTGAGAATAAGTTTAAAACATTTGTTTCTTGTATGTGTTTTACTTAAAAATAAATTCTTTTACAACTCCAGTCTTTTGTTGGACTATAAAATTATGGTTCTTTGATAAACTCATCACAAAGTTGTTTCTTGTCTATAGAAAGCCTTATAAGTTGGTAGAAGATGATTATATGGTTTCCTCTTTGAAGACTAGTAAAGATTGAAGTATGTCTATGGTTTGAGTGTTCTATAGATGGATTAGTGATGGATTGATAATAAGACGGAGTTGAAGTTCCTTAAGTTAATAGCTAGTTTCTTGAAGGTAAGGCGGATGTATAGGTCAAAGCAACCCTCGTATAAGTATGAAACTTCGTAAGGATGACAAAATGGACTAAAAACCTAGAAGAATGCTACTTGTTGATTAATGGAGTGACTTATGACTTTTGGGACAAAGTGTTATAGGAGGAGCTTAAGAAGTTAGGTAGTAGAGTTGAGTATAAGGTAGATGAAAGGTGTGAATAAGCTAGAGTAGTCTGGGGTTTGGCATGCACAAGATTAGTTGTGTTTGGACGTATTGAAATCTTGATGATGAAAATACTAAGGTTCAAATCAGTTGGAGATAACGCTTTGTTTTTGAAAGTGAACTGAAGGTAGGCAAGTTTGGTATCTAAGATGAAAGTGGAGTTGGTTCTGGAAAGTTTCGAGGCGTAAAGTTCTTTAATGGGGAAGAATGTAATATCCCGACTTTTCAAAAAAGGGCAAAAAGAGTCTTTTAACAAAAATTCAGATTTTTGTTATATTTAATTAAAGAATTTAAAGTATATATATATATATATATTATGTATGTATGTATGTACTCAAAATATATATAAAAGGGATTTAATTTTGGGAATTTTATTTGGGATTAATAAAGTTATTAGGAGTTAATGGGAGGTTTTAGTTTTTTTTTTTTTTTTTTTTTTTTTGATTTAACCATCCCATTAAGTAAGGGAGTTACCAAAACAGAAATAAGAATTATTTCACGTTCAGTTCTACGTTGAGAGCAAAAGAAAAGCAAAGAAGACTTCTTCCAATTTCTCTCTGGTTCTTGGTCGGTTTTCAGAATCGTTTGAAGATTCAGAATCAGCGGGAAGAGAGGATCGTTTTGATAGCAAAAGTTCAGAGTTTCGTAAAGGTTTGAGTTGGAGTTTGCAATTGAGGGCTGCAGTCTTTCTTGAAGGTTTGGCTTTGGTGCTGCTTGCTAATAAGGTAAGGGGTTCTTCCTATTGTTTAATTAGGTTTATGATGTTTAAGGTTGAGTGTTTGTGGTGTTTTAAATGCTAGATATCATGTCTACTTGTTGTTAGATGAATATGTGATGTTTAGTTGTGTAAAAGTTGTACTTTTTCATTGTTTTGATGAGTATATGGTTGAAGAACATGTTTGGTTTGGGTTGGAAATCGTAAAGCGTAAAATTGCAAGTTTTAGGTTTTTCTCGTGCACAAGCGTATGCTTGTTCAAGGCAAGCGCACACCGCTACCTGGCCGATTCAAAACAGAATGTTTATCGAGAGCACAAGCGTCACGCTTGCTCAAGGCAAAGCGTACACCGCCAAGGCAAGCGCAGACACTGCTACCGGGCCGAATGAAAACAGAATGCTAATAGTTATACAAGCGCACGACGCTTGACCAGGGCAAGCGCACTCTTGACCCGGATTTCTCATGAAAATATGTGTTTTAATACTATACTTGGTTTAGAACGTTCTAATGGATCTAATAACGTTAAAGGAACTTGAACAAGCCTCGATTAAGCTTCGATGCGTTTAGTTCCGCACCGAATGTACTCTTCAAGGAGTTGAAGTTCGGGACCGTCGGAAGAGTTTGATTGGCTTGTGCTTTGATGAATTAGAATTCATCAATGTTCGTGGTATGTGCTAGGCCTTGTCCGTGTCTCAGTGATTCAGGAAAGAGAGTAGTAGAGGTGATGGAGCTTACTTGAAAATACTTAGGTGGCTAGTTAACAACTAATAATAAACGTACGTGTGTAGTTAAAAGACTAAACATCGTAACATTCTTGGTAAGGCACCTAGCTATATCGCGATGTGTGGGTGGTCAGATAAAGTGAATAACTCTGCTGGCCTATAAACGGCTAAATGGCAGGGGGACTTCGCTGAACGTGTACACTATCGGGTCTTAACCCGTGGCTATCGGTGTGATCCACTGATAGGTTGTAAACGATACCTCGTGGTGGGTAGCACCATGCGTTGTGCCATTGAATACCGATGTGACAAAGATAAGTTAAGTTAGAAATGTTTAGTCACGACATGTTGATGAACATGAAGTGAACCCTAGAATTGAGTCTGTCTCATAAAGACAACTTAATAATAAATAATAAACCTTTCGTTGTAAGACTTGATTACATTAGCTTCTTCCTCTTGCTAAGTACCTTTGTACTTACCTCAATTGCATATGTTGTTTTGTGTGCTTTTGGGATGAGAAGACGAACAGGTTAGCCTTGAGCTCATTGAGGAGTTCGATGATGATTTGATGACGTTGGTGCTGTTGATGCATTCTATTACTTTTCGATTAAAGGTTGTACTATAGTGTGTTGTAGATTCTTTAGATAACCTGTTGTACTTTTATTCCAAGTTTGTAAGACAAGGGTTGTATCTTTCTTTTGTAAAATCGTACGTTGTAATTTATCTCATTGTTTTAAACTTTTCCTTTATACCCCTAGTCGGTTTCTATTCTATTCTAAAGTAGCATTTATGGTTCGCCCGAGCCTTTTAGTTTCCGTTGCTTAAATTTTGATACGACGACGTAGAGGTCGGGCGATAATATTGAATTTATTTAATGTTATACGCGCGAACGTTCTCTCTTCCGGATAAGGGCTCGGTATCCGGAGCGGGCGTTACACAAACAATCGGGATACCCGAATATTCGGGTCCCGTCCGATCGGGAATAAATGTCCCGAACATATGATGTTAAAAATATTTATGTTAATATAAAAAATGACAACAATTACTTGATCAAAACAATAGTTTAAAATGTGGGAGACGGAGAAATGAGTTAGCGACGATAAAATCGATGGCCGGTGGAGACGTGTGAGTTTTGTGATGAAGAACACTCTGGAATATTAAAGAGCAAAATAGAGGTGTAGAGAAAGTGATAAACGGCGGAAGCAGAGAGTGTAAGTAGGTTTATGTTTTTAGTATTTAGGGTTGTGGGTATTTGGAGCACTCAGATTCTGTCTCTAACATGATTCTCTACTTTCTGCACTTCAACACCAATTTTAGCATTGTTTTATAGAATCTCTACACAGGTCAAGTGCATCGTAATCAGACAATATTATAATAACTACAACCATAAAATAAGATATATTTTCACACACACACACATATATATATATATATATATATATATTTGAAAAATGCTTGAAAATAGTAAAAACTTGAATTTGTAAATTCTTTCAGATTGCGGCGGATATAGAGTATGGTGTTCAGAATCTCTTGAAAACAGATCTTGTTAACAGATTCTGATGCAGCTGCATTTTAGCTGAATCTGGAGAGTTGAGATCTGTAAAATACAGATTTACCATCTCTTACAGATTTAACTGCAAGTGCTCTTATATCGGGATGAAAAATATATATATATATATATATATATATATATATATATATATATATATATATATATATATATATATATATATATCTTTACTATATTAAAAGAGTGAGTGTGTTTTCCCAAAAAAGTGCTTTCTCCCTAACTCAATATAATTTAATTAATCAATTATTTTTAAATTAAAATATATAAAACGAAAATTAATAATTGCAACTAGAAACAAAAATAAAAAACATAAAAACAAAATCATCAAAATCCTTGATTGATTATTGATTAAATAAATAATGGAAAATGAAATTAAAAAATAAATAAATAATCAAAATCAATGATTGAATATATTGATTAATGAATCATCAATTAACTTATTAAAAACGAAATTAAAAATAT
The DNA here is from genome assembly GCA_026214975.1 of Gentiana macrophylla. NCBI lineage: Eukaryota > Viridiplantae > Streptophyta > Magnoliopsida > Gentianales > Gentianaceae > Gentiana > Gentiana macrophylla. The sequence goes on along the minus strand of CM047806.1, from coordinate 45,762,516 downwards.
AAGAATGAAAAATAAAAAAATCCTTGATTTAAGAAAAATAAAAAAAAACGAAATAAATATATGTATATACAAAAAAATCATTAAGATCCTCATCAAAATCAAAGATTGATTATTGATTCAATAAATATAAAAAAACGAAATTTAAAATAAAAATACGTAAATAATAATCAAAATAATCAAAATCATTGATTGAATATTGACTAATTAATCCTCATTAGTTTACTAAAATAGAAAACGAAATTAAAAATATAAAAATGAAAATAAAAATATATATAAAAAATCATCATGATCCTTGATTAATTATTGGTCAATTAATCATTATTAATTATTTACAAAAAATAATCATTATTAATTAGTTAAAATAAAAGATTAAATTTTAAAATATACGGATATTGTAAAATTTTTAAAAAAAGTTTTTAATAAATTTATTAAATAGTTTATTTTTAATTAAAAACAAAAAATTATTATGACTACAAAAATAAATTAAAAGCCGAAAATTATTATTACTACAAAAATGAATTAAAACTCTTAATTGATTATATATTTAACCAAATAAACTTGATTGATTATTAATTAAAAACCAAAACAAATACATAATTAACACTCTCAATAGCTATTCAAAATCCGGAGACATAAAAACAATAAGAACAATATGGTGAAAGAGTCATAATCCACCAAACGCAAAGCTAACACATTATATCTCCTTTCGACCAATATCCATGATGTGAAAATTATTTTTTGTAAATTTTACAATATAGTTAAGAAAATGATGAAATTTGCATCATACACAAGTGGAATGAAAAATATATTATTATTATTTATTATCATCTTCATTATTATCGATTCAATCGGTATACTGTGAAGGTTTTTTGTGAAGGTAAAGAAGATGATGTCACAAACTAGAAGTTAAAAGAATAAAATATTTTCAATTGACCAACGATGAACGGTGCAATAAGATTAGAAGTGTCGTGAAAACTAGAAAAAAAGAAAATTTGAATTGATACATGATTTTAAATCGCAATGAAATGTGAAAATTTCTTGTAAATATGGCTAAACATTTTTAGTTTTTTTATATAAAAATACATACATATTTAACACAAAGCAGAACATATAACAATCTCATCACCTTATTTAAATGGAAGATCAATGCAAATAATGATTGACAGTGTCATTACACAACAATCAAAGACTTGAGCAAAAAAAAGAAACAACAAGAATAATAAGAAAAACAAAAGAAATAGTAATGAATTAAACAAACATGTCAAATGTTTTAACTTCACCGCCTTTATCCACATCAATTGCAAAAAACATTCATGTGAGTCAAGTCTATTGTTATTTCACCATTTTTAAAGAAGATGCAAGATTTATCAAAATTTGACCATATCATCTCAGAATGCTTAAAATAAAGCTATTGTCATTCAAATGCCTAATGTCGTTAAGAAGATTGTTTGCAATCTATTAGTTTACTGTCAACCAACAAACATTCGACAACTGTGGCATACATTTTGGAAACCAGTGTCGGACGATTTCACGTGGGATTGTACAAAGTCAGTCAAATCAATTATGGAAAAACTTTGGAATCCATAAATTATTTTCTAGAAAGCATGGGTAAAGACTTGACATCTTAATTACGACTTGCCAAGTATACAAGAAGATCAAAAACATTTTAGAAAATATATTAAGAGTGATTCTTAATGAATTGTTGATAGAGATTCTCCAAGAAGACTACATTTTAGAAGAAATGCTTAATAATGAACAACAAAGTACATTCAAAATTTCTCTATCAAGTTTGTACCGCCATGTGTGCTAAGTTTTTTATTGATGGTCCGTGGCACAGAGAAAACATATATATAAGGCTCGCTAGCAAATCTACGAATGAGACAATAGATAGGTATAAAGAACAACCACATCAGAGTTGCAGCTAAAATTATGGCTAAAGGCTAGATTGCTCATTCACGCCTTAAAATTTCAATTAGTGTGCATGAAATATATGTGTGCAATATTCCAATGCATAGTGGAATTGCAGAATTACTAAGAAAATAAGCACTAATGGCAAAGAAATGGCATTTGAGACATTTGACAAAAGTTTAAAGGACATCATGAGAAATTCTAACGCATTTGAAAGAAAGATGGTTGTATATGAGGTGATTTTAGACAAGTGATTCATGTTCCAAATGAACGATACTACAAACAATAAAGGCAAGCTTGGTGAAGTTATATTCGTGGAAAATGATGGAAAATTTTATCTTTCCAAAAATATGAGAGCATGAGGAGATCTACACTTCGGTTAATATTCATTAAAGGTGGGTTGTGGAGAAGAACCAACAAAACTAAACGAGACAAAGAGTTACCAAAAGAAATGATCATTGAATATGATGAAAATGATGATGAGCTTTTCAAAAATCATTTAATCAGTTCTATCTTTCCATCTATACATGAGAATGCTTTCGGTAGAATACATTACAAGAATAGAAAATACGGGCACGACTAATGAACATGTTGAGAAGTTGAATGAAAATTGATATCATCCTTTCAGGGGATAGATATTGTTTCAACAAACTTTGATAAGACTATTGATGATACTAATGATTATTATCAAAAAATATCTCAACATTTTGAGACCAAATGAATTTCCTCCTCACAAATTAGTGTTGAAAAAGTATTCCGATAATAATGTTAAGGAACTTAGCTCTAGCAGGAGGATTGTGCAATGATATAAGGATGATATGTCAATGGTTCAAAGGAAACATGTTTCATGCTGAAATCACGGCTTGGGAAACATTATGGAAAGCAAGTTTTAATCGACATATTCCATTCTCACCGGTATAAAACGAAGGATACCAGTTTCATTTTATAAGAAAGCAATATCCTATGTGTCTTTGCTTTGCAATGACGATCAATAACGCACAAGGACAAACAGAACCATTTGTAAGAGTTTGTTTGCCTTTACAGGTATTCTCTCATAGACATCAATATGTTGCACTTTCAAAGGAAACTTCAATATCAACAACTAAGGTGTTGATCAAACCCAAATATCAACTAGACAACACCCACAGATGCACAAAAAATATTGTATATAAACAAGTTCTATAGGCTGGTACGTAAATATAATGTTTTTTTATTATCCCTTCTTAATGAGGAATGAAAGCACACAATGTTTTTACACTTATTCATGACCCATTTATGCTATGGAAGAGGATGACACATGAAGAATGAGAGAACACGGTATCGACAACTGCATCATTAAGTATTGAGTTCCAAAGTAGAATTTTGTATTTCTATGAATTGCTTTTGTTTAATTTATATAAATATTCAACTTCTTACACTTTTATGTTTATCTTGAAATCCTCAATAGTATCTCACGATGTCTGAAATCTTCAATAATGGAATTGGATTATTATGCGGGTAATTAGACTTTGTAAGGATAATCCAATTCATTGACTGATGGATTTTGTGATGAATTATAGATGGGCCAATGTGATTGACATCCTACATACCCAGAGAGGATTTGGGATCAATGTATTCATAGAGTTCGAATTTGTGAGGAATGAATCATTTTATAGATCCCCTTTCCGAGAAGATGCCTTGGAGCACATGATTAGTGGGACATGATCGAAATAATGTGATGGTTTATAGTTTGTGCCATAATGTAGTGAGAATCATGAAGGCATTATTGTGATAGTTATAGTATGCTAAATGACCTAACCGGTAATCTCGTAAAACAAGTCGGCGATGATGATCTCGCCTTCCGAGATGTGAGTTCAGGATCGAGGTGATCCCGCACTATATCGCTAGAACGAGAGTTGGAAAGACTTCATATCGATCGAGAGGTCCTTATCAAAGTTATTCAGAGTATAAGGCCATAAATTAGTCGAACTTCTATGACCCATATGGTAAGAGGATCTCGATTTAGCCCATTAGGTGCCACGTGTATGACGCCTGGTCATACCCACGTCAAACGCCACATAAAACTAAGCTAAAACGAAGGTGATATGTTAGGTCTGATTGGAGATGATGTGGCACTTCTTAAGAAACTGAAACCCAAAGGTCTCTGACATTAATACATTTTTCAGCTGTCTTTTGAAATTCAAATCTCCATCAACAAAGTAATTCACTTCTTCTACTAAAATTGAAATCATCCTCGAAATCTCAACGGCTTCTATGAAGATTCTGTACCTCAATTCCGTAAGTTTTGGGTCCATCCGAAAGTACTCAATTCGCTCAAAAGAAAGGTACAAACTCATCTAATTAAGGTTGTGGGAGTCCTTCTTGGTGTGTGGATATTCGATCCTCCTTTAACGTCGATGCTACCATTGAGGAGATTTGACGGACTTATGATATCGACTGGTAATATTCAAGACTCGCCTCCCCGTCATCTAACGAGAGGGCAATAAACCTCTTGAAGGTTTTATGACCGTTTACATGAAAAACAATTTCGTGGGAGGTTTTGATCGCTTTCAATCCAAATTTCATACATGCCCAAAGATTTGTCCGGTTCGTGAGGTTTTCAAGATCCATTTTTTTACGCTTGATTTGTTTATATTATGTTGTAACGATAGATGTGTTTATAAAGTTATGTTGTGTAGATTCGGGTTTGTATTGATGTCGATTGCATAATTGAATTTTCAATTGTAATAACAAACTCATACAAGATTATCATTGTACATTATACAATTATTTTATGAGTTACGCGTGATTAACAATGTTTATCGTCAAATTATGTTATTAAATTTCATATAAGTATATCAATTTAACTAACAACAACACGCGTAACGCGACGCAAGATTTTCTTAGTATATATATATATATATATATATATATATATATATATATATATATATATATATTCGGGATCGGGATCGGAACCCGACGAGATTGAGTTTCATACCCGATCCTTTTCTTGCATTTTTCGGGTCGGGTAAAAATCCCGAAATTTTGGAATCGGGATAAAATTCGAGACGGGTTGAGATTATCGGGAAATTTAACTCGCTATCGGAAAGTACATACTTGCTTGACAAATGCTCAAAACCTAACGTAGCTAATGCTTCTAATCTGAAGTCAAAGTCATCCCCATGCATATATGTTAATGTTATACTCCTATATGCAAGACCTACTACAATAATATTCATAAATGCATATACAGAGTCATTCATTTCCCCTAATAACACTTTCAGTACCTCTAAAATTGAAAACAATAAAAAGTTGGGTTTGAATTAAAATAGATAACAACCCCAAAAAAAAAAGACTAAAATCAAATGTGGTCCCCCAATAATTTACAACTTTACCTAATCAATCAGAATTCAGAACTCAGTTGAGTTAACACCAATCGTCTTACCAACTCGGAACCCGGTCCGACTCACTCCGCCTTCTAGCATCCTTTCCCAATCCACTTCTTCCCCTTCTCCACCACCATCTCGACCCTTAAGCACCATCAAGATCCGCTTCGCCTTGTCCCTCGTCCGCTCATTACCCTTCCCTACAACCACTGTTTCCAACACCTCCGCCGTACGTGCTTCCTTAGCCAACGCCTTAAACCTCATGCCGCCTTGACTCAATGAGTATAGAGCCGCCACACAATTTTCCCGAGTTGACTCGGCTAAGCCGGAAACACCACCTTCCCTCAGCCTCTCCACCAAAATCTCCACGGCATTCGCGTCTAATAATGCCGACCGCCCCTCCGGCGATACGGCTAAATTGCAAACCACCAAAACCACCCTCCCCACCATGTCATCTCTTTTTAGTAACCCTAACAACACCCCTGCAGCTCCGAGTTTGATCAATTTCACTCCATTGCTTTTCACTAGAGTCAGATGATACAAAGCTAAAGCCGAGTCGTTCCGAGTTGACTCACTCTCTGACCTTAAAGAATGCAACAATGGCTCCAAACCACCCAGTACCCCTATTGCCATCTTGTTGGTGTCCTCCAACGCCAGGCTGAAAATCGCCCCAGCTGCGTGCTCTCTCGATTCTTCAAACCCATTTTTTAACAAATCAATCAGAATCGGAACCATCCCAGATCGAACAATCTTGATTTTATTCTGTTTACAGAGCGATAGATTCACCAAAGCTGCCACGGAATTTGTTTGCACTGCAGAATACCTCGATTTCATTAATGGCTTCAGAGCTTGCAGAAGCGTCGGAGTACAAAGACCCTCTCTTGATTCTTCATCAAAACGAGTGGTTTTCCTCAAACTAATAACTCCTTGCTCCTGTTGATAAATGTCCAAATTCGTCAATTTCTCAACCAAAACCTCAGTCTCGTTTGGTGACGACGATGATGGCAAAGATAAAGGTAAGGAACCCATTAATGTTGTTGTTGTTAATGCGTCTTCGAATATGATTTCTGAGGAATTTGTTTGGTCAGTGGATGGGGAAGAATAGCAAGCGGGTCGGGTCGTGAAAGGGAGCGAAGACGGCGACGTATTTGCAACCACTGATTCTTCAGAGCTTGAATACGAGTAATTACGAGGAGCGTTTAGATCTGATGAAGCATGAGAGATTAACAGAGGAGGATTTTCTGCAACCCCTTTCAGTAATTCAGTTTCAGAGGTAGGGATTAATCTCGGCCTCGGGTACGAGCACTGACCCATGAGGCGGTGAACGGCGGATTCAACATCGGAATAATCCGGCGGCGACGGCGGGGGCAACCGGGAGCGTTCACACCACTTAGAAATAGTGGTTTTGAGTGCTAAATTAGGAATAATCCTTGAAAAATCGGTTTCGAACCCAGTTGAGAGGGTGGGATTGAAATCTAACTCGTTACAGAGTTCAACAGAAGCCCGTTCGAAGGTTTGGCCGGAGGAAACAACAACGGGATCGAACATTAACGACCCAGTAATCGGACAGAGGAATTCTTGAGGTGGTGGGGTGGGTTTTGAAGGGAGTCTTGGTGAAGAAGATGGAGAGGATTTCTGTAAGAAAACTTTCCATTTTTGGAATTTCTTTCCATTTCCAACCATTTTTGGAAGCTGTTAAGACAACATAGGAGTAAATTTCTTCCGACTTTTCAATGGGTTTTGGTAAAGACTGAATCTTCAAGCTGATGAAATTGAATCAACTAAGTCTCCTAGAATGAAAGGATGGAATGGCAGCTAAAGAGTACGGATACTGACATGTTGGACACGGCCCGATGCCAACACAATAATACATTTAATTGGCTTTTTTTTGATGTTGCGTGGAACACCAGATTTGCGGTAACAGTGTTTATCTTGGCGATATAAAAGTGATATGAATGATTTCTCCGGTGTGGTTAGGGTGGCGAGTAAGAACAAGGTCGCGGATCGTTTTACAAGATGAACAAGTTAATCTGTCGACAAATTGGCGAGTTTACTGCTTGTATTAGATTTTATAGTTAAAAGCTTGAGAGAGAGAGTTCTTCTATTACAATGTGATCCCATATATATATAAAGCTTAAAAAGTAAGTTTCGGTTTCATTGTTCATCGACAAGACAACCGAGAGTATATAGCTAAGTTAAGCATGCATGCAATACAAGTGTCTCAAATTTGTAAAGTGTTGCCAATTTGGATTGGCCGGTGGATAAGCATGGCGAGCAACGAGTAGCGAGAAGTATGGTCGATCAGCGGACTCGTTTTTGCCTTAAGTATATAGGTAGGAATCACATGGAGAGAATGGGTCCGGCTTACTGTTGGCGGACATGATCCGGCTTACTGTTGGCGGATAGGCCCCGGTTTGTAGCTAGCGGCTAGAAGAAGCTTGGTGGCAGCGGCCAGCGGAGGTAGAAGCCCATTATCTGTGTTGATGTAGGAATCACATGGAGAGAATGGGTCCGGCTTACTGTTGGCGGACATGATCCGGCTTACTGTTGGCGGATAGGCCCCGGTTTGTAGCTAGCGGCTAGAAGAAGCTTGGTGGTGGCGGCCGCCGGAGGTGAAGCCATTATCTCGTGTTGATGGGCCAAGATCAGAGCCCAATATATGGATGAAGCAGGGCCCATTCCAATCCGGGTATATCAATGGCCCCCTACTCTGTGCTGGCGTGTCCGCACGGCGAGGAGAGTAGAAACGAAGAAGAACTTTAGGTGAAGCTCCTTTGTAGTCGCTCGTGATAGAGGCTTGCCGATATTGCTCTATCGGGCTTGAACCAGTGTTGGTGAAAACCACTAGCTATGTGCTGTGCATTTGTAGCGAACAGGCTTGATCGCCGATAATGTTCTATCGGGCTTGAATCAGTGTTAGTATCGCGTAGCGAATTACCGATTATATGCCGCGTATTGCAGCGGACAGGCTTGATCGCCGACAACGCTCTGTCGGACTTACTTAAATGATAACGCTCTATCAAAGGTGTTTTGTTGTGTAAGCCAAAGCGGGCATTGATTGATGCTAGCTGCTTGAAATAATGTTGGGAGATAGTAATATCTTCGAAGTCGCTTACGCGCGTGATGTGATGCTCGTCGAAGAAATTTGAACGGTTAGAAAATGTAAACGGATGTATCGGTACACGAAGCGTCATGTCGACCGTGTTGTTCGACACGGCGGTTGGACCGAACCGTCCCCTTGCTCGATTGGTGGAGAGAAATCGGTAACCGTTCTCGTCATCATTACATTTGAATTTTGAATCAGCGTCGTTCCCCTCAATTCTCCTCTATAAATAGAGAGTCACCCCAACACTTACGCTTTTCTCCTCTTTCACTTCTAATAAATCCCTCCGCGATAAAGCAAGGAAATTCGGCGATTGTAAGCGATTCCGACGATTGCAAGCGATTCCGACGATTGCAAGCGATTCGGCGAGTGCTCTTTTCAGATCAAAGCTCAACACTTTATCACCTTTATTATCAATCAAAGCGAAATTTCACTCTTTTATTGTTTGTCGATTCGATTATGCTTTTTATTTCTCCCATTCTTCTTACAAAATTCATGAATGCTGTGATTCTTGCCTCTGCAATTTTACCTCTTTCTGATGAATGCCATGAGCCCAAACCGTTTATGTTTTTCTGCAATTTATGGCTCTTTCTCTCAGAAGAACCATCGTATGTGCATGCTTTGATTATGGTTTCTTGCTATTTGTTCAAGTATTTGTGTCTATGCTTTTGAATATGCATTTTAGGGTTTATCTGGTTTTGAATTTAGGGTATTTTTGAGAACTTGGGGGTTTTCTGGGCAGATGTTTGGGGTTTTTTGGGAATTTTGTATCTGTTTAAGGAAGATGGAAGGGCGAGGTGTCGGGGTGTGATTACTCTCACCTCGACCCGATTTCCATGTCTGGGTGATAAACTGATCCACCTTGCCCTTTTTCTTTTCCAGAATGTCATCAGAGCACACACAATCAGACGAAGAGGCTAGGGCCGCAGCGGGTTATGGGTCAGAGGAGGTGAGCATGGAGGAAGCTAGCTCTAGCGGTGACGAGGAGGAGATGGAAGAAAATCCAAACCCTGGATCCATTAACATAGAATCGACCCAGGTCGCAGATTATTAGTGAAAGCGCTGCGGAGGCGAGGTCGAAGATGGCGACCAAAGCGGTACTAAGCAATCTCCTCACCAGGATGGAGAGAGTTTTAAAACCTGGAGCCGCTAAAAGTAGCGGCAAGATCAAGGAAGCCGTGGAAACCGTTGTGGTATCGGAGAAGCCCAAAAAGTCTCCAAAGATTGTTGTACGGAAGAAAACCGCCGCCGAGAGCCCGCAAAAAGAAGAGGCGCCAAAAGAAGGTCGCTGCGGTCGAAAATGAGCTCGCAGAGCAAAAGCGGGCGGATAGTGAACTTGTAGCCCGATGGAGGAGTTTAAGGATCGAGAAGATTATACTTGGCGTTGGCGTCACGATATATTTCGGGCGGACTATCGTTTTGTTAGTATGGGCACGACCAACATGCCATGGACTGTGGGCGAGACCAAGCAAGACTATCTCGTGGTTGCATTATGATCATCTCGGCACCGGACTCGGACCTCCTTTGACCCATTTTTTGTTACTTTTATGGAAGAGTGAAGGTGATGCCTTGCGACTGAGTTTGGGAGTTGTTCGCGTGGTCATGTCCTTTATCATAATCGATGAGTTGAGCTGGGCGCGAACCGCCGATGCCGGTGCTCTTATATTTTTATAGTTTCTCCCGGAAGAAGCGGCGCCGCCAAATCCAACCGCGTAGTCGATCGAGTCATAGTAGACCCCGCTTGTTATTTGATCTTCCCGACAAGGTGGCGGATTGGGACAAAGATGTATGAAGGTAGAGTCCCGGGTAGGCTGGCCGTTTGAGAAGCTAGCGGAGAATTCGGTCAAGACCGATCACTTAAATAAGATAAAACCCAATTTGACGATGATGAGTTTATCTCCAGTGAAAACGACTGGGCTATACCCGTAAAAATGAACCTCAGGCTAGGGCATTTAAGCGGAGGTTGTTGCTTGACGTCGCTCACTTATCTCATCTGAGCCGGATTGCTGGAGCGGTGTCGGCGAACCCTTAGTTGTAGTCGACTTGTTGCCTACCCATCCCGATTGGTATGGCGAGTGTCACCATGGGAGGTTCATGCCTTCTCGGCGAAATCATGGCGGTTATCCTAATATGCGAGCACCGAGTAGGATTTTTACTTGCATTCTTCTTGCTTCTTTTCATAATATGTCTCTTTTCATATGTCTTTGGTCGCTAATATATATTTGTTCCCCTTGCAGTACCATGGATAGATTAGTTCGTCGTGACCAATTGTCCAAGCAAAAGACCGTCGGTGAGGTGAAAAGGGCATTGAACTAAAGGGATTAAGACGACCCTTCCCATGGTCGATTTGCAGGCGTCGGCGGCCGGAGCCTCTGGGGCTAAGGTCGCAAAATCATCCCACCGCCAAGATAAAAGAAAACCGCGGCGGGCAAGACTATAAGCGAGACCACTCTTACAAAGCCGCCCGTGGTGATAAGAAGAAGAGGGTCAGCCAGTAGAGATGGAGCCCGCGAGGAGATGAAAGTGGCTTGCGGGAGGTCCTCTCCTTAAAAAATTTGAGGCGATAAGGGTAAAGAAAAATCGTAGATCAAGGCAAAACGTGGCCGATGAGGTTGCGTCTGCGGCCACAAAGGCAGTGGTGCCCTTTGTTGGAGTTCTATTGGGCCTAGAGGTTGCCCCCCGCCGCTGGTTGGATAAAGAGTTTATCGCGGCAACAACCTCTCGACCGCCCAAGGCACGCACAATCGCAAGGGCATCGATGATGTGCCCCGTTGAGGCATTTTAGATGGGGTATCCCTAGCGACATCCGGTGGAGATAGGCGCGGGATAGCGGATAGGGTTGTGATGGCGGATCAGACTGATCCTCGCCGTGCCTTTCTCGGGAGTATTGATGATTTGTGGGGCTTATATGGCGCCACGGTGAGCATGGTAAACCTTCTTCTTGCTTTTGTTTTTATTCTTTTTCTTTGTTATTTTTGCCCAAGTCAATATTGATTCCATTTGTTTAATTTTCCTCCATTAGGTTGATGCGGCTTGGCGTGATTCGTCAATGATTATAGAAACACAATAGCCGAGAGCGCCGATGTCAGAAAAGAGCTAGCCGAAACCCAGAAAGCTCTTGGTGCCGCAAATGCAGTGTCCGCTGGTCTTCGTGGGCGGTTAAGTGCGGCTGAGGCGGAGAACGAGAAACTGAGAGCACAGCTTGCTGAGGCAAATAAGGTTAACTCTGATCTCGTGGAGCAGAGTAAATTCGTTGATCGTACTATGGAAGAGATGAAGCTGAAAGTTACTGAGGCTCAAGCTCATTCGGAGGCCGAGCAAAAGCGTGTGCGGATCTGCAGAAACAATCGAAGGATCTAGGCTCAAGTGTTGAAGGCCGGCTCAAGACCGGCTATGCGATGGCGGCTTTATGATGGGATATGACCAAGGGTTTTATCACATCGCGAGTGCGCCCTGGCTCGTGAAGATGGTACCACGACCTTGATGTTTTAGAGGAATGGATTCTCACCCATCCTTCTCTCGATTATCTAAGAGAATTCCATGACCGCATACCCTTCTCTCGATGTTGAGCTTGGCCGCTATGTCCCGAGTGTGATCTGACTGGGTGGCTCTCGCTGTGATAGAGAGCGAATCTAAGGGAGCGTGTTAAGCAGGCCACGAAGCGAGAGAGAGAGCGAAGAAGAAGGCGAGATCGAAGCGACCTGGTGAGAAGTCGCCGAGCTTCTTGAGTCGGAGACCAATCTTGTCGAGATCTTTGCACCATTCTCTCCGTGAAGAGAATGTCCATAATGAAGAGATGCGCCCGAGGTTCTTAGATTTACTGCTCTGTTTTGTAACACATTATTCTGTGTTCGTATATGTATAACTCTTTTCCTTTTCTGCACTTTTGTCCGCACATTTGTCTCTGTAATGTCCAGCTTATAATTTTATTCACAAGTTTGTTTCCTGCCCGTTTTTTTTATGTATGTTTGCTTTTTGCTCGAATTTATTGTCTAAATTGAGTTCGATGATAACAACATCTGTCCCCCTTGTTTTAGATAAGATTCTAGGTCGATCTTGTGCGGACTCCTGTATGAGATATGCCCCTCTTGAATCTTATCTGAAATAACTTGTTTGCTAGGAAGTTGTGCCTGTGCCCGCGTTAAATTTTCCCAAATATTGCCCCTCTTTTTAACAATTCTGAAGTCCAGCCGAAGTTTTGTTGAAAATTCCTCGAGCACAATTCTTTCTTACCCATGCATACTTGTAATAATTTGCATATAAAAAAGAGAATGTAAAATCGGGCTTTATTAATTTCGACCCATCCCGCTAGATGAGTAAAGATTACAAGCAAAATAAGAAAGCCTAACCACTCACGTCGTAAAACGAGAGGATAGCCATATCCCTAGCCGATTTATTACATGTAGTACCTTTTAAGGTTGTCCGCATGCCAAGGTCTATTGAGCTCGTAGCCTTGATGATTTCTGAGGACATAAGTCCCTTTCTTGATCTCTCTCGCGACTTGATAAGGGCCTTCCCAATTTGCTGTTAGCTTTCCTTTATCAGGCTCCATACCCGTGGCTTTACGTTCGAAGAACGAAATCCCCGACTTTAAATGAGTGGTTGCGGATTCGCTTGTCATGTTGTTGTTTAGCAATTTGCTTGTAGTTCGCTAATCGATGGTAAGTCGCTATTCTTTTTTCCTCCGCTAGATCCAAGTCGATCTGTCTGTTTAAAAGATTATCCATTTGGGTCATACAATGCGACCACGATGTTGGGTAGAGCCATTTCAAGCTGAGTCATAGCCCTCGATCCATAAGTAAGAGCAAAAGGAGTTTCTCTGTGGGTGTTTTGATAGTGGTGCGGAGTGCCCAAAGTATATCGGGTAACTCATCAACCCACCTCCTCGCTTTCACTTTGTCGCCCACGCTTTTCTTCAACATTTTGATTATTTGTTTGTTGCCGGCCTCGCTTGGCGTTTCGCGAGGATAAGCTACCGATGATCGCGCGGTGTTTGACTTTGAATTCGTCGCAAAGATCGAGAAGTCCTTTCTAAATTGCGGGCCGTGATCCGATACTCTCGCCGCGGGGCGCCAAAGCGTGAAAAAAATCGATCGTGTAAGAAGTATCCTGCCGCTTTTGCGGTTATCTTAACCATAGGTTTTGCCTCAATCCACTTTGTAAAATAATCCACGCTCTACTATGATAACTTTGCATCCGCCTCTTCCACGTGGAAAAGGTCCGATGAGATCGAGTCCCACATGTCGAAAGGCCAAGGTGCGACCACAACGCTTTGTTCGACGGATGGTATTCGGGATGTCTGCGCGTGTTTTGACACTCCGGGCATTCTCTTTACCAGCCTTTTACGAGTCTTTAAGGATGGTTGGCCAATAATACCTGCGGTTATGACCTTACGTGCTAAAAGAACGACTAAGCGGGGTGGCCCCACACACCCCCTTGGTGAAGTTCGATAAGGATTGTCTTGCTCTCTTCCTTTCGAACACATCGTAAAAGAGGTCTAATTGCGGACCTTCTATGAGTATTCCATTGTTTATAATATATCGGTCGCTCTTTTCTTAAAGCGCGAGCTTTGTCCGTTCCCTCGGGTAGCGAGGCTGCTTTTATGTAAGCTTGAACTTCATCAATCCAACATGTAGTTGGTCTTTGGTATATCAATTTCCATGATTTGTGCTTCCTCAATAGCGGGTGCGGCTAGATACTCAATTATTATCGAGGATCTGCAATTTCTTCTTTAAGTGATAGCTTGGAGAGATAGTCCGCCGCTCGTTGTCCTCTCTTCCAATTCGATGAACTCGCAATAGTTAAAGTTGCTTTTCGGTTGTCGAACAATCTCACCATACTTCTCAGAATACCACGGTCGCGTGTCATAATCCCTTGAGATTTGGTTGACAATGAGTTGGGAATCACAAAATACTTCAACATTTTCCACTTTTAACTCTTTGGCTAATTTGAGCCCGGCAATTCTTCGCTTCATACTCGGCTTGATTATTCGTGTGGCGGAAATTCGAACCTCAAAGCTTTTTCGATTTCCTCCGTTGTTCCGGGCTCCATCAAGATTACTCCGCCCCACAACCATTTCGACTAGATGCCCCATCCACATACAAATGCCAACATTGATTGGGCTTATTCACGCCATAACGGGCTCGTGTGATAAGGGAACTTGGTGGTGGCGGTAAACTCGTCTCTACAATAAAATCCGGTAATGCTTGACCTTTGATAGCTTTTCTTGGTTGATATTGTATGTCGAATTCGATAATTTCTATAGCCCATCGAGGAGCGGCTGAAAGGTCCGGTTTATGAAGTATTTGGCGCATTGGGCTATCCGTTAAGACAATAATTGTATGTGAAGTAAAGTAAGCCACGAGTTTGCGGGCAGCAATGACAAGTGAGTAGGCTAATTTTTCAATATTAAAATAGCGGCTCTCCACCGGATGAGAGCCTTGCTTACATAATAGACGGGATTTTGGAGGGTTCGGCCTCCTTCACAAAACGGCGGCAATGACCGGTCTGAAGCCGCTAAGTACAAAAACAAAACGTCTCTCCTCTACGGGGCTAACCAAAAGAGGTGGTTTTCTAGATATTCCTTTGAGCTTGGAATGCTGCGAACAATCTGCGTTCCATGAGAAAGTTTTATCGCCTCGAGAATCTTGAAGAAAGGAAGACACTTCTCCGCCGATTTTGATATGAACCGACCTAACGCGATGATGCGCCATTAAGCCTCGAACTTCTTTGATAGTTGTAGGCTCTTGCATATCGATTAAAGCTTGAATCTTTTCAGGTTAGCCTCGATGCCACGACGACTAACCATGAATCCCAAAAACTTGCCCGCCTGGACACCAAAAGTACATTTGGCCGGATTGAGCTTCATCGAGTGTTTTCTGACATTGTTGAATGTTTCCTGAAGGTCAGCGGCGTGACCGTCCCCAGTGGACTTAACAACCATGTCGTCTATATAAGCTTCCATATTTCTGCCTATCTGCGAACTGAAGACCTTGTTGACCATTCGCTGATAAGTCGAACCCGCATTCTTCAGCCCAAATGGCATCATTTCATAATAATATAATCCTCCGCCGCTCGAAAGCGTTTTTTCTTTGTCGGACTCGGCCATCCGTGCTTGATGATACCCGAATATCGTCTAAGAAACTTAAAACCTCAAAGCCAGAAATAGAGTCAACTAACCGGTCAATTCGTGGCAGCTGATAAGGATCTTTCGGACATGCTTTGTTGATGTCCGTGAAGTCGACGCACATTCTCCACTTGCCGTTGTGCTTCTTTACCATAACCACATTTGCCAACCAAGTAGGGTAGGCAAGCTCCTTTATGATTCCCGCTTGTAGAAGCTTTCCGACCTCTCTCGCTTTTACCGCCGCCTCTTTTTACGTTGAGAAGCGACGCTCATTTGTTGTATCGGTTTGAAAGTAGAATCGACGTTAAGATGGTGCAGGGCGACGTCTGTTTCGACACCTCGCATGTCAGTAACCACCCAAGCAAAGACACTCAAATTTTCTTTGAGTATTTGTATCAATTTTTCCCTTTCAATAGGACTCGATCGAGCCCCTATCTTTATCTTTTGCTCGGGATATTCGTCGTTGATGACCACCTCGATCAACTCATCTTACGCCGTAAATTCGGCTCATCTCTCGACTTGCAATGTTTCACACTCTACTTTGATCGTTGGGGTCAACAACGACCACGATCATGTCGATGTTTTCCCTGTTATATGGTCTGTTCGATTCGAATCCTCTTATTCCCCTGCTCTCATCTCATGTATGTATGTCGAGGACAATGGCAGTTCGGCCGATCGACGTTCGATCCTGTCCCCAACATAAAATTTTGCCCCCGATGCGGAATGGAAGCTACCATCCGAAATCGCTTTTAAAGCGGGTGTCCCAATTATCATGTTATAATTGGTGAAGGTCGACAACTAAAAACATCACCGCTTTCCGTGCGAAAGGGTGCATAATCTCCCATCTCAGTACATCGAGGTCGATGGCCCCCTTGACTGTATCTTATGATTGGTGAAGCCTCAAGGGTGCCATTATGCGGTCTCAAATTAAGTCGGCTGAAACCCAACTCTTTGAAGCGGTTGTAATATAGGATATCGCGGCAAGCTCTGTATCAACCATCACTCTATTGACACAGGCCCGATTGGCGACCACCGAGATGCAAAGGCACATATCCTCTGTATTGGTTGAAGTCACAAGCTCACCGAGTAAAGGCAAGGGTCATTCACTCCTCGCGCAAAACTCTGAAGCTTCTCCACATGTTTGTTGATGGAGCCGATGCGATTCTTAATCGATTGTTGGTGGGAGGAGGCTCGGTTATTATTCTAATGTTCTATCGAGTCGACGAGCTTGTCGATTCCTCCTATCTGGACCTCGGTATCAAGTTTGAGGTGATCATGGTGTCCATGAGCGAGCAACCTCTCTATTGCTCGTTTGAATTGGATACATTCATCGGTAGTGTGACCCTTATCCTGTGATAGCCACAAAATTTGGATGCATCGCGTGGCGTGTGTCGGGAACCATTGGGTATGGTTCGGGTATTTAAATCTCGATTTCATTCAATACTTGGGAATAGGAAATTGCGAGCGGCGTGAAATGCTCTTCCTTAAATCTTTCGAGTTTCTTGATCTCCTATCCGCCCTCTGCTGGTGTCTCTTGGCGGCTACGCTCGACCCTCTGTTTTGCCTTTGTTGGACGAAGACGCTCCTTCGTTTCCCGCGATTTGCAATGTACTTCCTAGTCGAGCTCAACATCTCTTGTAGGTTCATTTGGTGGTGACAAAGCGAAATAAGACTTCAAATATCCCGGCTTCAACCTGTTTCAAAACTACTCATGACAACGTTATCTGCTATACCCCTGGTTAGCTCGTACACTTTGTAAAAACCGCTCATAATAGCTGCGAGTGCCCTCACTCGTCGCTTTGTCGGACCTCACGTAGAGTCGATATCGTCTTTTAGGTCCTCCCACCGACTTGAATTTCGCTATAAACTTGTTGATCAGGTCATCCCATGATAAAATCGATCCAGGAGGCGATCATGCGGATCCATGATCTTTGCCCGATCTTGCATTGATCCCACAAATGCTATACACCAAGCCTCATCGCTAGAGGTACACAAAGCGATTCTCGCTTTGAAAAGCGGATAGCCAATCCAGAGGATCCGCCGCTCCGTGGTAGTTTATGAAATTGGGATAGTGAGTTCCTCCTTGGAGCCGCTTTCGATATCTTTGGGATGAAGCACACTTGTTCCCAATGTCGGAACCGTTTTAACACCCTTTGTTCCTTCTCTGTAATTCCTCTATCTGCTTTTTCATGATGCCTATTTCTTCCACGGTTGGGGTTGAGGTGGGAGCGCAACATAACTTTCTTCAATTTCGAGTCCCCTGTCCTTCCAAGCGGGTGCGAACTCGCCGAGTGTTCTTTGGTCGCGGGGGCTGCACCGCGATCGTCGATCGCGGGCCCCGATCTACCAAGTGCTGATTTCCTACCCTCTCAGGATGTGAGGTTGCATGACTACTCTCCTCTATTTCCGATCATTTGTGGTCGAACCGTTTTGGAGGAATGAATGTAGGTGAATCTCGGTTTGTGCGGGTTGAGGAGAGGTTGAATTTACGGATTGATCGAGAGGTAATCCTTACGCAATGAGTAGTGCATTTCTTCCCGCATTTCTTCAACATATTCCATGTGTGCTTGCAAAGCTATTTTATAGGTATCTTGTTGTGGGGAGCTCCCGGCCGAAAAATAGCTTCTTGCTCGTTAGTTGGGTTGGATGTCCCCACGATTCCTTTTCCTTGCTTTTCCTAACCGCTTCCTCGTGTATTTCACGGGCTTTAGTCCTTTCCCGTATGTATGCTCGCATGTCGGTTGTGAGGGCGGGGTTGACATCTCCGCCATCTCGACATAACCCTTCGGCTAGCCTCTCCACGTGGCGTGCGCTCCACGTGGCGATCCACGATTGTTGCGCTTTTGCGGTGTTGCGGTGGTTCATGTTTTTCCCATGACCATGACTTATGATTTTTGGGCGGGTATTTTTCTGACTCAGGAATATAAGGTAACGACTGTTTGTATTTCCCAGGCGGTTTGCAACGAAAAGATGACCAAACTTTCCTTACTTGAAGATCTGAAACCGATGAAAAGATGTATAAACCAACCTGGGTATTTTAAATGGACTCAAGTGTGAGTTTGCAATGAAGTTGATGATCTCCTCTGCGTAAGTTGGTGAGAGGAAGTGAGCGCCGGTTTTCGGGTCAGTATTATCCCAAAAGTTCAAAGCTTTGGTGACCGACGATCGATGATGATAACTTCGCCTGAGACACCGTGAAACTGTCTTTGTGATGGAGCAAGTGGCCTCCAAATGCTGAATGAAAATGAAAGCTTCCCGGTAACGGAGCCAACTGATGTTGCGTGGAACACCAGATTTGCGGTAACAGTGTTTATCTTGAGGATATAAGGCTGATATGAATGATTTCTCCGGTGTGGTTAGGGTGGCGAGTAAGAACAAGGCTGCCGGATCAGTTTACAAGATGAACAAGTTAATCTGTCGACAAATTGGCAGAGTTTCTGCTTGTATTAGATTTTATAGTTAAAGCTTGAGAGAGAGCCTCCTTCTATTACAATGTGATCCCATATATATATAGGCTAAAAAGTAAGTCGGTTTACTGTTCATCGACAAGACAACTGAGAGTATATAGCTAAGTTAAGCATGCATGCAATACAAGTGTCCTAGCCAGCTGTAAAGTGTTGCCAGCTGGATTGGCCAGTTGGATAAGCATGGCGAGCGGCGAGTAGCGAAGTATGGTCGATCGGACTCGTTTTGCCTTAAGTATATAGTAGGAATCACATGGAGAGAATGGGTCCGCTTATTGTTGGCGGACATGATCCGCTTATTGTTGGCGGATAGGCCCGGTTTGTAGCTAGCGCGGCTAGAAGAAGCTTGGTGGCGGCGCCGGCGGAGGTAAAGCCCATTATACGTGTTGATGTAGGAATCACATGGAGAGAATGGGTCCGCTATCTTGTTGGCGGACATGATCCGGCTTACTGTTGGCGGATAGGCCCCGGTTTGTAGCTAGCGGCTAGAAGAAGCTTGGTGGCAGCGGCCAGCGGAGGTAGAAGCCCATTATCTGTGTTGATGGGCCAAGATTGTAGGCCCAATATGGATGAACAGGGCCCCATTCCAATCCGGGTATATCATTTTTGAATTTAATAATTTTTTTACAAACAAAATTACAATGTCGGGAGGACTAAACTTTCGTTTAACCACTTAAACTATATCTTATCGATCAAATATTATTAATTCAATCCACAATGAGCGGATAGAGAACATTATTAAGCGGAGACTCTCCACACGATGCAATACCAACAACAAACAAATCATGTTTAGGTAGTAAATGCACCAACACATTGCATGCACGCTTGACAAACGAAAACTAAGAGAAACAAAAGACGACATGAGGAACAAGCAGTCCTTTACCAAACATCTGAGCACCAGGAAGTGAAGTCGTCCAAGGCACCTGTAAGGGCTTGAGCAGAAGATATGCAATAATTCTCAGCTAAACATCCAAGCACCCGTAAGGGCATGATCATAAGATACATAGTCATTCTCAACTACAAGCGACGAGAGACCCAAGGTCCGCGCCTCATGTATCGTGAGAGGAATAGGCGGCATCTCCAAAATCTCCGGCCTATCAGGGTCAAGATGAGATGAGAAGGCAGCCATAATCGAACCAATACTGTCACGGAAAATTTGACCAACACTCGAGCATCCTTTGCCACAGCCGCATCCATATTACACTTTAGTTGACCAGCACGTGGCATGCTCCAAGTAACTAGATGCCCCATGCTGGCAACGTCATAGTAAGCGTGCTCACTGCCTGGCCATATTCTAGCGCACTCGCCATTGAAGGACGACAACCAAGTACACCGGAGCTCCGGTTCCTACACGTTGCGAATAACGACCTTTCTTAAAGAATCAACCAATTCTACCGACCGGAAACTGCAACCCAGCTTGGACGGAATGGGCGACGGTGTTCTTCCTTGGACCTCCTCATTTCCTTCCTCCGGCCATGGGAAAATTTTGATAAAAGAGAGAACTTTGATGGGAGAGATGATTGAGTGAAGAAATGAATTCGATCGAAGATGGTACATATAGCAGATGGTATGTGTGAGCTTGTGAAAGGGGTAATCTAGTCCAAATAAAATTATTTTGTTCTTATTGCAAGTATAAAAATGAGTGTAGATTGAAACCTAATAAAAGCCAATAAGGTGGATTTAAAGCTATTTTTCTCTAGTTCTTAATGGAATAATTACACTTTTAGTCTCCAATGTATTTATATTTTCTCAAAACTAGCATCAATCTTTCATTGTTACGATAAACAATCCCATATATTCGTGTTTGTTACGATAAACACCCATTTATTGTATGTATTGATTTTATTACACTTAACACCCATGTATATGTTTTTGTTACGATAATCACCCCGTTGTCCTATAATTGTAACAAAAATATACATAAGAGTGTTTATCATAATAAAAAAATAATAGGATGTTTATCGTAACAATGAAACAAATGCGTGTTTATCATAAAAAGACGAATACATAGAAGTGTTTATCGTAATATTGAAAAAAAAGTGGCTGTGAGATTATAAAGAAACACGATCCGAAAGCGTAACTATACCAGCTTTTAATAATTGCTATTCTCGTTAATCAACCTGAGACAAGAGAAAAATGAAAAATTCTGATACAAGGACCTTGTTGGAGTGAATCATCGGAAGACTGTCATATGTAAAAAAAAAAAAAAATTATTTTGCTTATTTATACACATCAATTATCTAACGGTCCGCTCTAATAGCAAAGCTCTCTAACTCAATTACCCGAGAAACATGGGGCGAGTGATAATATCAAATAATTGTGGCATTTCCCATAATCCATAGGCGAGAAAGACCTTTGACAATATGCTGATGTGCCGAAACAGACTTTTAACCTTCAACGCTCCAAACTTTTGGAAATTTTCATCATACACCTACCGATTATCTACTCTTTCCGTCCCAATTTATTTGAGACTTATTTCTTTTCTGGCTGTCCTAAAATAAGTCTCATAACTCTAAATAGAATTAAAGTTTTTGTTTTAGTTGCCTAAATTGTCCTAACTCATTAATTGATATCTCTTAAATATTATGAAAATATAATGCTATATATAAAAATGATAAAAAAGTAAATTAGTTAAGTTTTAAATAACCAGACAACTCATTAATTGATGTCTTAGTTAAGTATTGATGTCTTAGTTAAGTTTTAAATAACCAGACAACTCATTAATTGATGTCTTCTTAAATATTGTGAGTTCCAAAATATCCAAACAAAATGGGACGAAAGGAGTATCAAATTTCCTCATCCATAATAAATTATGGGTAAGATAGAGAAAATGACAATAAATGTTGTATTTGTAATGTATAATGACTCATATTATGAGATAAATCAAAAAATGTATAATGACTTATATTATAGGACGAAAATAGTAATTAGTGAGTATAAAGTGCGTAAGAATTTCATCTAAAATTTTTGGGCGTCCTTAAATACACCACAGTTAATATATAACTAGTGGCGGTAACGTGCCCCGCACGTTTTTGGCCCTCGTTGCCGCCGTTAATGTTCCCTGAGTTCGAATCACCGGTAAATCAATAATACCAGGGAGATCGAGCAACTACCAAAAGAAGGAAAGAGGAAAAATTAGATAACATATCATTCACCAAATTTCGTGGTTTATCTAACTAAATCATAAACTGAAGAAGATAATGCTTCTTTAATCAATATCATGAAGTCCATAATGTCGGATAAAAGAGCAGGAAGATGTAGATCCTAAAGATATATTACAGTAATGGGGCCCTTTCATCTCTAGTGGTGTCTTAGAATTAGTTGCGACATAGTAGTCTCGCACCATTGACACTAAAGATAGCTAAGAGCCTAAGACAAACATTTTGTTTAATAAAGAGTTCATTGTTATCTCAAGGCAACAATTAATATCATTTAACAGCTGCATGAGTAGAAACACTGAAAGAGAACCCAATTCATGCATCTAACACATATCCGCCCCTGCTTATTTGACAATTTGCAAAGCCACAACTTGATACAGTCATAGCTTTCAAAAAACGCATGAAAGTCGAGTACTCGAACTTAAGAAGACACTGCTTATAGAGCATCTCTTATCAATGATAAGAAATCATTAGAAAAAAAAGGAACAATATGCAAGTTTTATCACTTTACGAATTTTAGCTCTCGATAAGTTATAACTCCCGGAATGCAAGTCAATGTGGTAAATTCATACGAAGCCACAGTTAGGCACATCAGCAAAATTGTAAAAATTCCAGTGTGTGACAGAAATTGCCAATAATTAAGCAAATCTATGAAATATGATATCTCAGAAACACCAAAGATGCTAGTAATCGGTAAATGCATGATAGTGATACACAAAAACAAATATGTGTATGATGCTTGAAAATGAGTATCCACCATCCTTTAAATAAACAATGATTCAAAGATCCATCTATGGCACACATTTAAAATCGAAAACACATGATAGCGTAATTTTGGGAATCAAAGGACATATAAAATAACTCTAATGCAAATGAAAATGACGCAGTTGTACCATAACAGAATTTCACGCACCTTGATTGTGTCATAATGGTTTAGATGTCGTTCTCTTCTCGCTTTTAGATAAAAGCGGTGGATCAAACTTGTTGCGCGATCATTGATGTGGATCTTAATTCGTAAATGATCCAACAAAGAAACCGCCTACTAATTGGTTAAAGATGTGGATTTTCAAGAATCGCTTTCTTTGGTGTCTTGCATCTTGTCTTATACTCCATTTTGACAAGTTAAGGCGCGCTGAGAATTTTCAGTTTGCGTTTTAGTTTCGTGGATTGATTTCTATATCTGGTTTAAGTTCAGTCCGCCATATGTTTTGCTAGGTAAACAAAGACACCAAACCAATAGAACAAGGGTTAGCCCATGGCCGGGTCTACAAGCAAGGTAAGTAGTCCATTACCGCCAATTCGGACCGAAAAAACTATTCAATCAATCTCACACAGCAGGATGAAGTTTGACACGAAACTACAAAGACATACATAATCAAAGGTCCTTCAATCAATTCAAAAGTTAAAAGTTTATCACAATGGAAATTTATAAGTAGGAAATACTATCGAGATTTTCACGAAACAATCTCCTAACTCAAGTTCCCATTTGAGTGACCAAGCAAAAATTCATTGATAACGTCTTTCCATTATTCATATTCATTTTTATTCACATAAAGCCGTTTTACGCAGACGTGTAAAAGGTAAGATCTATCTAGACTTTCTTTGTTCAAAGAAATTATTTCCATTTTCGCTTCTTTAGTTTGCAGAATGCGAGATGATGTTAATCTACATTATTTCACAAAATTATGAATAATACTAACTGGATATGTTATAATTACCTGGCGATATTGAGCGCGCTCATCAAAGGCAGTGATAAATAACAAGAAGTTGGGAAAGTTGGAATGGATGAACCGGAATCAGTTTCCAAAATTGGCTCAAGCCAATGACGCCCCCGCGTCTTGGCAACATCAAGAGGGAGCCACCTGGAAAACGTGCAAAATTCAGTTTAAATCATGACTATGCTTGAAAGAGAGAAAAAAAAAGGCAAGAACAAGATATATCCAGTCAAATACCCATTGGAGTTTCGCGCCAGCCGGCTGGCACTTCTTGAGAGTAGAAGCTGCATAAACAAAGAAAAATAAAATTAGAATCATAAAGAAACCCTTTTTTTTTATGGGAATACTTAGAGTTCAACGAAAAATTACAGATCAGCACCTGCCAACATTTCAAATTGCCCCCACAAGCGGTGTAAAGTGGAGTACTTCCATCTCCTATAGCATAAGTTCGTGGATAAAACAAAAAGTCGGGCACGTTACAAGTTGCACCCAGAAGCTCCTGATACATTTGCTTGAAGATCAAGAAGGAGTTGTATACAATCCAAAAATCCATTCAGAGAGCGTGCCATATGCAAAGCAAGAATACCCTATCAACAATTTGTATTTATAAACTTATAAAGAGCACTGCAATTAAGCAAAAGGATTATGCCTTAGTGCAAACAAGAGACTATGGCCCTTCAACACAAACGTAGGACGGTGTAATATCAATACTCTGTTAAAGAACCGGAAATTGTAGCAAAAGACCAAAAAATTAAAACAAACAAATTCAAATTAGTGTGCTCTAAAACATTGTTCCGAAAGATAGGTAATCAAGTCATATGAAACTAATATTCATTACCATGCATAATTTAGCTAGAATGTACCCAAATCCATCACCCCTCATATTCAACGTCAACTCAGAATCCATGTGTCTCAGGATTTTATCTTTACAGAACAAATGGGCATCGAAGCATAAGGGAAAAGAACTAAACAATGAGCTACATTAAGCTTCTAAGTCCATGAATTTGAATTTGGGAATATACTTACAGTAACCTTCCAAGCTCTTTCTGACTTTGTAATGTCATTGTAATGTCATTTCAATCCATTTCCTAATACTGATTAAACCTTATGATTTTTATGGCAAACCCCAAAAACAACCACAACACACATGCATAAGAAAAAACCAAACATCTACCCAAAGCTGAACTGCAAAAAGATGGGAACATAACTGCAGAGGCATCAAACCGTAGCTTAAAAACAGAGTTGAAGATGACCTAGCACAGATTAAAACCAACACACAACACCAAACAAGCATGCGGCCTACCTCAAACACAAAAGAAAGACAGAAGAAGGAAAAAACGCATACCTCGGTCGAATCTAAGAACAAAGTCGTTGACAGCATAATCGATGACCAGCTGCGGACTACAAACCAAAAGACTGTTAGCATCGAAAACAACCATAGAACCCTGAAACTCAAAAAATCAAAGCATGCATATACAATGGCGAAAAACATGGAGTGAATAACATATACGAACCCAAAAAACAAAGGAAAACAATTGAAGGAGAGAAGAGAGAAACCAAACCAAACCCAAGCCCATTAACGTGCAGATAAATGCAAACCGATACATCATAAAATCAGACCCAGAAGCAAAAAACGGATAACGCATAACCTAAATTACCTGCAAAATCCCCCTTTCAGTGCAATATCAGAGCTCCCACGAAGCACCTCAACTGCAAAAACCACAGCCAAACACACTGATTAACCACCTAGAAAGAAAATCTAAGAGAAGAAGAAGGTAGGTATCAATAGCTCACCGCAAACCAGATCATCACTTTTTCTCAGAAAAGAAAAAAAAAAGAACAGATCAGAACCCTTTTTTTTGGAAAAAGAAAAGAAAGGAAGAAGCTTCAAAGAACTCACCACCCACAAATCATTTTCATACTTCAATTTCACAGAAATCGTGATGAGTAGTAGTGGATCCTTCTCTCTCTACATTTTGTTAAAGAAATGAAAAGGTAAATCACTGGCTATATATATAGCTAGCTAAGCTGCTTCTTCTTCTCCGGCTGTTTTTTTCCGGCCGTCGTGAAGGTGAAGATGGCGCCGCCGGCGACAAGTAGAGAGTTGCAGAAGAATATTTCAGGCATTAAGAAATTCTCACTGCCGTTAAAGCAGAGTCAAAGATTTTCCGCCGCTTTGATTGTCCTTTTATGTATAATCACATCTGCTTGGATTTTTTCTTCATTGAATAGCTCTGAAAGCTAGACAATATTAATTGGAAGGAAGAAGATAGGAGTTGAAGCGGTGGTGCGGTGATGGAGCGAGAAAAGGACGCGTGTATTTTATTATGACAAAAAGGACGCGTGGGTTGATACATAACGGCGTCGTATTAATTTCTCTGGGGCCAAAAAAAAAAAAACAAAAAATAGGAATAACGACGACCAAAACGTCGCTAAAGGCGTACGACCAAAAACGCCGCAAAAAGTCGTCCAACCAAAACAGCAAATTTAGATAGGTTACTCCAAGTATGATTAAAGATTGACCGTCTTTAAAAACAGTGTCATTTGCCAGTATCCATAGGCGAGAAAGACCAAATATGCTGATGTGCCGAAACAAAATTCTAGCCTTCAGCGCTCCAAACTCTTTGGGAACTTTCATCAAACACCTTCCAGCTTTCTATCAAATTCCCTCCATATCCAAATGCAAATCCAAGAGAACAAGCCGTTCCTTCTTCAGTACAACCTCTAGCGTCACTCCTCTCAGCTCCTCTCAGTTCGAATCCTTAAATCACCACCAACAGCAGCAAGTTCATCTCTACATCAACTGCCTCCTCGAATGGAACCAGGTTCAGTTGTACTTGTACACCTAAAAGATGCATTCGAAAGAGTATTGGCCGTATCTAATTAATCATTATATCGAATTTTGTGGTTGCAGAAGATGAATCTTACGGCTGTTAGGGACGAAAATGAGGTGATGGAGAGGCACATTGAGGACTCTTTGGCGATTATAAATCCCATCAGTGAATCTTATCTACAGCATTGTGGAACATCCTCTGAAAGTATTAATCTTGTTGATGTTGGAAGCGGTGCTGGCCTTCCTGGGTTAATATTAGCTATTGCTTGTCCTGGTGACCTTTTATGTTCTCTTTCATGAATATTGATGTGATAATAAAGCGTTGATAGTTCATTTTGAATGTGGAAAAGTTGTGATTTTTACGTATTTGCAGGTTGGGAAGTGACTCTTGTAGAGTCTATGAATAAAAGGTGTTTATTTTTGGAGCATTCAGTTGGTGTTACAGGTTTAGCGAATGTGAATATAGTACGAGAACGAGCAGAGGTAATTCGCTTTGTTTTTCTTGTGCTTGTCGCTGCAAATTCGATATATGCTTCTAGAAATTGCATCCATTGTTCACAAAGTAAACTTTTGGTGAACCAATCATTTCTGTTTGTTGCTGGCTGGATGTAGCTGTGTTGTTGTTGTTGTTGTTGTTTATAGTCTTGTTGATTTTTTGCATCTAAAAACATCTCTAGCCACTTCTTCTCGTATAGAAAACATGTATATTTGTAATGTAGATTGCAGAGTGAGCTTCGAATTAACTTCATTTTTTTTGTGTTTTAGAGCCCTTAATGATGTGGTTTTATCCTCTACAGTTTGTTCTTATACCACGGTTTATTGAGGTATATTTCTTATAAGTTGAAGTTCATATTAAAGATTTGTGAATGGTGATGCATATTGTGATGCATTCATTGTTAATTTTGATTATCTGGTACATGTTTTTGCTAAGATCTAGGAATCATTCTGCTGAATAAATATCTCTGGTGTTATAGAATTGTCTGCAAATGGTGGTATTTTTTCGTTTCTGAATTCAAAATTTAGTTAACACTTTCTCTAGCAGGTGTCTATTTTTTTTTTCTCCACGTTGATCTTTCATTCGGGGATTACCCTCAAGTTTAAGATGGTTTCCTTAGTTGTATGATGCTTATCTTCTCCTTTCTTACAGCATTGTCTGAGAGCTCTAAGTTTTTCTTTATGATAAATAAAGATGTACTTAGTTGAACATTTTTTTTGTAGGACAGAGTGTAGGGCAAACCCCTGGCTTTCGAGAGGTGTATGATGTTGCAGTAGCTAGAGCAGTTGCAGAGATGAGAATTTTGGGTAAACAATGTTTGTGTATGTGTTAGCAGTTTAAATTGTCAAAATCGTATGCAACTATTTATAAATTTCGTTATATTATTTCAGGAATGTTATTCTACTTGTTGAGATGATGTTTGCTCTTTTATGTTCAGCTGAGTTGTGTCTTCCTTTGGTACGAGTCGGTGGATTGTTTGTAGCTGCAAAGGGTCATGATCCTCAGGTCAGGTCATCATTTGTCAATCCTTTATATCATGAAAAAAACCGACAAATGGGGTTCTTAACACACCCAACTTATTGTGGCACACACCTTCTAGGACATCATGTTGAGTACCGACTTTCAAAAAGCCAAGTATGTCGATTTTATATTGTATGTATTTCGACTTTTATGAAAATAGAGTGCATACTCGACTTCTTGGTGATCGCTTTTAAGGCTTAAGCATGGTGTG
Source organism: Gentiana macrophylla (assembly GCA_026214975.1). NCBI lineage: Eukaryota > Viridiplantae > Streptophyta > Magnoliopsida > Gentianales > Gentianaceae > Gentiana > Gentiana macrophylla. The sequence continues at coordinate 45,734,114 of CM047806.1, read as the reverse complement.
GTGTTACAGTAAGTTGAGTGTGATACGTTTAACGGGCTCATGACAAAATAGTGTCAACAAAGTGGAACTAACAGTAACAGCTACCGTTTTCGAAATCATATTAACAGGATGAAGTTAGAAAAGCTGAGAGATGTGTGCATTTGATGGGTGGTTCTGTTTTGAAAACATGCACAGGTTTGTCATCTCTGTCTTTAACCTTGTTCTTTTTTATTCCATTTGTTCGTTATATTGACAAATACATTTCATCAATTCAGTTTTGATATTTGATCGTATTTATTTCAACGAATTATTGGTGCCCAGAATCTGAATCGTGTCTTTGTTTATGTTTTTGCTCTCCCCCTCGTTTTTTTTTTTCACATAAACTTTTCGATCTATACTTACACTTTTTCTTCCTGAATCCAGTGGAATCACATAGTAAATATGGTCAAAGAACAGCAATTGTATGCAGAAAAGACAGCCCTACCCCAAAGAAATACCCTCGCGGTCCAGGCATTCCAGCAAAGTTGCCCCTATGACGAGTACATTGTTTCTCAAACTACAGCTACTCAATAGTGATCATCATCATCAACTTATGCAGAGGAATAAAAGGACAAGAAGTTCTTCAATAGCTCGTAACGTATTTGTGTATGATAATAATATGTACAATTTCGATGTAGTGTATGGTATAAGTTTGATGTATGTTTTTTTGTTACAATTACGTGTTTTATGTAACAAGGTAAATCTGATCAAAAGATTGATTGAAACTCAATCAACATAAACAATGTATGGCAGAATTTGAAATTTAAGGTGTATAGTTACAACGGATCTCGAATTTCATCAAATTCATAAAGGGGGATTCTGGGGTTTCTGATACACAGATTGCACTTTAGATTCCAACAATGAGACATATTTATCAAGCATTGAGATGACGGCTTCGAATTCCGTGACCTGATTCTCTATCGAATCGATCTGTTGAACATACTCATCAAAGTTACCTGCTTTCGATTTAAGCTGGTCCATGAAAACTCGTAGTCCTGATGCAAGATCGCCGTAGCCTTTATATTCATCAGCAACCCGTGTATTCATTTTCTCCACAAGTTCAAGAAGATTGTTTGTTCCCTGAAATACATACATTATAATAAAGTGTACTAACAAATTGGCTCAATAAACCAACGCTTTAACTGTGAAAAGTTTCTTACTTGCAGTATTATTCACACCCTAACTGTGTGTTTGGATTGTCGGAATAAAAAATGGAATGGAACGAGACAGATCGAATAGAATGACAAAAGTGAATATTAATGTGCTTGGACCGTCACCCTAAGAGAATCTCAGAGGGTTTTGTTGCTTGTTCGCTATGACCCGTGGCCTATCGCAAACCAAAACAAACCTCTCGTTCTGACATACTTAAAACATCGTTAACCTCTTCTCTAAGCATCGATTTGCAAATGCATAGCCATAAGCTGTCTTCTGCAGAACCGAAACCCCGCCCCCAATAAACCTCTGTAAGCCTACATTTCCACCACAAAAGTACGATTGTGAAGTATGGCTGCAAAAACATGCCCTTCATAAGGCTCACAAAATCTAAGTTCAGAAGAAATTTCACCCCCTAAGTTTATGTTTACATGTTTCTAGAATCCCTCTTCATTAAATTTAAGGTACGGAAATCAAAACACTGCTCCGACTCCATTCAAATCTTGAACATGTATTCTGCACCCGAAGCCTCAACTCACCTATTTCTAGTCAAACCGCATAAAAACGAAAGATAAAAAACACCAGTCGAAATTCATCAGGTTTTCTTACCTGAACAAGCAGTGACGGACCTACATACAACTAAGGGAGGCAACTGTCCCCTTTGATCCGAAAAAAATACACTATTATATGTACTATGTTTATAGTTTCCAACCCCCTACCCGAGATCCTGCATCCGCCCCCGCCCCCGCCCCTGTGAACAAGTACATTAGAAAATCCTAGAAATATCTTCCAACCACAATTAGGAACAGAGCAATTGAATCCAAATAATGATACCATAAATTTCATAACCGTAAATTCCATAAATTAAGAAGGACAGAGCCTACATGGAAGCATCCCATAATTGTAAATTCCATAAATTAACAAGGACATAGCCTCAATTGTAGTTTTATAAATCATAATACTGTAAAAATGCGAACTTAGGTCACAAGGAGAAGGCTTTTCTATCAGTGATTCAAAGCGCCATGGATACTACAAAAATGGCAAAATCTTTTTCTTAAACCGAAAAAATTAAAATTAAAAACGAACGGAAACTTTAGCCAAAAGTAAAATAAGAGTACGAATTCGCAGCTATTGTGTTACCTGAAGCTCGCCCTCGACCATTGCGGAGACACTGAGGAATAAATCATTCAGAGATTCAGCTAGCTTTTCGGTATCCTTCTCCATCCCTGTAGCCATTATCACAGTATTTTCCTTGGGATTACAGTAATTTTGGGCAAGAAAAGAGAGAGTAAGAATTTGCAGCTCTGTTTGCAAATGGTAAACGGGAAAATTCCTTAAATGATACAAATGGTAAACGGAGGTTGAAGGAAACAAATGGTGGGTTTTTTTATAAATTTTTTTTATTATTTATTATTTATTATTTTTTAAATAATAATTTTAGCAAACGATGGCTTTTGTAATTATACATTGGAAAATGATTTTGGCACCGATTTGGTGCATCACTCATCCCCGAATTTGTATATGTGTGGTGCAGAATTTTTGTGTTATTTTATTTTTCTTTTAAATGTTAAAATATATGGTTATAAAGTGTTGTGTAGATGATTTATGTGTATTTTTTCTGTGCCTAAATCACTGTCCTTATATATTTACGAATTTTGTAGTTACACGTACACGTAACACGTAGATAATATATACTACATCCGCAGCATCCGCTCCAAAATAGTGTTTGACAAAGATTAAAAAAATGGTTGAATGTCATAAATTTGATGATTAATATCTAAAATGCCTCTTGACTATCATTAATGCAATATTTGTTAAGTAATGAAAAGTGGTTGCATTATACTACCTCCGGTCCAAAATATAAGTCATCCTAGGAGTTTTCACACAGATTAAGGAATTGGTTGAATGTCATTAATTTGAAGGTTAATGTCTAAAATACCCCTTGACTATCATTAATGCAATAGTTGTTAAGTAATGAAAAGTTGTTGAATTCATAATAAATTAAGGGTAAGATAGAGAAAGAGCAATAAATGTTGCATTGGTAATGTAGAATGACTTATATTATGGGACAAGTAGAAAAGTGTAGGATGACTTATATTTTGGACCGGAGGTAGTAATAAATTAAGGGTAAGATAGAGAAAAAAGTAATAAATGTTGCATTGATAACGTAGACTGACTTATATTGTGGGACAAAACTAAAAATGCAGGATGACTTATACTTTGAAACGGATGTAGTACTAGCAGAACTTTCTCAATGTGGAAATTCAAACTCAAACATAAGTACGACGAGAGGCATCAACTCGTGGTACATGTATTATGTACGTATCGAAACGTATCTACGTAATTAACGTATATACATAATGACCATCGGCAAGCCACACAAAGAGTTATAGCCACACACAAGGGCGGAGCCAGGAATTTTATCCCGGGGGGCTAGAAAAAATTTTCAATGGACCCATTTGGATATAAACTCTTCTAGTCTCATATTGTTTATTGATAGGATGTTTCCGAATCGGAATACGTAACCCAGGATCCCTCTTAAGATTTAGTTCGATGGGGACACTATCATTTTCAACTCTTTAGAACTTAGGAGGAGGGGGATTCGAGATGGAAGGAGGGATTTCTTCAATAGGATTTGAAGGAGATGGTGCGTCTCTTTTCGATGTTTCGGTTTTTCTAAAAGAATGAGAAAAGTGTTTTTTCTTTATTTCGTTCTTGATGTGGTTGTGTCATTATGTTTTATACCCTATAAAATTAAAAGCGATTCAATGTCTCATCGTTAAAAAAACACGGTTTCAATAAATAAAGAGACATTATTTTTTAAAAATAAGAAAACATAAGAAATTAAGCACCTTTTCGGCTCAGAATAACCTAACTCTCACCTCTAAATTTCTTCACTGAATAACTAACTAAAATTTATTCTCTGAATAATTATAAAGAAAAAAACATCAAGTCCAACTAGAGTAGTGAACTCGTTAATTAGCACATATTTGGATCCAATTGTCAGCAAGGTTTTCATAGCTGATCTTATACTAGAAACAGTTAATTTGCTGCAGATTAAAGTCCAATTACTTGACACATAACAATGCAAACTTGCTAGATTTTGGTGAAAACAAACCAAATAAAAAATCTAAGAGATTACTCACAATAAAACAAAATCAACCAAGAATAAAGAAATTAAGAAGCAATAGTCACTTATTTAAACATGTTAAGTGTTAACTATCCATTCTATAGCCAAAAAAAAGATAATTAAAGTAAAAAGTATATTAAATTGTCAAAGCAATTGATATTTGATAAAGAAAATAACAATTGATAATATAAATTACCTACAAAGATGCTATCTGAATGGAATATAAAGATGATGATTGATGAAGCTCCATTTTTTTCCACAAATCTGTCGAAGCAGTTTTACCAATTAGATCTTCATTTTCTTTTTTATTTCATAAGAATGAAGCTATGATATGGTGGGTTAGTAACTCAGTATGATATGGTGGACAGGTGGGCTGAGCTGGTGGGCTGGTGGGTTGAAGTGGTGGGCTGGACTCAATTTAATTAATTTTATATCTATATACCTAAAAAAAATAAAAAATTCTGGGTGGGCTTAGCCCACCCCTGTCCATGCATATCTCCGCCCTCGGCCACACAAAGAGTAATAGCCCGTTCGATAAAGGATAACATTATTTCACTCAGAAATGAATACATGGCAAAGAAAATCCAAGATGAGATGAAAAAAATATTGGCATATTGATGAGTTATGAAAAGGAAGAACACAAATACACACAAAATGTGACATGAACCGTACATTTATATAATAAAAATCTAAGAATTCAGAAGGAAAAGAAGGAAAATGATTTTGACACATAAAAAGTACACACACATCCCCCGAAAGTGTACTTTTTGTGGTCCACAAAATTTCTGTTTTTTTTTTTTTTTTTTTACCCTAACTGTATGGCTAGCAAAGAATCGGGGGATCATATGTGTGCCTGTATCATTGTTCAGGAAAAAAAATCATAACCGTTTGATCACTTTCTTGTGCATATTTTCTGTGTACTTAGTAACGTACATATGAAAAGAGAATGCAATAATGATTGTTGGAACTCCGAAACAGTCATATCCCAAGTTACCGAATATGGGAAAGTATTGTCCTCGAACTACCATTAACGTATAGACCATGTTATCATTACAATAGACATGAAGTTCTATAGACTTTGGCAGTATAAACCATGTTATCATTACAATAGACATGGAGTTCTATAGACTTTGGCAGTTTGGCAGTATTGGGTTCTCCCAATCTTTAAGCTGTTGTTGTTAGTTTTCTTGTTCTATTTTGGTTGCATTTCGGCTCACATGTATGATGGTTTTAGCCTGTTTTGGTGTGTATTTTTGTTAGTCCAAGTGTCCAACTTTCTGCTCGCGGTGTCCGGCGGTGGTCCGGCTACAGGAATTATGTGACACTGGTCATGAATCGATAACGACACATCATATTACTAGTTTCTAATGCATTATATAAAAAAAATATATGTATATTATGGGTCAAGAGTCAATATTTGAAAATTTTAGCCAATTAGTGATTAGATATTAGTACATAAAGTTTTTAAATAATGTAAAAAATACACTGATTTTTTTTATTATTATTTTAGATTTGGGTCAAGTGACCCAAATGCTTACCTTTGCCGCCGCCCCTGGGTCCGGCATGACATTCTGTATTTTCCATCGTTAGTTCGGCTGTTTCTAATTAATCTTTTATTTCTGGAAAAAAAGAGATTTAGATGTACTCTTTCAGGAATGGTCATTCTCTTTCCGTATGTCTTTCGTCTCTCGTCTCCCTCTCAAGAATCAAGATTTCACTCGGACTCTTCGTTGTTACAACTTCAATTTTTTAAACCCAAAAAAGTTTTGACAAAAAGTAATAATGGGAAAAACTTTTTTTAAATACTACATGTACAAAATATCTATCTTCATTCACATAATATCTACAGGAAAGAATGTTACCCATAGATAATATGTACTAGGAAAACTCTCATCCCACAAAAACTCAAAATAAGCATCTAGTACGAGCAGTGCTTCCATTCAGTAGATGTTATCTGCGGGGGTATGCCCGTACGAAATGTGATATCCCACATTGGAAATGTGAGATAAGCATTACCTCACTATAAGCGTGAGACATAAACGTCTTGCCAACCTGAGTAGTCTTTTTAGACTAAGCGAGTACGATTGTCTAAGCAGTTAACCAGATCCTATATGACTGCCTCACTTAGCGCTATCCAATCCGGAGACTACCAGATGTGACTAAGAGCCACACCGTGGGAGACAGTGGAGGCCACCTCTGGATTCCGCTAGTAGGGATGAGTCTGAGACAAATTCTGGCGAGGAAGTCCTTTGCTTACGGGGGAGGGGGGAGGGGGGGGGGGGGAGGGGGAGGGGGATGTGATAGACCCCTTGCTTATAAGGGGAGAATGTGATGTCGCACATTTGACATGTGGGACGAGTCTGAGACAAATACTGGCGAGGACGTCCCTTGGTAATATTTGGGGGGAGGGGAGAATGTGATATTCCACATTGGAAATGTGGGAAGCAATACCTCCTTATATGTGTGATACATGTCTTGTCGATCAACTCGGGTTAGTCCTTTTAACGAGTCTGGGACAAATTCTGGCGAGGACACCCTTGCTAATATAGGGGACGGGGAGAATATGATATCCCACATTGTAAATGTGGGAAACATTGTGAGACATGTCTTGTCAATTCAGCTTATCTCTTTTAGATCAAGCAAAGACGACGGTTTACACAGTTAACTGAATTCTTTGTGACAAATATTACCTCCTTATAAGTGTGAGACAGATGCTTGTCATTCGGGTTAGATAGATTTAATCCGTTTTGACCAAACGGGACGACAATATAAGCGATTAATTACATTTTTACCATTCATGTAATTTTTAACAAACCCGAGATTTGGGGTGTTACACGAAATATCTACGGATGGAAGATCTACACGTATTTGTATTTGGAAGGCATGTGTTTGTTGACATCACGTTCACAAAATTCTGACTATTTCCGGTGACAAACACGTATTTGGAAGGTAAGTTTTGGTAAAAATGTCAACTCCTCCTTTGCCAGAATTTGTTACAACATAAATAATTGCTAGCATAATGTCCCATGAAATTAAAGAATCTACGACATTTCTCCTACCAAATATTACAATATCCTTAAAGGAATAATTGATTGGGTCTGCAGAATATTTCATAGGATAATGTCGTTAGGAACCTAACCAAAACTATATATTTCCAAAAAGTCAGAGTTTCCCTTTCCCATGGTTGTTAGGGTGCTTAAAATAAACTTCCCCAAGTTCATGAAAAAGTATATAAGCAACCCTAATGGTCTTTCAAAGGAGATAAAAACAACCTTCTTTGCAAACACTTAGCATAAATCATGTCTATTCAAGCTTTCACATTTAGCTTTTTCCGGTGGCATCTTCTGCTAATAATTCTAACGGTCTGTGGCCGGAGGAACATCAACGTTGCAGCGATCACCGGAGGCAAATGGGACTTACTTCAATCGAACACCGGCATTTCAGCCATGCACATGCAACTTCTCCACAACGACAAAGTCATCCTTTTGGACAGAACTGATTATGGCTTTTCTAACATCTCTTTGCCTAATGGGCAGTGCAGAAATGACCCAAACGAGCTCGTTGTCAAAGTCGACTGCACTGCCCATTCTGTGGAGTACGATGTTCTTGCAAACACCGTACGCCCACTCATGGTTCTCACCAACACTTGGTGCTCCTCTGGCTCCGTCATGCCAGACGGCACATTAGCCCAAACCGGTGGGTTCAATGACGGAGACCGTGCCTTGAGGCTTTTCACCCCATGCTCATCTGGTTGTGACTGGAAAGAAATCAACAATTTTTTCTTTCAAAGAAGATGGTATGCAACCAACCAGATACTTTCGGACGGTCGGATGATCATTGTCGGTGGTACTTGGCAATTCGACTATGAGTTTTATCCCAAGATTGCTGCTGACACAAAAGCAATTTATTTGCCTTTTCTTCAACAGACGCATGATGGCGGTATAGAGAACAACCTGTATCCGTTCATCTTTCTCAACCCAAATGGAAATCTATTTATCTTTGCCAACAACCAATCTATATTGTTTGATTATACAAAAAATGTGGTCGTTAAAACATTCCCTTCAATACCTGGTGGGGATCCCAGAAATTATCCTAGTACAGGGTCTGCTGCTCTCTTACCATTGAAGAGCCTCAAAGGAGCAGCCACTGCAACTGAAGTTATCGTCTGTGGCGGTGCACCACACGCTTCTTATAACAATGCCGTAAATGGCATCTTTACCGTAGCTTTGAATACTTGCGGTAGATTGAAGATTTCAGACAAAAACCCTAAGTGGAAAATAGAAAGAATGCCAATGCCTAGGGTTATGGGTGACATGGTGTTATTGCCAAATGGTAACATTTTGATTATAAACGGTGCAGCCAATGGAATCGCCGGGTGGGATTTAGGTCGAAACCCTGTTCTAAATCCGTTGATCTACAAACCTGATCAGCCTGTTAATTCAAGGTTTGAAATACAAAATCCTTCTACTATACCTAGAATGTACCATTCCACTGCGGGTTTACTTCGGGATGGACGAGTTCTGGTCGCTGGAAGCAACCCGCATGAGGGTTACGATTTCAGTGGGGTATTATTTCCAACTGAGTTAAGATTAGAAGCGTTTTCTCCCTCTTACTTAGATGCGAGTTCAGATAACTTGAGGCCAAAAATTATTTCACCAACTTCTCAGTCTGAAATTAAATATGGACAAATATTGACTGTTCGATTTACGGTCTCGGGTGTAATTCAAAAGAAACTGTTAACGGTGACAATGGTTGCAGCCCCTTTTACAACACATTCATTCTCTCAGAACCAAAGGTTATTGGTCCTTGGAGGAGGGAATTTCAAAAAACTTGGAAACTCGTCCTATCAGGTCGGGGTGACGACACCTACTACCGGTAATCTAGCACCGCCCGGATATTATCTATTGTTCGTGGTTCATCAAGATATTCCCAGTCAAGGCATTTGGGTGCATATTCAATAAATTTGTAGTTTGCCTTCCTTCTGGGCTTCCTTTGTTTGTAATTGTTGGTGAGATGATACTATTTGTATTAATCACATAGGTTGTTCGCTTGTAAATACCTACTTGTGATTTTCAATTTATGCATTCATTGTATTTACTTGTTTGAGAAAAATAGAACAAATGATATTATTGTAACTTGTTAATGCAAAATTAATTAATGGTTATTTTCATCCATATAACATTATATGAGCAAGCTTCATACCTTTGGCAAATTATTACATATTTTAACCCGTCAATCATAGGCGGACAAATGGAATTTAACTGCCCCTTTTAGACCGAAAGGGACAACTATACACATTATATGTCTTATTAGTCCTTATTCCAATTTCATTTTACTTATTATTATCATCATTATCTACGATTCTGCGTCCGCCGCTGCTGTCGATGAGGGTTGATATCCAATCACTACTCATTGTGAACAGATTTAGCTTGGAGGATTAAATAAAAAAGTTGGTATTATTGTACAAATGTGACTGAATGTCAAAACATCTGTAATTGATATGCATGTAAGCCTTTGTAGATCCCTACTTTTATACCTGAAGAAGAATGACATTTGATGGTTTTTGGGCAAAACCAAATTTTTTTTTTTGAAAGCAAACATCTTGCTGAAATCTCAAAAAAAGAAACTCATGAGCCTGGTGATGAGAGTCAACTCCTCTATGTATTTCACACCTGTATCATCCTATTTTATAGTATTTCGTGCCGTAATTTTATTATTCACATGTTTAATCTCGCTTATTTTATCACTCCAGGTTCCATATCACACTTAATGAGAAATCTTGTATTTACCGTTTAAATGTGGACTTTTATCGCACACACGGGTTCCCCGTACCCCATGATTTTACTTGGGTAGTATTGTTTGTGAGTGATTTACAGGCCAAAAGTTGATGTATCCGGGAAAAGTAAGACGATTTAGAGGTGTTGAAGATGAATTTTGAGAAATGAAGATTTTAGTTGTATACCTATGTAGATATGAAAATTTTATGTGACACATCAAATATGTCACATAATACATTTGCCTAAAGTTGAAATTCATTTTATATTATTTCCTATACAAAAATACCAGGGAATAATATTCAATAAATAAATTGATTAAAATCTTTTAAATTAAAATATCAAGATTTAATCGATTTATAACAAATGGCTAATATCGATATACAATGTGACACACTATATTTATCACATATTACATATGCCATTAAATTTAAATTATTTTGTATTGTTTCCTACATTTAATATTAGGAAATAATATATAATTGTTTAAATCATAAAGTCCATTAAAATATAATTTAGGATTTTATTGATTTATATTCAATGCACCTCCACCAAAGGCTCTCCTCCAACATTATAAATAGGAGGGGACCTTGGTCATTTGAGAGAAAGACAGACACACACAAGAAGGAAGATAGACACACACAAGAAGGAAGAAAGTCACACAAGAGGAAAGCACCAGAAAAACAAGAAAAGAGAGGATACAACAAGAACAGAGGATACAACAAGAAGAGAGCAAGGCAACAAGAAGAGTGAAGACACAAAGATTTGGGAAAGCTTTCAGCACTCTGCATCAACACAAAGTTGGTGATCTTCCAAGAACAACTAAAAACTCTTCAAGAAAGGCTAGAGGATCAAAAAGCATCATAAACGCTCGAAGATCAACAAAAGTCCAAAGTTCATCAACAAACAAAGGGCCAAAGTTCTTCAACAGAAGGGGTCGAAGGCAACACAAAAGTTCCTTCCAATCTTCATCAACTTTGAAGTCTTCCGCCATATCCGGAGTCATTTCAAATTAAAGACGTTTCCGCCATATCCGGGAAGTCATAAATCGTCACCAAATTCAAAGTTTTCCGCCATATCCGGGAAGCTATTAATCATCAAAAAAGGAGAATCAAGGGATCATAGAGATTGTACCGCTTTTTATTTCAAAAAATTAATAAAATTCCATTTGTTACGATTTTGTGTTTTTTTGTAGCATTTCAGGGATTAAACACGAAACCGCATTACAAATTCTATCTCGAGGGGGCATTTGTAGATATGAAAATTTTATGTGACACATCAAATATGTCACATAATACATTTGCCTAAAGTTGAAATTCATTTTATATTATTTCCTATAAAAAAATACCAGGGAATAATATAAAATAAATAAATTGATTAAAATCTTTTAAATTAAAAAATCAAGATGTAATATCGATTTATAACAAATGGCTAATATCGATATACAATGTGACAACCTACTCAGAGCAGTTACACACCAGAAGAGAGCAGGAGTAATCATGCATTCTGTTCAGTTTCAGGTGCATACCTACTCAGAGCATACACACGCTGAAAAAGCTTGATCACATTGCTAAAGTCACTATATATTCACAACATGCGTGTATCTATTCAGAGCAGGAACACGCTTGTAGCCCTAGTTTCTCTTGCACGAGTAAAAAGTATTCTGGGCATATACGTACTTCAGACGGACATAATTCAGAACAAGAGAATTTCCTACACTATAAAAAGGGCTTAAAGAGAGAGAAAGAGGGAATCAACAAATGATTCTAGATTATGATTAGATTAAAAAAACAAAAAATTCTCTCTGCATTTTTTTCAATTCCTTTAGCATAAAAAGTAGAATCGTAGGTCTTTATTCTCAAAATTGAAGTGTATTTTGGCTTGGGCTTTACTCTAAAATGGTGAAACCATCATCTCCTTGGTGAATCTCCATAGGCTTGGAGCTAATTTCATGTTTCTTACCTAAGTAAGGAAGAAATTTGAATTTAGCTAGAATTTTCAGTTTCATGGCTTTAATTCCTTGTTTGATTATTGCTTTTGTAGTTATAATGAGTAGCTAAACATCTAAATAGCGAAATAATGTGAAAATTGATGAAATCACCTTCTATTTGATGAAATTGGGAATGAGCAGTGTGTTGATTGTTGATATATCGATGAATTCTTATAATAGAATTTGTTCTTAATGCTTGATTTAGACTGTACAACTAATTGTGTGGTAAAAACTAGTGTAGCAATAGAATGTTTTTCTTGTTGTATGAGTTGTTTAGATTCGATTGCGTAATAGGGTTTATCGGTGTAAATCGAGCGGCTCCTGCTCTTAATTTTGTTTCGGTTAGTTAAATCCATAAAGGTGAATTATTGAACTGGGCAATGAATGGTAGGTTGTTGCATGACGTCTAGCACCATTTTAGGAGTTTTCACCCACGAATGAGTTGATATAATCTTTAGGATGGTGTTGAATGTATAATATGTTAATTATCTTCGTATCTACCCTTGAGCTTAAGCTTCTGTGAGAGATGGTAGCTTAACATGATATCATAGCAGAAGATCATAAGTTCAAACCTCGCTCCTAGCACAGTCACCTAACAACAAACAAGCAAAAAAACAAAAGCGTTGGGCCCCAAAAACAAACAAACAAAAAAAGTATTGGGCCTCTCTAAAAATATAATAGGCCCACACTTGATGGGCGTGTTAAATATATAAGATGTTAATTATCTATCTAGCTCCCCATCAGTTTAAGCTTTTAGGAGAGATGATGATTCAACTGATGGTTGGTTGGTTAATGCTTATTCCCGATTATCGATTAGATGGGTGAAAGTAGTTAATTGGATAATTGTTTGACTATTCCTTAATAAGTCTGATGTCAATGCTGAGGACCAGGACAAGCTTAGCTTGTACAGCTCAAGGGACCAACAAGACTGAACTTCATTTTATGGAAAGCCTCACACAATGCCTTGTCCACACTATCAGCTCTTTGTAGGAGGCATGTCATTGCCACACCCACATGTGGCATCTGCAAGTGTGATGAGGAGACTAACCTCCATGCATTGCGGGACTGCATGACTTCAAGGACAATCTAAAAGAACATGATACCTAGGAACGATTGGAACACTTTCTTCTCCTACACATCTAAGAAAGAATGGATCAACAAGAACCTTTGAGGAAAGACTGATAATAGGGCCGGAGTAGCCTTATCATTTCAAAAGCATGGCTTATTTTATCTGGCACCAGAGAAATCAGACCCTGCACGGTTATTGTGAGTTTTACCCAACCATTAATGTTTTGATCACCCAGATGGATATTAGAGTTAGGAATTTACATTTAACCTAGGGTTTGAATGATTGTATAGATTGAACTCTATGTATGACTGTGGCCTTTTCCACTTGAATTAATAAACGGAAGCTCTTTTTTTTTTTTGAATGAAGAAAATCATTTAAATTTTGTGGAATTGTTACAATTGTTTAAACCATCAAACCTGCTACATCTCCGACTATAACTCAGCAGCATTGAATGAGAGAAATTATTTCTCTCTGGTTGGTGGATTATATAATGCAGATAGTATTAACCCACAAATGGGTATGGAATGTCAAATTGAAATATAATTTTTTAATAAGAGAGTGATTTAGACACAATTTATCCACACGAAAACTCATATAAACTCTCCCAAAATAAAAAACTCATATAAACTAAATCAAATGGTTGATAGTAATTTTTTTTCCCTTTTTTCATTAAAAACATTAATTTGGTTTATTTGTGTACAAATACGTATTCTTTTTCATAACATTGGTATGATATAGAGTTGGGCATTCTTGCTAAATTAATTTATCTTGGAGTTGACGGACTAAAATTACGTGAAGCATGTATAGAGCTTAAAATTATAGATGTGAGGAGTCTTCTAGAAATAATTTGTAATAAAATAATTTTTGAATATTTAGGCAAATATTATTATAAGGTTGAAAGACATAAATCTTGGTATGTGAATAACACTTCTTAACGACATTTTTGATACCTACCATCCTCACAAAACAATTCTATGCCGCAAGGTGAGGGGCCAAAAAGGAATCCAACAATTCTCTTCATGCGGTTTGAGTGGTTTTTTTATTGCCCCCCAAAAAAAAGTGACGAATACGTTACATATAGATAGCATTTAGGTGGGTTTTCATGGGAGGTAGACAAATTGATGATATCTAAAAAATGTGAAAATATTTGAAGTTTACGTGGTGTGCTGCGTAAAACAAAGTAAAAGTGACCGAAACATAATTTTTCTATAACTATTTACTTATATAAATCAAATTAAATAACATGCTTTACAAGCATATTTTTTCGCGCCTTATATAGTCAACAACACTTGTTGATTTGTTTTCTCTACGACACCTGCTTAACGTACGGTCTAACCATACTCCCACTATATTTAGGTGAAACAACATTACACAATGGTTCTTTAAGTGTTTCCCGATCTACTACTTTGAATAGGATTTCAAGCTTTGGTGGCTTAATTGATTATATCCAATTCGTCGGGTGAATTTGGATTAATAATATTTTATAGATCGAATCGCACTACATATATATTTTTAGCGTAATATTTTTTTTTGTTGTTGCATGCGCTTAAATTTCCTAAATACACTTGCCTCCGTCCTTGTCCCTGATAGCTATAGTTATTTTTTTTTATTTTTTTTTGGAACAACAATTTAAAATTTTATTAAAAGAATTATCTATAAAGATGAGAGAAAAGCCAAGAGGTCAACAAAAAAAATACATCGAAGATATCTCAACACAAACTCTCTTAAAACAAACAGATCACAACCATCATAAGAGCACAAGAAACTAGCACCAATGCACCGGCAAACTATCGGACAGGGTCATTGGATCTGTGTGAACAAGCTAAAGTTGATAGTGACACCCCAATAATTACTTGGAGGCTTGAAGTTGTCATTTTTTCGAGAGTGAAGTAGTAGTCAATACTTACACTTTCGTTTATCGAGATTCTTATGACAAAACTTCTCCGGCGTCAATAGGATATTTACGGACACTCATTTCTGAACGTATCATGCAACATCACTGTCTAGCCCTTATCATATTTACAGATTGCTGACTATTTCTTGTGACAAACACGTATTTGGAATGTATGTTTGTTGGGATAGGTGTCGTGTGTGGAGTGATTTACGGAACAGATCCGTAATTACGGAACTAATTACGAATTATTAAATTAGATAATAAATAATGCGAATATAAATAGTCATACTATCTAACAGACCTAACACAATCTAATCATACAGATCTAACTCGAGCGAACAATAAAAGTTTGACGCAAACAAAGCGACTAGAAATCAAACCGAGGCGAGTAGTTCTAATTTCAAAGACAAATTGCTTTCATGTATGGTGCACTGTAGTAAAGAATCTGTCTCCCAAGATATAACGGCTTTCGTCTCGGATTTAAAGGCACTTCAAAACCCGAGCTCCGGCGAACTTACATAGTGCTCCGACTTCTCTTCGACTAAATATCTAGATCTATATGATCGACTTTGTGGTGGAAAGACACAAGAGAAAATTCAATACTTAAACTCTCATCCATGAGGTTTTTATATAGTGGAGATGAATGTACCAATGCTCAAATATGATTGGCGAGACACGTCATCAAACTTTTCCTTGGAAAAGTAATGGCCGACTTCTCCTCAGAGGAAGAAGGTCATCTAGGTCGAAATTATTAGGCTAATTTCGACTTAATCCACTCATCGATTGGTCGGATGATGTGTCGTCCCAATTCTCATTGATCGAATGACTCAATGAATTACGATTGGTCGAATGACCCAATCACATTCCAAAATTAATTTTATGGTTAATTTCATAAAGAAATTTTGTCCAAAAATTAATAGTAACACGGAACCGAACCAGTGAGCCGATTTGGACGGACGACTGGCGCGGCGGCGTTCACGCGTGTGGAATAATCTAAGTCCTCCATCCTGCACAAAAAGTGCCTTGCCCCTTGGGGCTCATCCATAAGAGACACACTGCTCTTATCACTTGAGTTCCCAACACTCATGTTTTCAATGTGGGAGAATGGGGTGAGGTCCTCCCTTCAACTCCCATCTCTTACATATTTTCTACCAACTTTAGCCATTAATTTCTCATTCACCCGATATCCGAATCGAGTGATTCAAAAGCCCATCATCAACTACTTTGTATGGAGTATTTAATGATATCATTAACTCTCGATGACATACATCGGAGCCTATCCGTAATTATCGCTAAAGTTGACTATTCAACCCTTCAAAAAGGGCTTTTTCTCCAACAATCCCCCACATGAATGAAAATTAATGCAAATGAAAATGCACACTCTGAAGAGAAGTCAGACGGAAAAATATTGCATCAGGAGAAATAGCTTACGGCTTTGAACTTGCCTTAGTGAAATCTTATCGATTTAGTCGGCTAATCAGTGAACTAGGTCTTGAATCTATTCGACCTTTAGTGTAAACCAAGACAATAGCACTTACACAATATTTCCCCTAGCACCTTTCGGTTCTCATGGTTGTGTCCGTCTCGGCCCTGGACAACACTTGGTTTCAGAAAGTGCTTTAGAGAATTCAAGCCTCAAAATTCTCATGAAGCGGCCCCACTTCACACTTACATAGGTGACCTCTATCAAGGGTATTATGCCCTACCTCACTTGAATATCAAGCTACAAGAATCATTAAAAGCTAAGCTTAAGCTCACACCTCGCCAGAGATAGCACTTTTATTCTCTCGAATGGATAAGTCTTTGGACATTCTCTTATAGCTTAGTTGTCCCTTTTGAACTATGATCTTGGGATCTCCAGTCAACATGGTTGGGTTTTCACTACAAGGAAACATGAGTAATAGGCTTCGGTCCAATTCCGGTTGTCAAGATTGACACCTGATCTCTAGCTAAGCCTTTGTAATCGGATCCGCAAGATTCTCCTACGATCGTATATAATCGACAGAAATCAAACCATTAGAGATCACTTATTTAATGGTATTTTGTCTACGCCCGTATGTGTCGAGACTTACCATTATACACACTTCACCGTGTCATTCCTTTAGCCGATCGACTATCGCGGTGTATGTTGATAGCAAAACCAACGGCATGGAATATCCTCAGGAAATTCCAAAGCCATTCAAAACTTCTTCTCCAAGCCTTATCAAGGCTATAAACTCGCTTCCATTGTGGAGCGAGCTATGCACGCGTTTGTCTTGTAGACTTCAGGACACAAAGCAAACACCACCAATCGTGAATAAGTATCCTTTGGTGGACTTGAATCTTCGTGGTATCGATATTCGATTAGCATCAAGATATCCTTCTAATACTGCTGGATATCTCGTATATCATAATCCCAGACTCACAGTGTACTTCATGTACCTCAACAACCTATTTAAGGCTTTCCAATGATTATGATTTGGATTACTCGTGAACCTACTCAATTTATTTCATCGCACATGCTAAGTCTGGTCGGGTACATTTGCTTATGTACATCGGACTTCTAATCACTGAGAATACCTCAATCGATCCATGTGTTCACCTCTATTCTTGACTAAGTGCATACTTAGGTCAAATGGAGTGCTCACATATGCAACTCTCAGGTACTTCACACCAAAGTCCCTTGTCAACATCCTTTTCGTATTAATGTCACTCTCATGAGTGCTTCCCATTATTAGTATGTCATAGACATACTATCACATAAGTGTGTTCTTAATGTAGACATATATATGTCCTACCCACTTGACAACATATCATTGTCAAACTCGATATGCCACTGCTCTAGCCAATATTTGACTTAACAAGTCTACACACCTTACTCTCTTGTCCTGGATCTATGAACCCCTCAGGTTGTTCCAAGTACATCTCTTCTTTCAACTCACCATAACCATCCATTTGATGGACTTCCAGGGTATAGACTCAGCCTATATCGATGAGAACCCTTATATAAGTAATTCTCATAACCGGTGAGTAAAAAGTCAAGGCCTTCTTTCTGTCGATGCCTTCAGGCTACCAACAACGCCTTACAATAAATTCATCACCCTTTAACTTCTCATTGAAGATCCACTTGCACCTGAGTAGTTTATTTCCCAATGGAAAATCAACCAACTCCTAAGTGTGGTTTTGCATGATGGATTTCTCTATTAATAGTCTCTTTCCAGAATGGGGCTCTCGAGTAAACATTGCCTCAGCATATGTCCTTAGTTCGTCTTCTACCATATAGGTAAGAAAATCAGGACCAAAATCCTGGGAAGTCCTAGGCCTCTTACTACGATGAAGTTCCTCAAATTCTTCAGAATCACTCTCTTTTTCAGACTCATATGCCCGCTTACTCATGCTTGCTTCCTTTTTTCACACTTTCCTTACAAGGAAATACATCCGCAAGGAACACCATATTCTTATACTCGATGATGACATGTTCATGTACATCATTGATGTCTGATTTTAGCACCAAAAACAATAGGCACTAATGATTTCAGGTCCTATCATTCACTTTGGTTTAGGCACTTCGACCTTAGCCAAACACCCCCACATTTCCAAGAATCTGTAGCTAAATCACAGCCTTCCCACAACACATACGGGATGTCATCCTTCTTTACTGAAGGGATCTTGGTCAGAATGAATTTTGCTGAGAGGGCAGCTCCCCCACAAGTTCTAAGGTAAACTTGAACTTATCAACATAGCATTCATCATCTCTTAAGGAGTCCAGTTCTTGCGTTTAGAAATCTTTGTTTGACTTAGGTGTGTATGGTGGAGTGATAACGGAAAAATTCACTGTTATTTTTATAACTTTTCAACCCGTTTCTGATATCATTTCGAGTATTTTTATATCAGTTCGAGTCATTAATTCCAATGTTTCATCTAAATATGTTAGTAGTAGTTATTTTATAAAATATCGTGTTTTTATGTGTTTTACTAGTTTTGTACGGTTTAGTAACCGGAGTGTCGTGTCGGATTTACGTTTGGTATTTTGGTGGTTTATTGCAGAATTATAGGTTGACCAAAATCCCGAGTAACGACACGTTTTGAGGCCTAAAAGAGGTGTTTTTAGGGATAAAAGAGTGTGCCACTAACTTAAATGGTCAAGTGGATCAGTGGTTAGTGGTACCACTAACGATTTATATCTTCGACGAACAAATGGCCCTTCAAAACGGAATTTTCTGAAGAAGTGGCCTTAATAAAAGTTGTAGATCTTCAAATAATCTTTCCAACGCATTTTGAATCACGTAAATTGGAGTTCTACAACTCAAGTTATGGTCAAGTGGCTAATCGATTCGTATCAGTGAAAATCCCGAAAACGACACGTAATGGGAATGGCCCATCAAAAAGGCGTTTTATGAAGAAGTGTCCTTCATGAAAGTTGTAGAGTTTTCTGAGAGCTTTCTAATGACGTTTAAATCATGATTTTTGGAGGTCTACAACTCAAGATATGAATTTTAGAAGTTTAATATACAATTATTGATTATATATAACTTATATAATCATTAGTTTGTAACCGCCTGCACATGGGTTATGATTACGGCATGTGGAGTAATCATGATTCAGGACAGTCCGGCTCATTTCAGGACCGGTCCGGCCTCAAACTTTTTCTATATATATGGAGCCTCGAGATGAGAGAGCTTCGCCTCTCTCTCTCCCATTTCTCTTCTTCTCCTTCTTCTTTCTTTTATTTATGTTATGGAGGGGCCTATATGTAATATATATGTCGTTATAATGTCGGTGTAATAACCCGACTAGTTATAATTTTAATATAATTTCGTTTCGCTTTTTATTGCTTTCTTTTATTTTATGCAATTAGTATAAATATATATATATATATTTATATTATATATATATCTATATCTATATATATATATCTATATATATATCTATATATATATATCTATATAATTTGTAGTTATCTTTTTCGTTTTGTTTTCTTTTCGTTTTGTTATTTTCGTTGTTATTTTTAGTTAATATGAGTAGTTAAACTAAACATAGCGAATTATGTGAAAGCGGGTGAAATTAACCCTTGGGAGGCGAGATGGAGTTGTGTTGTGCTTAATTTAAAGTTTTTATGATAAAATCATGTTTTAAACTTGTTTTGATCATTTTAATAACTTTGAATAAAATTGACAACTTTGTTCACGGTTACATCGAGCTTATAAATGTATTTTGCGGTGAGATGTGAGATATGGATATCACTAATCATAGTCACGATTGTTAGATTGACAATCTAAGTGATGAGATCTGGACTATGCCTAAGTGAAATTCTTATTTTTACGAGATGTGCGAAACATGTTTTAAAATCACTAAACCATAGTCTTAATCGTTAGATTGGCAACCTAAGTGATACGTTAAAATTATGTTTTTGTGAGGTTTTTCAACGGCTTTTTATTCCGGTCAACCATGTTAAGCGAGTTAGCTCTCTACAAAGGAGGGTTAATAAACCTAGTGTGGGGGTTAAGTGAGAGCTATTCGAGATCTTAACGCAAGAATAAAGAGTTGACTCCCGTGAATATCATATGAAATGAATCGAGATAAAACACACTCCTTATCAAGTTTTTTCTGTGAGGGAGATAACTTTGTTGGATCATGGCTCGGCTATGCTTTTTAATCACCTAGTTAATCTCGTTAGTTAAAATTTATTTTTCGCATTAGTATAAAAACTCCACCTAAAACTTTGATCGCTTTAGACTAAGAACCACGTTAAGCTTTGGTACTCACAACCACATTTCTCTTGGGACGACCTCGTACTCTGTAGCTATCCTAGCAATCGACACAGTACTCTGCCGGTTAGAGAGTTAGTTTACCCACGATTATAGTCTTTATAAATGTATTTTTTAGTGGGTGAATTTTTCGCTCATCAAAAAAATTGGCGCCGTTGCCGGGGAAATGTGTGATATTGTTGTGATATCTTGTAAGTGAACCGAAGGCTTGGGCCTAGGTTTTAAAAAAATAAAAAATAAAAAAAAAACGAAAAAAAAAGAAAGAAATTTTTTATTGTTTTATTGTTGTTTTTCGAGATCTTGCAGATTGAGCTTAAATGGATGGATTTTTCAATCAAAACTACTCAATTTGAACAACAATACCCCTACCAACCTTATCAACAACGAGTTCGTATGCGAGCCTCAATATCAACGGCGAGAATAACCAAGGTTCATGGAATTATCGGTGCCCTAGTGCATACCAGGACCGTAATTATGGTTATTCGAGTTATGAGCCACAACATTACGAGAGGTTACCCGAACCCTAATGCTTATCGGGATTACGGTGTTCATACTCAAAGACGTTGATAGCTTTAACCATATTCACCATCGATCGATTATGCGGAATGGCAAGAGGACTACTACTCACCTCCGATGAATCAAAGTCAATATGATCAGTGCGCCCCCATGCCACAAGAAGAATTCACCGGCAGTCAAATAGAGCAACTAGAACGATTGAACCGGATCTTGGAAGAGCGATCGTTGGACATGCAGGAGTTCAAGGTAAATCATCGACTCGCTTATAAGAAATCTTCAAGACAAGGTGGGGCAATTGATTGAATTAGTGAGGTATGTGAAAGAGGCGAGAGACAAGTGCAATAGAGGTGGTTAGGGATGAAAATGTTATCACTGAAAAATTTCAGGATGAGAATGAGGTTGATAATTCAGTTCGCGAAGAAAAAGTGCAAGATTTGGAGATGACAGAGTTAGAGGAGCGAGAGATTGATTGGCCATCTTTAGTAAAGCCCTTTGGGAGAGTTGGTAATAGGCGATATATCGGTCCCGGATTATTACATTCATCCTCTGTGAGGATGAATTTTCCGCGTCGATTTGTGTACTCCCGATGGATGAGCTTTATGGTAATTTTCAAAAGAAGATGGTTCGACAGGATGATAAAAGAAGGTTCGGACGGTGGGAGGAGGTAACATCGAGGGCCAAAGCGAGTGCGTTTCTAGACAATTTAATTTCAATGGTTCTCGCATTGTTAATTTTTATAAAGCTGTTGATCTTCTTGAGTTCGGATTTTGGTTGATTGAGTCTGTATAGAGTCACCCTGTCGAGCAAACGACGTTAAACAAAAGCGCTACCGGGAGGCAGCCCGATAATAATAATTTGGATAAGACTAGTCTGAATGAAATGTAGAATTTGTATGAAAGATGAACACAAAGCACAACCAAGTCTCAGGATGAATGTTTGAATGTCATTAAGAGGGAATGATTAGGTGGTTATCCGAAAATCCCGAGGGAATTTAAAGAAAACATTCAAATACATCATTTCTTGGACTTAGGTTGTAGAACCCTTGAGGATCTGGGTATAAAAGACTCACTACATTTCATTTTATGATCTAGTCTGTTTCAAATTTCTAGTAGTTGTAGTATAGTGGTGAGTATTCCCACCTTAATAAAACTGTGTGTAATAAAAATGAATTTAGGAATAGTGACTTGACTATGATATATATGCTCATGTGATACGTATATGCTTAGATGTTCTGTGCTTTACCCGTGTGGGTTATTTTTCCATCTAAAGCTATATATATATTGCCTATCGAATTTTCTGACGTAACAGGGCCATTATCTTATTATTCCCATATCCCTATTCGATGTCTTGGCACGAGGACCATGTCCCGTGTTTTCTTTGTTTTAAGTTTTGGTATAGGGATTCGGATCGTGCTTTCTCATGGCTGTTACGGGATTCGATAGCATCTTTCTGCCTGGTTTATAAGCTAAGTCTTCCTCTCTATCTCATTTACACTCACGAGAATAATGCAAAATCGTAAGTGGGGGTGAAGTCGGTTGGTTTAGAAATGGCGTAAGTGTTTAAACCCTTAGTTTTTGATTCTTTTTCGAGCATTATTTAGTTGATTAAAATAATCTGTATAAGGTATATATTTCATAGATTTAAAGATGTAATGATTAATTTGGATATGTATAACTAATTTGAACCGTAAGTGCATTTTTAGCCTAAATTTATTTGTGTAACATGAATTCCTTCACGTAAGCCTTTGATATTGAAGCGAAAATTTTAAACTGTATCCATTCAGTATCCTAGTGGTTTATCCTAGAAATAGCAGTAACTTAGTACCTAACACGAACATGTCTGTGAATATCGAAGGTTTGAATGTGATAGAAAGAATGTCAAAATAAGATAAACTATATATATGTCGGTTGTAGCTACCAATGATTTGAGTGCGGTAGGCGTTATCACGAAGCGTCCTATACCACTATGAGGCTTAAAAGCTCCCATTGCTGATGATATTAGTCCATCTAGGGTGTTATCACGAAACATCCTATTCTTTGGGAATGAGGGCATAAGCAATAAAAAAAAAAAAATAATAATAATAATAATAACAACCTAGTTAACCCGACTATCCCAAGTATAAACTAAATGATATGCATTAGGGATTATCCTAATAAGTACACGGGAGGGACGTTGTGTGGAATTGTTACTACCTATGCCTAGGAAAGTCATTAGGGTATATCTGAATGGATATTTGTGCGTTTGCTTGAATTATTCAAGAGAGGATAGTGGAAATTGAAAAGGAACATCACACACTCAACTCATTATACATTTATATTGCGGTTAACGTGTAGTTATGATTCGAATGGTTGCATCATCGATTGTCATTTATATCTTATATCTTCATGAATTTTTCCTCATTCATTTTATTTTATCGCTTATTTTGTTCGAGGACGACCAAAAGCTAAGTGGGGGTTGTGATAACGGAAAAATTCATTTGTTATTTTTATAACTTTTCAACCCGTTTCGATATCATTTGAGTATTTTTATATCGATTCGAGTCATTAATTCCAATGTTTCATCTAAATATGTTAGTAGTAGTTATTTTATAAAATATATCGTGTTTTTATGTGTTTTTACTAGTTTTTGTACGGTTTAGTAACGGGAGTGTCGTGTCGGATTTCGTTTGGTATTTTGGTGGTTTATTGCGAGAATTATAGGTTGACCAAAATCCCGAGTAACGACACGTTTTGAGGCCTAAAAGAGGTGTTTTTAGGGATAAAAGAGTGTGCCACTAACTTAAATGGTCAAGTGGATCAGTGGTTAGTGGTACCACTAACGATTTATATCTTCGACGAACAAATGGCCCTTCAAAACGGAATTTTCTGAAGAAGTGGCCTTAATAAAAGTTGTAGATCTTCAAATAATCTTTCCAACGCATTTTGAATCACGTAAATTGGAGTTCTACAACTCAAGTTATGGTCAAGTGGCTAATCGATTCAGTATCGGTGAAAATCCCGAAAACGACACGTAATGGGAATGGCCCATCAAAAGGCGTTTTATGAAGAAGTGTCCTTCATGAAAGTTGTAGAGTTTTCTGAGAGCTTTCTAATGACGTTTAAATCATGATTTTTGGAGGTCTACAACTCAAGATATGAATTTTAGAAGTTTAATATACAATTATTGATTATATATAACTTATATAATCATTAGTTTGTAATCATCTGCACATAGGTTATGATTACGGCATGTGGAGTAATCATGATTCAGGACCGGTCCGGCTCATTTCGAGGACCGGTCCGGCCTCAAACTTTTTCTATATATATGGAGCCTCGAATCTGAGAGAGCTTCGCCTCTCTTCTCCCATTTCTCTTCTTCTCCTTCTTCTTTCTTTTATTTATGTTATGGAGGGGCCTATATGTAATATATATGTCATTATAATGTCGGTGTAATAACCCGACTAGTTATAGTTTTAATATAATTTCGTTTCCGCTTTTTATTGCTTTCTTTTATTTTATGCAATTAGTATAAATATATATATATATACATTATATTATATATATATCTATATCTATATATATATCTATATATATATCTATACGTATATCTATATATAATTTGTAGTTATCTTTTTCGTTTTGTTTTCTTTCGTTTTGTTATTTTCGATTTGTTATTTTAAGTTAATATGAGTAGTTAAACTAAACATAGCGAATTATGTGAAAACGGGTGAAATTAATCCTTGGGAGGCGAGATGGAGTTGTGTTGTGCTTAATTTAACGTTTTATGATAAAATCATGTTTTAAACTTGTTTTGATCATTTTAATAACTTTGAATAAAATTGACAACTTTGTTCACGGTTACATCGAGCTTATAAATGTATTTTGCGGTGAGATGTGAGATATGGATATCACTAATCATAGTCACGATTGTTAGATTGACAATCTAAGTGATGAGATCCGGACTATGCCTAAGTGAAATTCTTATTTTTTACGAGATGTGCGAAACATGTTTTAAAATCACTAAACCATAGTCTTAATCGTTAGATTGGCAACCTAAGTGATACGTTAAAATTATGTTTTTATGAGGTTTTTCAACGGCTTTTTATTCCGGTCAACCATGTTAGGCGAGTTAGCTCTCTAAAGGGAGGTTAATAAACCTAGTGTGGGGGTTAAGTGAGAGAGCTGTTGAGATCTTAACGCAAGAATACGAGTTGACTCTCCGTGAATATCATATGAAATGAATCGGATAAAACACACTCCTTATCAAGTTTTTCCTGGGGAGATAACTTTGTTGGATCATGGCTCGGCTATGCTTTTTAATCACCTAGTTAATCTCGTTAGTTAAAATTTATTTTTAGCATTAGTATAAAAACTCCACCTAAAACTTTGATCGCTTTAGACTAAGAACCACGTTCGCTTTGGTACTCACAACCACATTTCTCTTGGGACGACCTCGTACTCCTGTAGCTATCCTAGCAATCGACCTGGTACTCTGCCAGTTAGAGAGTTAGTTTACCCACAGTTGCGAGTCTTTATAAATGTATTTTTTAGTGGGTGAATTTTTCGCTCATCATGGAGTTGTTTGATGAATGATGCCGGGCCCTAGCAAGACTCATGAAACAATACATCATATCCACCACTGCAATTACTACGGATACATCTCATCCGTTTGGTATGTTTATTTTCACCTTCATTCTGACAATCCTCAAGGCATCACAAGCCTTATCATAATATTTCGGTGCTATACTCAATAAAAGTAACATTATACTTTTATCACCTATAGTTTGCATGAATCTCGAGGTTCTGTGTTCCTTTCTACCGGCCTACATGGCTTCAACACATATTAGACACTTGTGATTATGATCAAATTTCAGATTTGGTAACAACACCATGTTCATCAATGGACAAACGAATTTGAAATTTGCAAGTCCTAGTCATAAGATCAGTTTAAGCATGTAAGCAGATCTCAAAGCCAATCTCACTTGCTCTTTACGGAGCATCACTTTTGTGCTCAACAGACAGTTTCACTACCAACAAAGTGATCAATCCAGTTTGATCATTCAAAGCATCGTTCGTCGCACCACCGAACTTCTCCATCCAAGGGATGAGATTAACCTATCACTGGTGCTACGTCTAGTGCTACAACAGGCCCGTATGTATAGTTGTGTCACAAAAGACACAACCACCTTTGGATTCACAAATAAGCCCATGACTTATTTTCTATTAATGCATCAAATTATTATTTTTTTTTTGAAAAGAGGCATTCCATTAGAACTCATATGCAGGTTCCACTCATACTAATTTTTCCGACAGACATGTATCTTACTTTGTTAACGTTTGCCTTGACAACCAAGCAGGAAGAAATAGTACTTCATAATTCAACAGAAGTACAAGTGTGTGTGCGAACCCAATACTTTAGACATCAAAGCAGCGCACATTTCATGTGGAAACAGACACAATTTCATTTAGACAACAGGTTCTACAAAGTGAAAGTTAGATATTACTGTATATCTTAAAGCACCGTAAATAAAATGTTATTCTAAAGTCACACACATGTATAGTTTCCTCCTTATTTTCACAACACAGGACGAAAAGTCAACATTGAACAAATTGTGAATGTTCTCAATTTTCACCAGACTTGCTCAACTTTACCCATAGTCAATTAACTGTTGTGAACTAAAACATGTATCGTGTCCAAAAACTTGATTGCACGTAGGCAATGTAACATGTGAACATAAAGAAATATATATATATATATGCTGCCACTATTAATAAAGTACTCTTATATCTATGTTTACTTGTATCATCATTCAACCAAACAAATAAATAAATTATTTTCTAACCAAAGAAATATAAAGCCATCTCCTAGTAAACATTATAGCAGACCAATCTCGTATCAATCTAACACCAGATCTGTAGTACCAAGTTCAACCGACCCTACAAAACACGATTCAGAATTTGTCTTAAGCTTGTTGGATAGGTGTCGTGTGTGGAATGATTTACAGAACTAATTACGGATTATTAAATTAGATAATAAATAATGCGAATATAAATAGTCATATTATCTAACAGACCTAACACAATCTATACTATCATCTGAGATCTAACTCGAACAAGGAACAATAAAAGTTTGATGCAGAAACAAAGGACTAGAAATCAAACCGAGACGAGTAGTTACTCTTTCCTTAAGACAAATTGCTCCGGTATGGTGCCCACGGTAGTATAGCAACTGTCTCCCAAGATACAACGGCTTTCGTCTCGGATTTAGAGGCACTTCAAAAACCCGAGCTCCGGCGAACTTACATAGAGCTCCGACTTCTCTTCGACTCAATATCTAGATCTATATATATGACTGACTCTTTGTGGTGGAAAGACACAAGAGAAAATTCGATACTTAAACTCTCATCCATAGGGTTTTATATAGTGGAGATGAGGAACCAATGCTCAAATATGATTGGCCGAGACACCTCATCAAACTTTTCCCCTTGGAAAAGTAATGGCCGACTTCTCCCTCAAGGAAAGTCATCTAGGTCGAAATTATTAGGCTAATTTCGACTTAATCCACTCATCTGATTGGTCGGATGATGTGTCGTCCCAATTCTCATTGGTGAATTCAATGAATTATGATTGGTCGAATGACTCAATCACATTCCAAAAATTAATTTTATGGTTAATTTCATAAAGAAATTTTGTCCAAAAAATTAATAGTAACAACCGAACCGAGCCGGACGGACGGCGGCGGCGGAGTGCGCGTGTGGAATAATCTAAGTCCTCCCTCCCATGTTTGTTAGGGTGATTAAAATAAACTTCCCCAAGTTCATGAAAAAGTATATAAACAACCCTCACATCACCACCTAAAAGCATCCATTTATCGCATGCTTCTCTGCAAGCAAACATTAATTTGGCATAAATCATGTCTACTCAAGCTCTCACATTTAGCTTTTTCCGGTGGCATTTTCTGCTAATAATTCTAATGGTCTGTGGCCGGAGGAACATCCACGTTGCAGCGATCACCGGAGGCAAATGGGACTTACTTCAATCGAACTCCGGCATTTCAGCCATGCACATGCAACTTCTCCACAACGACAAAGTCATCCTTTTGGACAGAACTGATTATGGCTTTTCTAACATCTCTTTGCCTAATGGGCAGTGCAGAAATGACCCAAACGAGCTTGTTGTCAAAGTCGACTGCACTACCCATTCTGTGGAGTAAGATGTTCTTGCAAACACCGTACGCCCACTCATGGTTCTCACCAACACTTGGTGCTCCTCTGGCTCCGTCATGCCAGACGGCACATTAGCCCAAACCGGTGGGTTCAATGCGAGTCTCGTGCCTTGAGGCTTTTCAACCCATGCTCATCTCGGTTGTATTTGGAAAGAAATCAACAATTTTTTTCTTTCAAAGAAGATGGTATGCAACCAACCAGATACTTTCGGACGGCCGGATAATCATAGTCGGTGGTACTTGGCAATTCGACATGAGTTTTATCCTAAGGCTGCTGCTGACACACAAGCAATTTATTTACCTTTTCTTCAGCAGACGCAAGACGGAGGTATAGAGAACAATTTATATCCATTTATCTTTCTCAACCCAGATGGAAATCTATTCATTTTTGCAAATAATCAATCAATATTGTTTGATTATACGAAAAATGCGGTCGTTAAAACATTTCCTTCAATACCTGGTGGGGATCCAGAAATTACCCTAGTTCAGGGTCTGCAGCTCTCTTACCACTGAAGAGCCTCAAAGGAGCAGCCACTGCCATTGAAGTTATTGTCTGTGGCGGTGCGCCACAAGCTTCTTATGCCGTAAATGGTATCTTCACCGTAGCTCTGAATACTTGTGATAGATTGAAGATTTTAGACTAAAACCCTAAGTGGAAAATGGAAAACATGCCAATGCCTAGGGTTATGGGTGACATGGTGTTATTGCCAAATGGTAACATTTTGATTATAAACGGAGCAGCCAAAGGAATCATTGGGTGGGATTTAGGTAGAAATCACATTCAATCACCGATCTACAAACACGATAACTCTGTTAATTCAAGGTTTGAAATACCAAAACCTTCTACTATACCTAGAATGTACCATTCCACTGCGGGTTTACTTCGGGATGGACGAGTTCTGGTCGCTAGAAGCAACCCGCATGAGGGTTACGATTTTAGTGGGGTATTATTTCCAACTGAGTTAAGATTAGAAGCGTTTTCTCCCTCTTACTTAGATGCGAGTTTAGATAACTTGAGGCCAAAAATTATTTCACCAACTTCTCATTCTGAAATTAATTATGGCCAAAAATTGACTATTCGATTTACGGTCTCAGGTTTGATTCAATGAAGCCGTAACGGTGATAATGGTTGCAACGCCTTTCACAACACATTCTTTCTCCCGAACCAAAGTTTATTGGTTCTTGGAGGTAGAATTTCAAAACTTCAAAACTCGACCTATCAGTCGGGGTGACGTGACACCTACTACCGGTAATCTAGCCCCACTAGGAAATTATCTATTGTTCGTGGTTCATCAAGATATTCCAAGTCAAGGCATATGGGTGCATATTCAATAAATTGTAGTTTGCCTTCCTTCTGCCATTCCTTTGTTTGTAATTGCAGTTATGAGATGATACTATTTGTATTAATCACATAGGTCGTATGCTTGTAAATACCTACTTGTGATTATCAATTTATGCGTTCATTGTGTTATAAACACAGATAGGAATATGCAGTTTAAGAAAGAAATAAATACATATAGCAATGCAAACGTAAAGAATGTCGGAATTGATAAACACAGAAACAAGAAGAACATGAGTGATTTAACGTGGTTTCCGGCATTGTGCCGACTACTCCACGGACAGAAAAAGAGATATTTTATTATGCACAGAATTACAAGGTTTCCACAAGTGTGTGGACAACACTCTTGAAAGACACACTTTGCATTGATTACAACATTGGTATTTATAGACATAAGTCTCAAAAACCCTAACCGCCATAGATCTTTGTCGAAACTACCATAAATACCCCGAGATGTGGACCCCAGCTCATTTGTTATCCACCAGGCGAAACCGATTCAAAAGCGACTTCCACGACTTGTAATCGATTGCCCGGATGTAGAACTCGGCTATACTCAAGATAACACAAACAGTACTGAGACGGCGATCTGCGACTTCTAAGAAAACTCAGTTGCACTTCATCAAACTGACTTTCACAGAACTGAATATACTTAACTGAAATAACCATCAATTTTAGTCTCAGTTTTCCCAGATTAGTTCCACTAGATATTTCCCAGTTTAGAGATCAAGTCACCAAAACTGACAAATCTCCACCTTGACTTGAACTCTCATTCAACGTCACGAGATTGCATAATCATATGTACTTGTACCAGATGCATTCGTCAATGCCAGGATGTACAGTACCAGACTTCTCCTTAGAATCCACTCAAGTTAATCTGTCCTCAACTGAGTATCCAGATTTCAGTTTACAAGCTTTGAATATTTAGCAAGTCCAGACACAACTGAAACTTGCTCTGCTGAACTGGTTTAGTGAACATATCCGCAGGATTCTCATTGGTGCTGATCTTCTTCACTACAACCTTCTTCTCATTTCTCAGAAAATGATACCTCACATCAATATGCTTGGTTCTCTCATGATGAACCTGATCCTTAGCTAGACAAATTGCACTCAAACTGTCACAATAAATCTTAGCTTGATCCTGATGTAGCCCCAAATCACTGACTAGTCCCTTCAACCAGACACCCTCCTTGGTTTGCTTGAAGAAGAGCCATATACTCGGCCAAGAGTTGATAAAGCCCTTTGTTGTGAAGAGTTGCTTTAACCGACAACCGAATTCCTTAATGTGAAAACATAACCAGTCATTGATTTTCTACTATCCATATCACCTGCATAATCAGCATCACAGTATCCTGTGATCAGTTTCTCAGCATCACCTCCATAAATGAGACCAACATCAGCTGTACCTCTAAGGTACCTGAACATTCTTTTCACAGCTTTCCAGTGTTTCTCTCCAGGTTGAGCCATAAACCTGCTGACAACACTGACTGCCTGAGCCAGATCAGGCCTAGTGCACACCATGGCATACATCAGACTGCCAACTGCACTAGCGTAGGGAACTCTTGACATATACTCCTTCTCCTCTACTGACTGTGAAGCAAAAACTGACAAATGAACATTTGATGCCATATGAGTATCTATTGGCTTAGCAGCTGACATGCCAAACTTTGACAAAATCTTCTGTATATAGCCCTGCTGAGATAAAAATAGTTTTCTCTGACTTCTATCTCTCCAGATCTCCATCCCTAAAATTTTCTTGGCCGTACCAAAATCTTTCATTTCAAACTCAGCACTGAGAAGTTCTTTGAGATCATGAACATCGACTTCTTCTTTGCAAACTATCAAAGATGTCATCCACATATAACACAAGATAGATGTAAGATCCATCTTCCAACTGACTGTTGTAGACACAACAATCATAAGGACTTCTGCTGTAACCCAACTGGATCATATAACTGTCAAACCTTTTATACCACTGTCTAGGAGCTTGCTTCAGTCCATACAAGGACTTCTTCAACTTACATAAAAGATCTTCCTTACCAGGAACTTGGAAACCCTCTGGCTGAGTCATGTATATCTCTTTATCTACCTCACCATGTAGAAAAGCTGTCTTCACATCTAATCGCTCAAGTTCTAAGTCTTGTTGTGCCACCATTGCTAGTAACACTCGATTGAAGTATGTCGACTACTTTGGTGAGAATATCTCATCAAAGTCCACCCCTTCTTTCTGACTGAACCCTCTTGCAACCAAACGTGCCTTATACTTAACTTTTTCTGCCTCAGTTATGCCTTCCTTCTTCTTGAAAATCCATTTGCAAGTAACAACTCTCCTTTCAATTTGGATGTTTAACTAGATCCCAAGTCCGATTCTTGATAATGACTCCATTTCATCTCCCATGGCAAAGCAAGCCATTGAGATGCTTGTAACATGTCTTTGCTTCCTGTAAGTAGAAGGTTCAAAACTATCCACTTCTTACGCAACTTGAAGTGCGTATCCAACCATATCATCAAACCCATACCTTCAGGAGGTATCCCAACATTGGATCTTCTAGCTCACGATATTTATACTCTGTGACCCACGTTCTCGATTTGACACTCAAGCGACATTTGCTCGGTGGCGGCTTGGATTGACTCACGGTTCAAACAACCAAATCAGATGAAAACTGACTTGGATCAGTTGATTGTTGCATTCCAACTGACTCCACCTGAAGCTCCACCTTCTTTGCCGTTTTCGGCCAAGATTGGTTTGATTTGATTATCCTCCCCACTGATGAACTGAGTATAGAATTTTCATTGAAAACTGTATCTCTGCTAAGAATAACTCTGTTTTCTGCTGATGACCAAATTCTATAACCCTTTACTCCATCACCATACCCCACAAACACTCCTTTCTTGGCCCTTGGTTCCAGTTTCCCTTCACTGACATGATAGTAAACTATGCTTCCAAATACCCTTAGAACTGAATAATCTGCAGGCTTGCCTGACCACATCTCAAATGGTGTTTTGAGACTGATCCCTGTGTGAGGACTCCTGTTGATTAAGAAGCAAGTCGTGGTAACGACCTCGCCCAAAATCTCCTTGATAAACCAAAAGACGAGAAAGCATACATCTTGCTCTCTCGGAAGAGTTTGATTCATTCTCTCAGCTACACCATTTTACTGAGGAGTATTCCTGACTGTATGATGTCTGGAAATACCCTCAGTTTTGCACAATGTATCAAACTCAGTCCAGCAGAATTCCAGACCATTATCTATACGAAGCCTCTTGATCTTCTTTCCCAACTGATTCGCAACTAGAGACTTCCATTGCATGAAGCTCTTGAATGCCTCACTTTTGTGTTTCATCAGTACCACCCAAGTCATCCTTGAATAGTCATCTATGAATGAGACAAAGTATCTGTGACCACCCAATGACTCCATCTTTGATGGCCCCCAACAATCAGAATGAATGTAATCAAGTGATGACTTTGTATTGTGTATCCCTTTTGAGAATTTACTCCTATGTAGCTTCCCAAACACACAATGCTCACAAAAGTCCAGATTCTTGACCTTACATCCCCCAAGAAGATCCTTTTGAGAAAGAACCTGCATCCCATGTTCACCCATGTGACCCAGTCTCATGTGCCACAGTTTTGTAAGCTGTGACTGATGATGAACCTCAGCTGATGCCACAGCAGCAGAACCAGCAACGACTGACCCTTGTAATATATATAGAGTCCCTTTCTTGATTCCCTTAAGAACTTCAACTGAGTTTTTATAGACACTCAGCACGCCACTTTCCCCCTTAAAACTGAATCCCCTGTTGTCCAAAGAACTGAGAGATACCAAGTTTTTGGTCATTTATGGAACATGTCTAACTTCACTCAGTTTACAGAATCTTCCATCATCTGTCCTCAACTGAACTGAGCCAATTCCAACTACCTTGCAGACCTTACTGTTTTCCATAGATATATGACCACCATCTATCTGCTGATAACTTGAGAACCACTCTTTGTGAGGGCAAATATGAAAGGATGCCTCAGAGTCCAGAATCCACACATCAGTATGATGTGTTGACTCTCCTGCCACTAGGACCATGTCCTCATCTGAATCATGCTCACCATTGCTCAGCAGCCTATGCAGAATCGTTCTCTGCTTTGTTTCTTCCTCTTTGGACAATTGGACTTCCAATGTCCTCGCTCCTTACAATAATTACTGGACATCCGTGGATTTAGGGCATTTGGACCTTGTCTTCTTGGAACTTTTCTTCCTAGATCGACCATGCTCTTTTCCATGCTACAATCGACTATCATCGATCCTGCTGACTATTTATCTGCTCCGGTGCCTTATGTCTCGGCTCCCTGGCATGTAAAGTTGACCTTACATCCTTTAAAGCAACTTTATCCTTCCCAACTATGAAAGACTGCACAAAGTTCTCATAGGAAGCTGGTAATGAAACCAGCAAAATCAAAGCAGCATCTTCATCCTCAATCTTAACATCAATATTTCTGAGATCAAGTAATATTGTGTTCAGCTGATCAAGATGATCTCTCAACTAAGCCCCCTCATGCATCCTCAGAATGAACAGCCTCTGCTTCAGTATCAACTTGTTGGTCAATGACTTAGTCATATACAGGCTTTCAAGCTTTAACCATAACTTGGCAGCGGTGTCTTCCTCAGAAACTTTTGTGATAACATCATCAGACAAGCACAACATGATGGTTGAATGTGCTTTCTCCTCCGTGATGGCATAATCTCTGCAGAATCGGCATCCTCTACACGATAAAGGAGTCCACAATCCTTGTTGCTTTAACAAGGCCCGCATCTTGATTTTCCATAAACTGAAACTGTTCCTCCCTATAAATTTATCAATCTTCACGTTCATTGCTGACATCCTTCTAATTAAAGAACAAACCTTTGATCACAAAATCCTAGCACCGGTCACCGGTCTTGGTGAAGATCAACTCTGTTCACCTGCAACTCCTGAATCTGAACCTCTCTCTGATACCAGTTTGTTATAAACACAGATAGGAATATGCAGTTTAAGAAAGAAACAAACACAGATAGCAATGCAAACGTAAAGAATGGCAGAATTGATAAACACAGAAACAAGAAGAACACAGTGATTTAACGTGGTTTCCGGTGTTGTGCCGACTACTCCACGGACAGAAAAGGAGATATTTTATTATGCACAAAATTACAATGTTTCCACAAGTGTGTGGACACCACTCTTGAAAGACACACTTTGCATTGATTACAACATTGGTATTTATAGACACAAGTCCCAAACCCTAACCGCCATATATCTTTGTCGGAACTACCATAAATACCCCAGATGTGGACCCCAGCTCCAGCTGTTATCCACCAGACGAAACCCAGTTCAAAACTGACTTCCCATACTTGTAATCAGTTGCCCAGATGTAGAACTCAGCTATACTCAAGATAACACGCACAGACTTAAACCGATCTGCGACTTTAAGAAAACTCGGTTGCACTTCATCAAACTGACTTTCACAGAATTGAATATACTTAACTGAACTCACCATCAATCTCGGTCTCGCCACAGATTAGTTCCACCAGATATTTCCCAGTTTAGAGATCAAGTCACCAAAACTGACAAATTGTATTTACTTGTTTGAGAAAAATAGAACAAATGATATTATTGTAACTTGTTAATGAAAAATTAATTAATGGTTATTTTCATCCATATAACCTTATTTGAGCAAGTTTCATACCTTTGGCAAGTTATTGTAAATTTTAACCTGTCAATCATAGGCGGACACATGAAATTTAACTTCCCTTTTAGACCGAAAGGGACTACTATATACATTATGTGCCTTATTTGCCCATCTTAAAATTTTTATTTTACGTATTATTATCATCATTGTCTAAGATTCTGCATCCGCCACTGTTGTCAATGATGGTTTATATCCGATCACTACTCATTAGTGAACAGATTTATCGTACAAATGTGACTGAATGTCAAAACATCGGTAATTGATATGTAAGCCTTCATATCCTTACTTATATATCTTAAGAAGAATGATATTTGATGGATTTGGGAAAAAACAACCGATATCAACTTTTTTTGAAAGGAAGCATTTTTCTGAAATCTCCAAAAAAAAAAAAAAAAGCATTCTAGGCACAAACGTACTTCACACTGGTATAATCCTGAACAAGAGAATTTCCTACACTATAAAAAGGGCTTGAAGAGAGAGAAAGATGGAATCACCTCATTATTCTAGATAAGTATTACATTAAAAAAAAAGCCAAAAATTCTCTCCGCCATTGTTTTCATCATTTCCTTGGTGAATCTCCATGGGCTTGGAGCTAGTTTCAAGTTTCTCACCTAATTAAGGAAGAATTTCGAATTTAATTAGCTATAATTTTCAGTTTCATGGCTTTAATTCCTTGTTTGATTTTTTGCTTTTGTAGTTATAATGAGTAGCTATACATCTACATAGCTAAATAATGTGAAAATTGATGAAATCAACCTCTATTTGATGAAGTTAGGAATAGGCAGTGTTTGATTGTTGACATATCGGTGAATTCTTGTTATAGAACTCGTTCTTAAATGCTTAGACTGTACATCTAATTCATGATTACACACACATCTTTCATAAATGTATATTGCGAAGGAGTGTGGAAAAAGGGGTCTAAGATCGATATGTACAATTGACTGACACTACAAGAAAAACACTCTTTTGGTACACTGGCTTTTGCCACATACAAAAAAGTGTGGCTAATACATACTTAGCTAGACTCATTTGCCACGTTACTGTGGTTAAAAGTAAGTATATAGTAACATTTTTTTGTGTGGCAAAAACTAGTATAGCCATAGGCGGACACATAGGATTACGTGGGGTCCGCAGACCCCGTTAAAAATAAAAATACCCTATATTTTACCTATAAAAAAGTATTTCGGACACTGTAAAAAAATTATTTATTATGTAAAATATTTACGGACCCCGTTGAATATAATTTCTGGATCCGTCACTCAGTGTAGCAATATAATGTTTTTCTTGGGGTGAGTTGTTTAGATTCAATTGCGTAATGGGGTTTATCGTTGTAGATCGAGCGGCTCCAGCTCTTAATATTGTTTCGGTTAATTAAATCCTTAAAGACGGATTGTTGAACTGGGCAAAGAATGTTAGCTTGTTGCATGACGTCTAGCACCATTTTGGAAGTTTTCACCCGTGAATGAGTCGATATAATCTTTAGGATGGTGTTGAATGTATAAGATGTTAATTATCTACCTATGCATCAGCTTAAAATTTTGGGAGAGATGATAGTTTAACGTGGTATCAAAGCAGGAGACAGGGCCGGCCCTATAATTTTTTGGGCCTAAGGCCGATTCGTCTAATTAGGCATTTTAGTTCGAAATTTCATACTTATCGTTTCGAATTAGGCCACTATACATCTAAATACACTAATCTTCCATTGCCAATTTGAGCCGTCCAGTGATCCTGATCACGGATAGAATTCATTGACTTTTTTTTTTTGCATTTATAGTTTCGAATAATTTTTTTTGGCCTTTATCAATTCAAATAAAAAAAAATTAACACATTATATTAGGTTCTATGTGATTGGATCTACAAGGAATTTTTTATTGGGCCTCCGGGCACTGTTGGGCCTAAGACCACAGTCTCGATGGCACAGTACAAAAGAGATCATGAGTTCAAACATCGCTCCCAGCACAGTTACCCAAAACAAACGAACAATAAAAACAAAAGTGTTGGGCCCAAAAAAAAAAGGAAAAAAAAAAAACAAGTGTTGAGCCTCTCTAAAAATATAATAGGCCCACACTTGAGAGGGCGTGTTGAATGTATAAGATGTTAATTTTCTACTCCCCCGTAGCTTAAGCTTTTGGAAGAGAACCTGATACCTAGGAAAGATTGGAAAGAATTGATCTCAAGAACCTTTGTGGAAAGACAGACAATAGGGAGGTGAAATTGGCGTTTGTGCAAATCAGTAGCAACACAATTTTTTTAGGTGTGTCGGACCCTAATTTTTTTCGAGTAAAACGTCCAAATTTGGAAGAAGTGGGTCAAAAACGTCCAAATTTGTACGCATATCGTCCAATTCCATTGACATGCATTTAACCTTCTAAAATACACAAAAACCGTCAAAATACACAAAACCGTCCAAATGTGGGACGGAACCGTCAAATTCGGACGAAAACCGTACACTTTTCAAACCTTCATCAAATCGTCCAAATTTGGACGATGTAATGACACGCACCGTCCAAATTTGGGACGATTTGATGAAGGTTTGGACGGTTTTCGCCCACTTTTAAACCTAATCGTCGTCTTCTTCATTTCATTTCGTCCCATTCAAATTTTGAGCAAAAGCGCGAAGAAGGCGAAAATTGGCGATTTTCTGAGACTTGATTCACCATGGGCTCTTTGCTTCCTCTTCTCATAGCTCGAGCAACTTAATGTGAGTGTTTACGGCTTTGATTTTTTATGCTTCTTCTCATTTGTAAAGTGTTTGGCCGAATGAGACTCATGCTCTGTTAATGGCCGTTTTCATGCTCTGTTAATGGCCGATGTTTCATGCTTTGTTGATTCATGCTCTGTTAAACATGTTAACGCCCGATGTTTCATGCTCTGTTTGCACTTGTGTCTGTTAATTGTGATTGTTAATGGCCAAATTGAGGCCTGTGACTGTTATTGTGCAATTGTGAATGGTTTGATTAGCATTTGTTAATGGCCGATTTTTTTGTTAATGGCCGAATGAATTGATGTGCATGAAGCAAATGTGTATGTAGTTAGTCTAAAAATAGATTAATGGGATGAAATTAATGGATATGTGGTTTGTCTAAATTATTCAATCATGTATATGAATTGTAGGAGGATAAATGCCCGATTAAATTCATTACATTCGTCATCTTTCATGTGTTTGAAAACTTTGAATAAATGTTGTTGTGGTTAGTGTGAAATTCAAAATATGTGATAATTTGGTTATATTCTGTTGTTTATTTTTGATTTGATAATGCACTGTGATCTATGATAGTATGGTAGTAGTATTGTTAATGACCTGATTATGCCCTTGAAATGATGGCTAACATGGGGAACAATAAAAATGCCCCTGAAATTATGGCTAACAGTTATGTTAATTAAAAAAATGAACCAAACGACAAACTACTGTTGTTTGAAAATCCAAAACTCAATATCTCGCACTGAATTCAATGGTACGCCTCGGCCTGACGAGGTTCTTAGAATTGCATGCTTTCCCTAGGGTGTTTTCGATTCCTTCTGATCCGCTGTGTCATGCCTAATCTCCAGGCTTTGTATTGGGGCTCTGGTAGGTAGCTCGTAGAAAATTTCATTAGAGTGCGCTCAATAGAGCATCTTTCTGTCCTCGTGACTGGTAAACCTCAAACCGGAAGTGAGGCACCCTTTAGCTCGAAAATATAAGGTGCATTCCACTTGCTCCGTGGCCTCTGTTCTCCCTCGTCATCATCAAATATTCTATGACGTGGTAAAAACCATAATTTATGCTTTCTTACCCCCTGACGTTACAACACAACAGAACACAATACAAAACAAAACATACATATTTACCAATTTTTGAGAACAATCTTATATATATATATATATATATATATATATATATATATATATATATATATATATATATATATATGTGTGTGTGTGTAGTGAATTATGTATGTATGTGTATATGTATATATATGAGTATATATATAGATATACATATTTACCAATTTTTGAGAACAATCTTTTATATATATATATATATATATATATATATATATATAAAATACACATAGGTGTTTTTCTATTTCTAATAAATAAATATTATTTACTTTATAACCATATGTACACACACACAAAATATATATATATATATATCTGTGTATGTATGTGTGTATACATATACACATATATGCATATATGTGAACATATGTAGTATATATATATATATATGTATATGTATATATACACACACACACACACACACACACATATGTATATATATATATATATATATATATATATATATATATATATATATATATATACACACACACACACACATAAATAGAAACACATATTTAAATTTATACGTGTGACTATTTATATAAATGTATATTTAAATATGTTTATATACATATTTAAATATATAAATATATATATACACACACACACCCAACACACACACACACACACACACACACATATATATATATATATATATATATATATATATATATATATATATATGTGTGTGTGTGTGTGTGTGTGTGTGTGTGTATATATATATTTATATATTTAAATATGTATATATACATATTTAATATATATTTAATAAACACAAAGGTGTTTTTCTGTCTTTAATAAGCATATGTATACATATATACACACACAAACACACTCATGCATATGTATATATATATTTTGTTTGGCAATTATATAATCATGTGTATTTATAAATCACTCATGACTTTCCACAATGGGTACTCACGGAAATTTCATTCATCCACGTGATATGTCGATCGATAAAGCAAAGTTGAGATTTCATTCAGAAAAGAGCTATATATGAACGTCTACGAACCGAGTTGGTGAGGTATCCACGACGGCCAAGACCGTACTTTGTTAAATAGACTAGAAGAATCGGTCTTCGGTCAATTTATCGCATGGTATCGTGGAAAATCGGGCGTTCAAAGGCGGCTCATAGTATTTCAGTATTTCCAAATGTTATATCTCGATCGCGCCGACGAAGCGCACTTTATGATTGGTCGGAAGAGAGTGAGCTTGGGCGAAGGAGTTTGGATTGATTATGGGGTATAGATTTGGAGATCTTGAAGGTATTGACAGTCAGATTCCGGCGGTATCGCGATGTTTCTTGGAGACATGCGAATTAAGTAAGTGCGTGGGGACCGTAACGTTGCACAAAATCATATCTGCGATGAGAGCAACGCAACAGGACGTCGAAACAGTTTATCGCATGGCTCTGGTTTATACAATTTATGGTTTACTAATGGCACATGACCCCGGAACTATAATACCGAAGCAGATTTTTTATATCGTCGAAGACTTGGAACGCGTCCGTACTTATCCATGGGGACAGTATATGTTTAATAACTTCATGTGGAACTGGCGTAGACAAGTTGAATACCTACGTACATACGTTCCGAGCGACGATGCGAAGGCTCTTCAGCCAACCGTGTCCGGGTGTCTGTATGCTTTACACGTCTGGGCTTTTCACGCCATACCGGTCATCCATAGAAACGGGAAGTACGCAATTTTGAGGGAGGGACATGAGAACGATCGTCCTACCTATTTGAGGTGGCGGTTTACCAGCGGCGGGGTGTATAGCGATGGCGGCGTCATCAAGGTTTGATGTATCGGTAAGTATCGCCAGGCCAATTTTTTTTTAGTCCGCATTTTAATTATATTGTATCTAAAATCGTGTTTTTTTTTCATTTATTGAGCGGAATGCCCGATGATGTTCTGAGCACCCCGGGAGATAGGGAGTATGTGATTTCAATAGGGTTGCCGGCGGAGTACGTTACGGCCGTACCTCGTCAACTACCGGTCCCTCCCCCTCCCGTTACAAACAGTCCACCGGTCCCTCCTCTCAGAAACACACGACCGGTCTCTCCGGCGAAGCTTACACAGACTCGTCCCTCCGGCCATACCTTACAACGCGTGGCGTCCACGGTTGATGAAGAGGGCGCTCAACGTCACGCAATGATCAGCGGACGAGCATGCGACTACCTCCGCCAACTGGAAGGCGATCGGACGATATCGATGCGCTTTTTGGTTGAGCCACCGAGGCGATCTTATTCGAACTCATCCAACAAGAGTTGGATAGAAGTAACTTCGGAGTTGAGAGCTCACGAAGAGTGCATTTGAAAAAACCGACTCGGAGTTGAGCTTCTAAGATTGCGTGGGCAAATACCGAGTCGGGGTTGAGAGCCGTTGGCAAAACCGACTACGAGTTAAGGGACACTAGGGTGAGTTAAATTTGAACTCAAGAGTCGATTTAGATTGTTCATGGAGCAATGAAGCTTGAGCGGTATGAATTATCTTGCACATAATAATTTGACACCCGTATTTTATTGTTTGTTTACACACGAATCTAATATATTAATATGCTTGTAACCAGGGATCCGGTGCTCAGGCTCGACTCCCGAGAGAGGAGGTTTAGTGACCCCACAAGGTAGCCAGGGATCCGGTCTTTGAGGCTCAACTCGCGAGAGGTGGTTTAGTGACCCACAAGGTAGCGGAAGACCGATACACCTACTGAGCCGTGATTCTCGGGATCCCACCATACTACAGAGGCTTTGGGAGCGTACACCGAGGAGGGCCGACACGGACCATATGATAGGTATTTCGTGACATCAACATACGCATTTTATTGTTTCTTATTTTCTAATTGACGATATCGATTATAATTTGCATAGGTACTCCCGAGGGCCATGTCACCAGTCAGGGATTTGTTATAGAGCCCGAGATGAATTATGGTAAGTTGTTTGATTTCCTTATTTAATCGAGAAAGTAGGTTATATTATTACTCTCGTTAATTCATTATCTCTTTA
Source organism: Gentiana macrophylla (assembly GCA_026214975.1). Classification (NCBI taxonomy): domain Eukaryota; kingdom Viridiplantae; phylum Streptophyta; class Magnoliopsida; order Gentianales; family Gentianaceae; genus Gentiana; species Gentiana macrophylla. The sequence continues at coordinate 45,691,739 of CM047806.1, read as the reverse complement.
ATACATGGTACAGCAACTCCCGACAATACGTTAAGAGCCTCTACGACAGAAGAAACTCCAGTGCAGAGTGAAATTCAGTACAGTAAGTGTGTGCATTTTTTATTTGGTAAATAGAAATTAGTTTGTCAATAAGCATGTAGTATAACTCGTCCTTCTGTATAGCGGGTGGTCCAAGTGAGCGGCGTTGGGGGAAAGGAAAGGGCGACGGTGAACCGGACGAGAAGATTGGCGACCCGTCGACTATTAACCCACCAAAACATCTAAGCGGCGGGTCGTTCGTAGTCAATCTTCCGGCGGTGACAGATGGGCGCCATTGAAAAATTCCCTCAACCTTTGGAAAAGCGTTTCAACGACCGATACGAACAAGAGCGCCACCCGCTATATATATTCCTACCAGTGAGTACGTTGGAGGATCGAGTATAGATGAAAAGGCGGACAAAGAGTATTTCGCTCGCCTCCATGAAAATCTGAAAGAGCTAGATGGAGTGGTATGTATACTGTGAAATCATATTCATATTTATGAAATTTTCATATGTTTGATTTGCATCATCTGTACCTTATTTTTTGAATGCGGACGACATGTGGATGGGTACTGGACTAATACGTCGTCAACGGGAAGCATATCCGGATGCCTTTCATCCCATTCGACCGTCATCTCCTCCAGGCTCGCCCGATTTTGCGACTTGGAGGAAGGACCAAGGTAGGGCGCTTTGAGGCGGTAGAGGTTTGAGATGATATGAGGGAGATCGCGTCAAAATGGGATGTAAACTTCGGTGGTGTACATGCCTGGGCCATATATCACGGACCTTTGGGTCGCTATTCAATTTTCTATTCCAAAATGGCAGGCCTTAGTGTTCGATTGTCTGGCGTGGACAAAGTACGAATCGCACCCAGAAATCCATGAAACTTTGAAACACTTTGGTGTGGTGTTGAGGAGAGTGCTTGAGACGAATGATCGACTACGTAACCACCCAAAAATGCTTGATCCGCAGCGACCTCCTGTTCCTGTCAAAATAGTTAAGGCTGAGAACGTACCACAAATGAAAATCCCGTAAGTGTTATTAACGTCAATGTATTTATAATACTATATAGTGTACATTATCTTATTATCAACTGATTAATCGAAATTTACAATCTGTGCAGGGGTGACTGTGGGGTGTATACGGTCAAGTTCATCGAGCATATGATGCACTCCACTACGTTTGAACTGATCAGACCTGAAAACATGATGTTATTTAGACATAAAATGTCTGTGCAGATGTTTAATCAGTGCATAGATCTTTAGATATGTAGTTATTTTTTGTGAATTTGATGTATATGGCATGACATTTTGTTTGTTTTATACCAAGTTATGTCGTTGTAATATTTTTATTAACTTATGTTTATATCGGCTCGTTTTTTATGTTAGTTTCTTATTCAGTTGATTTATTTTTGTGGGATAGACTAGTGTAATGGGACACTAGTCTTGATATTATATTACGGGACGGACTAGGCTTCACATACTTACACCTCTTGATATTATCACTCAACGCCTTCATATTCAGCTCATTCCAAGTAGTACGGTTTACTCAAAAGTTTATCTATTACATGAGCCAAATGCACTTCCTCGTTTATCTATTACATTCATCATCGACCAGAAGTTTCAGTAAGACATGTAGATTACGAAATCAAGAATTTACTTTAGAAACAAAGAGATAAATATATATAAATACAGTACATTAAACTTTAGAAACAAAGACATAGAAGAGCCAAAGCCTAGACAAACAAAGGAAAGTCACAAAAGGTAAACCATAAATGCGCTCCTAAACAAACCACGGAAAGTCACAAAAGGTGATTGGGATACTTTCCTCACCAATGTCATCATTGTCATACTGCAGCACGTGAAATTCTCTTGCGAGAGCGGTGATAAGAAATGGATAATCTGAGATAACCATCACCAAGCAAGTTAAGCGATATTTCACCAATCCTACGAACGATATCACTTCCAAAATCAACTTCACGCGCGTTAAAAGGCAAGCGAAAAAGCTTTGAAGGCATTGCTCGGATTAAAAGTGTATGCGGTACCATACACGCTACTACCAATCCATTCGAAGTAAACACGCAGCCATTCTTGAGGATAGTCGAGGATACTCAAGGCGATTCGGAATTCGTAAAATTGGGTGTCCGAGATTTGGTTGCTTGAGTTACGGTATACGATAGTAGCGATTGATCAATCGGATGAAAAGAAGACATTTACTCCACGTAGCGTGTACACCCCTGAAGTTGGAATGGCGCATCAATTTTAGACCTCACCAAAGTGTAGAATTCACGAACGATTGATCGATTCATAGTGGAGGTAGGTGGGGACTCTTAGCGAGGCGCTCAATGATCTTCTTCGTATGAATCTCTGCATCCTGGTAGGTAGGGTATCCCATTCCATCCTCTCTCTCTGCAACAATGACAATATCATGAAAATATGTAGACCAATTGACACGCTCGTGTTGTGTTGTGAACCGATATATAGCGTATCCTCGTCATACACATAAGGTATACTAGGTGACTCTTTGGCGGTGAGGATGCCAAGCCGGAGAATTAGATTATCGGGATTGTATATCCGAATATACGAAGGAGGGGAATCGAGTCGAGACATTTTCACGGAGTTTTTTAAAATGTGGTGATTTCGGTACAAGGTGGAAGATTCTGAGCAAAGGAACTTGAAGAACGTGAGGACTAATGAGAGAGGAGAAGGTATAGAGGGGGTTATATTGGCGTAAATATTGGAAATTTTAATCCAAATTGAATCATTTACGAGGTCATGGTATTGTCTTGTCAAGCAATCAATGTTTCCATTTAACTTGGGACGGGCTACTTGGGACAGTTGGACGATTCTTGGGCCCCACATGATTTAAGACCGTCGAATTGGGCGATTCCGTCCAAATTAGAAGATTCGGTATAGTGCAATAATAGAGCGGGCCCCACATGTTAGATATCTTGTTCATCTATGACCGTCCAAATTGGACGACGCCGTCCAAATATTGGACGGTTCCGTCCAAGTTAGTGTGTGGATATATACGTCCATATGCATTTGTACAGTGTAGTCAATGTCAGGTTATAACCATGTTGTCCAGTATGAAGACAAGACATGACACTGTACATATGTGTCCTACATATATAACATGCGTGGTCACTATCGGCGGGTCCCACACTTCAAGTGGTTGTGATTATTGCATTTAGGCAGGACACATATGTACAGTGTCACTATATACGGGGACCCACACGTCAAATGGTGGTGAGTTATGACCGTCCAAATTTTGGACGGAATTCGTCCAACTTTAGACGGATTCCGTCCAAAATATTGGTTAGTCAGTGAATTCGGACGGTTTCAATACTTTCAATCAATCAATGTTACATACATAAAAAGAAAGAGTAATGATACATTGGCTTTCATACAAGGCTTACAAACTTAAAAAGAAAGTGAGTAATGATACATTGGCTTAAATAGGATAGGACGACGTCTTAATAAATGCTCTTCAATGTCTAGTAATCACCACATTAAACACGACATGATTTTCTATAGGTTCATCAACGACTTCAAAGGTGCATTCATCTCCAACATTTAGGTCATTGTCGGTAATGAAATCATTCAACCCGGTTAAACGAACTTGTTGATAGTTTGAAATAGAAAGCTACAATTCTAGCACGCCATGATCCCCTGTGGCAATTCGTAGTTCGGCCGTCTTGTTTCGCAACATGTCGTTTGTTCTAGCAAATGGCATTGGAATATTCTACAAATCACAAACAATTTTAAATCTTTTGTTAAAAATTGCAATGAGGAAGAAAGCTACACAAGAAAACAACTAAACGACATCAAATCCATCTCTCACCACATAACCACGTGAAATTGCCCGGTTTGCAGCGTCATGCGAAAATGGGGATTTTGGTGACTTGCACTGCATCATCTTCTTCACCATCGAAAGCAGAAAAGTCTTCTCACAAGAAGTGTGATCCGGCACAATAGTGTCGAAAATGAAATTCCTATGTGTTCAAACACTATAACCTCCCCTCATTCAAGTCATGAGCGCCACATACTCCTCCCAACCTTCCCCCAAAGAAACAAAGAGGTCCATTGTCTGCGGCTCCAATCCTCACTTCCCATGTCCCTAATAAACCACGAGAACGGTCATATCTATGTTCCCCATCGTGTCATTCCACCTATTATACCATGCTGGAGGTAGCGTCTATGAAAAAAGAAACATATCATGTTGGTTCAATCATAATATAAGTTATATAAATGTAAGTTAATTAATAATGACATACCAAACTTGTAGCGAAACCACCATCAAGAACTTTAAAGAAACTTGGAAAATCCATTTGCTTCAGTGTATAGTAAAAATAACCGAAGTTCTTTTAATTGTTCGTTCTTGTATGATTATTTGGGATGTCTCATAGTATATATAGGGAGAATGGGGCGGACTGAATATGATGTCACGATCGTGTCATATGTGGTCGCCGTCCAAATATTGGTAAGTGAGTGGATTCGGACGGTTTCTATACTTTCAATCAATCAATGTTCTTTGTTGAATCCGTCAAATGGTGGTGAGTTATGACCGCCCAAGTTTCCGTCCTAATTTAGACGGATTTTCGCCAAAAATTCGACGGAATCCTTCCAAATATTGGTAAGTGATTTGGATTCGGACGGTTTCTATACTTTCAATCAATCAATATTCTTGTTGAATCGTCATGGTGTCGATTTAAATTTTTGAAAAAGTGAAATGAACGTGTAGTCAATGTCAAAGGATAAGACATGACATGTGTGGTCACTATCGGGCGGGTCCCACACTTCAAGTGGTTGTGATTATTGCATTTAGGCGGGGACACATAGGTATAGTGTCACTATAGACGGGCCCTACACGTCAAATGGTGGTGAGTTATGACCGTCCAAATTTCCGTCCAAATTTAGACGGATTTTCGCCAAAAATTCGACGGAATCCGCCCAAATTTAGACGGATTCCGCCCAAAATATTGGTAAGTATTTGGATTCGGACGGTTTCTATACTTTCAATCAATCAATCAATGTCGAGGTTAAATGGGCTGATTTTCCAATTTCACGAGGCGGTACACATAGGTATAGTGCAATAATAGAGCAGGCCCCACACGTTAGATATCTTGTTCATATATGAACGTCCAAATCGGACGACGCCGTCCAAATATTGGGCGATTCCGTCGAAGATAGTGTGTGAATATATACGTCCAAATATTGGGCGTGTCCCATCGAATCGACAAATGTGGTCATTATCGGCGGATCCCACCTTTTAAAGTTGTTGTGACGTATGCTTTTATGGCGGAAGACACGACACGTCGTATAGTGCAATAATAGACAGGCCCCACACGTTAGATATCTTATTCATATATGACCGTCCAAATCGGACGACACCGCCCAAATATTGGACGATTCCGTCGAAGATAGTGTGTGAATATATACGTCCAAATATTGGACGTGTCCCATCGAACTATCGGGCGGGTCCCACCTTTTGGAAAAAAATCTATATATTCACAAATCCTCACAACAACCATTCATCTCTCCCATTTCTCATTTATTTTACTCTCTCATTATCTCATCTAGTGTTCCTTCAATGGCTAACCCACATGCTCTGTGTTCATTTCAACGAGGAAATTGATTTGTCGTTGGATGAGCGATCTCTCATAAGCCGTTTTAGAACGAGAAGAGGAGAGGCGTGAGTACGTGACTAAGCGGATGGCAAGAGTCGTAGTTCGGAGAGGCGATTGAACATAGATAGTCTTCCTACTTTGATTGAAAACTTGTTTCGAGATAACGGTTGGCATGGTGTCCCCAGGATGCCAATAAGCTTTCAACACGTGAATCGGTCTATTGTGCGTGAATTTATGCTTGTCTAGCTACCACACGGATCAATGAAAGGTGCGTCATTGTTCGAGGCGTTCCCGTCGTTTTAAATAATGCATGGATCAACAACGAGTATGACATTCCGAGAAAATCCTCGGGGTTTGGATTTCTTTCTATTTTCGATGTTCCGTAATTACTAGAGCGTGACATGTTTGTTTTGTTTGGGAGACTCATCCGTAGGAACGTGTGAGGCGTGCCGCCTTCACCCCTGGTCATGGCGCGGTCGATTTCTTCCTTTCTTCATTATGTTCTTGGCCACCAATATGTATGGCACGGTGAACTACACCTACCTTCATTTGATTTGTATGCACTTGCGCACGCATCCATTACATCATACTTTGACGCCGGAGAGTATATTTTCTCAGGATTCGACAGATAGCAAATGACAACGCAGCGATGGATATATATTTTTTTCCTATCTCATCACAAACTATATGCGTTAGGTCCGCTGGGTGCCGGAATATGCCGACGATGATGTTTCATACGGTCATGATGAGCGACTATATATTTGTTGTATAATATTTCGTGTTGAGTAATCTTTTTCTCGCAATTGTAATGCATAATATTTGAGTGCTAGTGCTAATCTTTTTTCAATGGATTTTGATAATCTTAATATTGATAATCTTAATAAATTTATTATTTTCAATTTGCAGCTTTTTAGTTGATAAATAATGATAGATACAAAGGATAAAATAACCATTCATTACGATTAGAGGCAAATACTATGAGAAGCACAATGTGATATAAAAATTACACAGTTAATCTCGCAGTTTTTGTACCACTGTTTACTTTCACATTCGCTCTAATCGTTCCGTGATATAACAATGTGATATAAAAATTACAATAGCTTATGTAAGGTAACAATTACAACTCACCCTCTAATTGATATAACAATGTCAAAATCAATGTGATAAAACAATTGCAAGCAAACAGAATAAAAAAAATTTATGTTACAATCATAATGTCTTATAAAATTAAATAAAGGTTTATTCAATTGGGAACAACTGCACGAGCGGGACATCTATTCCTTCTATGTCCAGGGTTACCGCAATTCGAGCAATTCCTACCGGAACCTGGAGTTGTACTCTCTGTTGGCATTCTGCTCGTCCTAGCACCTGTAGGCTCACCTTGAGAAGGAATCCTCAAGGTCCTAGGTCGGCCCCGCCTAGCTCCCATCCTGATTGTTTCTCCTCCTTCCCTCACTCTAGGCTCCGGCGGAGTGAGGGAAGGTTTATTTTTTATCCAGTCAGGAAGAATCCAATCATCCTCCACAGGAACTGGGAAAACACGTCCTTCATATGTACGTTGTAAACAGGCAGCTCTGTAGTAATGGGAACAATAATCATAGGGACTCTCACAACGGTGACTTATAGCAGCACAAGCATGCACGCAAGGTAACTTTAGTCCCTGAAACTGCCCGCAATAACATTCTCTCTTACGCATATTCACTTTCTCACTAGAATCGATGTCTCCAACTTGATACTGGTCTCGGTCGATACTATGCAGTGTGAAATTCTTTCTGGCACGAGCAACATCATTCAAGAACTTTTCAGGTTCAGGGGCTAAGACGGTGCGGCAAGATTCCGCGCTTTCTCTCCTCTCGCAATGCCACCGCCCGACACAATGCCCGGATGTAATCAAAGAGATTCACGATACTCATCTTACGCGGCATCCACGATCACATTGTTGAAGCTTTCAACATAGTTGCTTGTCATGATTGAGTAACGTGTCTTCGGGAATTGTGATCTCGGCCCATTTATCGACTCCAATCTCCGTAGGTAATGCGATACTGAGTTTGGTTGGGTCGACATCCATGTCTATTATCTTTCGGAATAATATTTGGAAGCGCGTTTTCGAATACGTATAAGCCGCTTCCCGGAAGGTGAATGGACAATATCCCGTGCTACCAAATTTTTATTCAGGTTCATGACAATGTGGTGGTAGCGAGAGCCATGGTAAGCGTTTGGAAATATTCGTAATGTACTCCAATTATACGGACCTCTCATCGAAATGAAAACCAAGTCAAGACGTTTCCCAATTATCGACTTCAAGTTAACCATGAAATAGGTCCAAGCATGAAGGCTCTCTCCGTCGGTCACAAAGATAAGCTAACGGAAAGATATGGTCGCCCGCGTCTACACCCACCGCTACTAACAATGTCCCTCGCACTTTGTTTTAAGATGTGTACCGCCCACAACTAATATTGGCCGACATGATTTAAACCCCTCAATACTTGATCCTAATGCCATGAAACAATACTTGAACACGCCAAGCGCATCGGGGAACAATGTCTCGTAATGGTTCCTTCATTCTCTACCTCCAACATGTAAAAGTAGGCGATAATTTACAATACGACATTTCAACGTTTCCGCCGATCGGCCCAATGCTTTTCATCTACATTGATAGGCCCTTTGATAATTCAGGTCTATGTTGAACGTTTTTTCACCTCGGCTTGTAAAACTTTTTTGTCGTGAATCATTGCCGAGTTTTATGAGGCTATCTTACGAAAGCGACTATAGGTCGGGCTTGGCCTGTCTCTGTGATTGTCGGTTAGTTGCTCTAGTCCACAAGTGTGGGTTTCGGCACGCGGTTATCTCAAAATCATGCAACGTTGTCCGTCCCCTTGCGCCCACATTCAAATCAACAACCCTCTTACCGACAACCTTCCATTCGTGATCGGTCGGAAGTATAACATCGTAGTTTTAACGTTTCTCGTTCGACCTGACGAGTTTCCACATATAGTCATGCCTCGGGCGTGGTAACTCATTTTATCCTTCATATCCTCCTTGTCTCTATACCTTTACCGATGAACAATACATCCGGATTATCGGTGCAAACGTCTCAAAGACGTGGACATGGAGGAATTTGGGAAAGGTCCATTCCGGACCGAAATGAGCACCTCTATCGCGATTGACACTTGCCATACCAAATGTGTGACCACGGTCGGTGTTCGTTCATTGCAAAGGTGCGGTCAGATAACTCGTGAAAGATCCGCCGATAGTAGGGCCCGGTTGCATCGGTGCTTGCATCCTAGTTCGCATAAACCGCCCATATCTGTGTGTGGGTCGCCTCGATCTACATTCGCCAGACGTTCAGCCTTCATTCATAGATGCACACATCCGACCCATACGTTGTTTCATTGTACGGTAAGTCCAATGGTCGACTAATGATATTTGCAATAAATCCCCAATCATAGCCACGTTCACTCGACACATCAATTACTTGATCACCGAAACATGTATTCGCTTGGATGACATTTTCATGAGGGTTGAGACCGGTGGAGTTTGTACAACATCATCACGGGATTGCGAATATTATAAAGTTCGGTGTAAAATCTTCAATCCTCTATCAACTATCGGTTCTTCATTTAAGTTAAATGTGTTTTCCAACTTTGTCTTCCGGCTCATCATCATCAATAACCGATTCGGCGTTACATACGATTTTACGGTGTTCTTGTCTACGCACATCACGAAGGTATGCTATCCATGTCTCGTCATCCGAAACATCAATCGGTCCTCGCAGTTTGGATACAAAAGTTTCATTACCAATCTATTTTTGGATACATCAATTCCTACTTTCGAACACACTTTCGCTTGACGTCATCCAATGTCGTATCGTTACTTATAAGAATCATATAAAATGTTCCTTTTCTATAAGACCATCTGTCGCTTCTTTCATCATATTTCCACTCTCCGCCAAATGCAAACCTAATAGACAAAATGTTGTCATCTGTGAAAGAATAAAAATTTTGCATTAGTTTTCTGTGAAGAAATGAATATGAAATAATAATATTTATACTTTGGGGGTGTGTGTGTGTGTGTGTGTGTATATATATATATATATATATATATATATATATATATATATATATATATACACACACACACACGTATATAGACACATATGTATTCATACATATATCCACATACATTTACATTTACACAAATATATACACACACACACACACACACACACACACACACACACACACATATATATATATATATATATATATATATATATATATATATATATATATATATATATATATATATATATATATAGACACATATGTATTCATACATATATACACATATATACACACACATATTTATGTACATATATATATATATGTACATAAATACACACTTATATAGACACATATGTATTCATACATATATATACATACATTTACATATATATATGTACATATTTATGTACATAAGTATACACGTATATATAGACACATATGTATACACTTAAACACACATGCATATACATATATATACCCATATATACAAGTACATACACATATATAGACACATCTATACATACATATGTATATACATATGCAAATATATACATATATGTACACATATACTATTCATACATTTATTGTTTTTGGTCTATAATCGTTGTGTTCTCGTTGTGTTGTAACGTCGTGGGGTAAGAAAGCATAAATTATGGTTTTTACCACGTCATAGAATACTTGATGATGACGAGGAGAACAGAGGCCGACGGAGCCGGGAACATGACCTTATATTTTCGATCTAAAGTGGTGCCTCACTTCCGGCTGAGGATTACCAGGCTGCGAGGACAGGAAAAGATGCTCTATTGAAGCGGACCTAATGAAATTTTCTACGAGCTACCTACCAGAGCCCCAATACAAAGCCTGGAGATTAGGCATGACACAAATGGATCGAAGGAATCGAAAACACCCTAGAAAAGCATGCAATTCTAAGAACCTCACCAGGCCGAGGCGTACCATAGAATTCAGAAGCGAGATATTGATTTTGGTTTTTCAAACAACAGTAGTGTGTCGTTTGGATCAATTTTTTAATTAACATAACTGTTACGCTAATTTAAAAAAATGTTCTCATACTATTACAAAATTCCGTAAAACAGATACCATATATTTTCAAGGCGGATTTGGCATCTTTCTCTACAACAACAACATAATCAACTAATAACCAAACCAATAAAACACGCTTGCTTCAACAACAGTGAAAATGTATATAATCAAAATATCAATTCCATTATCAAAAAATAACATCAAAATTAATCATTTCTCTACCCTAAATACCGCACATACTACACAACGCTAATTGAACACAAATTTAAACAAACACGATAAATAAATTTTTTCATTAAAAACAAGTAACAATAAAAACAAACACGCTAATTAAACGCGCTTTTAACATAATACATTCATGTGAACAATTAACAATAAAAACAAACACGATATATAAATTTTTTCAATAGTAAATAATTGCTAGGTGAATGAATGCTTACCCATTTCTTTGCAAAAACAACCCCCGGTATTGATTGTTTTATTGTTTATTTCGTTTGAAGGACCACAAACTCAACAATGGTGATTTTTGGGTCTGTTAAACGGTGAAGACAGAGGCTGGTGAAAGAAAGTAGGTGAAAAAAGTAAATAAAACTTGATAAGGTTCTTTGAAAGTGACGAAACCGCCCAAACCTTTCATCAAATCGCCCAAATTTGGACGGTGCGTGTCGATTACATCGTCCAAATTTGGACGATTTGATTGGCGTTTGAAAAGTGTACGGTTTTCGTCCGAATTTGACGGTTCCGTCCACATTTGGACGGTTTTTGTGTATTTTGGGACGGTTTTGTGTATTTTAAGGTTAAATGACGCCAAATGAATTGGGACGATATGCGCACAAATTTGGACGCGTTTTGACCCACTTCTTCCAAATTTGGACGTTTTAATTAAAAAAATTAGAGGGTCTGACACACAAAAAAAAATATTACTACATGATGCTGCAAACGCCAATTTCACCAATAGGGAGTAGCCTTATTATTTCAGAGACATGGCTTATTTTATTCACACAAACTAAATCAAATGGTTGATATATTTTTTTTCTTTTTCATTAAAATCATTGAATGATTTGGATTATTTGTATCACACTTTGTATGGATAAATTCAGTGTAAAAATACTTTTCCTTTTTATAACATTGGTATGGTATACAGCTGGTCATCCTTGCAAAATTAATTTATCTTGGAGTTGACTGATTAAAATTAAGCGAAGCAGTTATAGAGCTTTTAATTATAGACTAGTGGGATGTTCGTGCTTTGCACGATGAGGCCCTCGGGTTTTTATTTTTATTTTTTTTGCATGTTCGAATGGCGAAGTTGTTTTTTATGTGTTGCGTTGTGGGGGTAGGGGAAGATGTGGTTGTAATATATCAAAATACGTCCGTTAAGCATTTTTTTACTGAAAGTAGTTGTGGCTAGAAACACGGTGTACATGTATCAGCGTGTTTATCAAAATACATTGTTACTGGTCTGACTACAGTTGTTCAAATTCAAAAAAGTACTTTCTTGAATATACATGATGCAAGTGACTAATAACTGACAACTTCAGACCAGGAAACATCAGTAACTATAGTATTCTTTCAACCTTCTAAAGGAAAAAAATACTGCAACACAATTTTTTTTTCTCATAAGATATCTTATAATGCAACGCAAGCAATACATGTTTTCCATTATAGAAAGTTAGAAACAATCGAATGGAACTTCTCTAGACCATTGCAGAATTTTAAAAGCTACCACTGAGAGCCTAGACGTTATGTCAGGAAAGCAGGAAGATAATGCAAATTCTGGAAACTGCTAATTCAAACTTACATTTTGCATACTGCTAATTCAAACTGCTAATTCAAACTTACATTTTGCATACAAGCAGTCCATCATTCCTTTCTCGAGATCCAACTGCGAAAAAATATACAAGATTATATTTTTTACAGGCAATACCAGACAGGTAAATCCTAATAACTAATAAGCATATAGAGGCTAATGGCTACTACAACAAACAAATTTAATATGATAAGATAGGATTAGAAATCATTATGATACATGTGAAACTCAATGCAATTTCATTAAAATATAAACTTATACATATATTGGGCATCATGCATATATTGTATGTTCATATACTTATATACACAAACTAACAACCTGTTAGTTGTTTGGTAAAAGTGATATTCCGTCGCAAGTATAAATTTAAATTTGCACATGCATATAATCTTGTGTTCAAATGCACTAATCAATGAAAAATTACCTGGCTGAGAAAACTGATAGATTCTTTGACAACATCCTTAAATTTGTCATCGTCAAACCACCCACACTTTGTAATTCGACACAAAAGCTGAATCAGAGATCCAACAACAAATGCTTGCAACTCTGGACCCTTGGTCCAGATAGTTAACCAGGTAGTTTCCTTCACACAGAGAGAAGAAACTTGATTTTAAGAGATATTATCAATCACAGGGCAAAACTATCAATAAGCATGATTTTTCAATTCAATAGAACAACATGAACACATCAAATAATCAATAGCATTTGCACTTCTAGATGCTAAAATGAAAAACAAACCAAAATATTACTGTCATCTCAAATAACCAAACCCTGATACCAGAGGCTCAAGAAATTTGGCAAAGATAACATGAGAGTATCCAGCCTTCCAGCAACAAAACTAAGAAAATTAGTTAGTTTCATGAGCATGCTAAAACATGTGAATAGGTAATGCTCCGGACAATGACTTCATACTTATACGCTGCACATACACACTTTGAGAGAAAACACATAAAAAAGTGCAATGAGAGAATATATCAAAAGACAAAAGAAAAACATGAAGAATTAGCCAATCATTCTGAGGCAACTGGATGCTTTCAGCCTCTCCCAGAAAGTATTGGCCCATTCAAGTCAGTAGTTTCAAGATATGCTGCCAATAATAAGAAGTCAGCTTTCTTTCATTACGACACTCAAACACGGCTCAAAAATACTGAAAGTCTAGAGTACAAAAGAATGCATTAAGTTTCCAAAGAATCCGCATTTGTACTGCAATAACAACATTTTACTAACAAGATTTTTTCTGAAGCAGGTATAACAAATATATAACAGAAACAAATAACAAAGAACATTTACGGATATCAAGGCAGAGCTGGAGAGAAAGACTATGAGCAGTGTGAATATGATAACTCCCTAGTCCCTACCTATCTGCCTCACCCTAAAAGATGAGATATTCTCAAAATATAGCAAAAAGAGGCATATAGCAAAGTGCAAAACAATTAAGCACCAACCTTGTTTTTCGGTCTGCAATGAATGAAAACCCTAAGAAAGATACTACCTACACTAAATGCAAGAAGAATTAACAAGCCTTTTTTTTGCTGGGCATGTAGAAACCATTACAATCATAGAAAAAGTAAAATTTGTAGGAAATGATATAGCATGAAAGAGCAATATTCTTTACCGAGCACTGAATGAGCAAAATTCATTACCGAAATTTAGTTGTTGAAATCTTCGCCAGATTCAAAGAGATACACAAGGAAGAAGGAAGTCCTTCTTCATTTTCTTCTTCGTCAACAACATCGGACTTTTTCAGATTTGGGAGTGCCTTCTTATACTGTATATCATGCACAAAACATATATCAATTTTCAAGAAAGCTAAATGAAAATGCATAACGGTTTTCAACTTAGATTTGTGATTACCATTTCTTTCCCTTCATCACCTGCAAGAATTTTATTCTTTCATCAGCCAACGAGCGACGGACAAGATTTGTCAAAAACACGTCGTATACACTTATGCAGGCATGTACTGTGAGTTCCATCCGACACAAATACCGAACAAGAAGCTTCTCAGCACATCCACAAAAGCTCACAAAATATCACATACTCCACAATACTTCAAGTTCAAAAAGGATTGCTACCTTTTCTGCAGACAGTTGTTGTTTCTGCTCGACAGGTTCAGGCAGCTGTTCTTGGTCGTCGCTCTTTTTTCTCTGAACCTTGTACTCAGCAACCATTTTCATACCATCGATAGTAATTTTTGGCTGCTGAGCACCACACCCACCTTTTGATTTCGTGGTTGGTTCTTCAGTGCTCTGGCCTCCATCTACATCAATCTCATCACCACCTTCACATTTAGTCTTATTCTTGCAGGCATCCAATATTTTTCTAAGTCTATGTTTTGGATTCTTTAGCCTTAGTGCCTGCTTGAACTTCGTATCATCCTGTATAGATACAGGAGCAAGAAGAGAACATTAATATCAAAAAGGGTCTCCAGATGCTAAAAATGAAGCAACAAGTGAGTACGAATTGTTTTCTTTATAATTTTTGGCAGTGCAAAAAGGCAAATTCATAAAGCTAACATCTTTACTCAGCCATCCTCTTCATCGCCATCTCCCCAACACACACCCCACCAAAATTCCAGAAACAAACCATGAAATTTATCATAAAAGCAAGACCAAAGTCAACCTAACTTCCAATTAAACTAATCCGGTGAAAAATTTCGGCGAACATCGCAAAAACCAAACTTGATTACAATACAAGAGCTATCAATATCTCATGGCGCATACCCAAACTAAACAAGTCCAAGAAAGTCCAAGAATAAGCTAAGCATATACCTCATCAGCAAGGACCTTCGAGCAATTAAAACAAACGCAATGCATTATACTGAGCACAATCTTCATGAAACCGATATGAAACATCGGTTTTGCCAGCTCAAGATGACCAAAATGCCCAGGACACTCGGCCATATTAGCCATACAAGTCTCACACTTCATTTTTCTATCGATTGTCCCCAACCTCGGATCACTTAAACCACCAGGCTTCGGCTTCCCCCTTTCCGTAGTCTCGCTGTGCTCAATATGTACCACAGACATTTGCCTCTGCAACAACATATTCCCAAAAAAAAAAAAAAATTCAAAAATCAGAAATTTGCTAAAATTGATGCAAACAACACAAACCCACAACCTCAAAACCCTAGTTTAACAAAACTGTGAAATTGATAAACATTACAATTTCATCCGGGCTGAGAATGCCGAACTGCACCACCTTCACCTTAGCTACCTCCGCCGGCGAGTAAGGAAACCTCAAATCCATTGCGATGCATCCTTTGAATGAACCTCCCATTATGGAAGCTCCTGCCTGAAACATCTGAATGAAATTTTTCTAGTGGATATGAAAGGCAAGTTCTTCTTCCATCCTTAAAAAGTGCATATCCAAACACTTGTTGAGCATCAATTTCTTCCACACAATCTGCATTAACAGAAGAAAAATAAAGAAGAAACCAGGGAGCCAATGGATTTGAAATACTAAATTATGAGTGAGCATAAATATGAAAATGTTCCGGCGGTGTGCCTGAGTTTTCATAAAGGGCATCATCACTGCTTGAACTTCACATGCTATAAAGGATAAACCGTCAATTATCAACAATTCGGAAAAGTGGACAGTAAAAGTTTATCTTGAAGGAGGAATGACCCCTCAGGGGAAAACACCCATTGTAAAACATTTTGATGCAATTCGTGAATCTACAAAAGTGAGGCAGAGTTTAACTATGGGGTAATATGCGACTTTCCCTATGGGGTTTCTTATATCGAATCAATGTCTCCATTACGCATTAATCACAATCCAAATGAGGAAAATCCCACAATTCGAATTTGAGAAATTTCACAATCCAACTGAGAATAATCCAAATTAGAAAAATCACGAAATTTCACAATTCAATTGACCATAATCCACTTTAGCAAAATCTCACAATTCAATTGAACTAAAAACAGAGGAAACCGAGGACTTACCTGATGAAAACCGGGTTCTTTAGTGAGGGGAACACCGAGTTCAGCCATAGAAGCTTGCATTCGATCATCGGAACCATACAGACCAGGATACCTATGAATACACCTATCTTGCATTTTAGCTAAAGCTTTAGCCAATGGATAACTAATAGCAAAACCATCACCTCCATAAGCCATTCCATAAGAAAAAAATATGTTCTGCAAATGAGAAATAACAGATGAGAAATAACAAGAAATCCTGAGTGACCATCACAAGATTGAAACAAAGCAAACAAGATCGAAGGAAGCACTCCAACATGCAAGAAGAGGAAGACAGATCAACTAATTTAGCGTGAAGCATCAACAAGCATAAGGATTGTCCACGGCAGAAACAAAAGGTCACCTTGCGAAAGCGAAGCCGGAGATACTGCGAAGAAAACCAAGAGATAAAGAGAGAGAAGGGCTGAAAAAATATATATCCTCTTGCCAACGCAAAGGAGAGCTGGTCGGCTGCCATTGCATCTGCTGGGCGGTGGTGGAGGAGATCGGTAATGGCGAAGGCGGCATCGAATGAGAGATACGTTTAGTGGAGAAGGCTATCTGAATATCAAACAAAACGACGTCGTTTTGCGGTACTATTTAGAAAGGAAAAAAAAAAAAGCAAAAACGGAAAAGCACAGAACAGGACAAAATTGTCAACCTATTTTCCGCAAATAATAGATTGCAGAGGAAATTGAAGATGTGATGAGCCTTCTTGAAATAATTCAGAATAAAATAATTTTACGTTTTCGACAGGGAAAAAATGGTTGTTCATTAAGATAAAAAAAAGCTTGTTGAATATTTAGGCTAATATTATTATAAGACTTTCATAAGGGGACATTTAAAGTCCTTCATCGCTGAGGCGTACACCTGAGAATCCCGATATCGCCAGGATAGCGCGTGACAAAGGTCGAGCGCACACCAGATTCGATCTTGGCATAAGCCTGTTAGCACATTTAACCCAATTAACATGCTGTCAACACCAGTTTAGACATAGATAAATAAAAACACAATTCTTTGGAAAAATTAAATTGATAGAAAACTTGTAAGAAACGAAAACTTATGGATTGAGGCGAGTTGACACTCTATCCTTAGGCAGGCAATTTGCGCCGAATCCGTGCCTACGGTAATGGCAATAAATCTCCCAAGATACAACCATCCTTACCTTCTGATCATACGGCACTTGTAATGAATCAGAAGCAGCGATCTCGAAAGCCTGGTATGAAATCTTGTATTGGCTTTGAAAAATGCAAAGTATAAAACATGTTGTTCTAAAATTTCTACAGAATTTTTGTGTAAAGAAAAATTTGTAATTTTCATTTGGGGAATACTTCTATTTATAGAAGAAA
Source organism: Gentiana macrophylla (assembly GCA_026214975.1). Taxonomy (NCBI): domain Eukaryota; kingdom Viridiplantae; phylum Streptophyta; class Magnoliopsida; order Gentianales; family Gentianaceae; genus Gentiana; species Gentiana macrophylla. The sequence goes on along the minus strand of CM047806.1, from coordinate 45,673,873 downwards.
AGCCATTTATAGAAGAAAATCAACATTCCAGTAAAGGATGCATCTCTTCAACGTACCGGTTCAACCGAAAGTGATGCAACTTTACGAAATGAATGGATGCATCTCTTGAACCAAATGACCACGCTCTCTTCAATCGAAAGGTTGTACCGATTTGGTTCGATTTGATTGAACAGATGCAACCGTTCGAATAAATTGGTACGATCGAACATTTCTGTATTTTTAACTTTAATTTCTCATTCACCCGATATCCGAATCGAGTGATTCAAAAGCCTATCATTATCTACATTTTAAGTAGTATTTAATGATACCACAGGCTTCGGTAATTCGTATTGTTTACCATCCGAAATTAATACCGAAGTGGACTACTCGCCACTTTAAATAAAACTTACTATGAGTTGTTTTCTCCAACAAAACCTAGAGGAACAAAAGAGTTGCAAAGATAACCCTTGATTGTCTTAGGCATGTGCCCGAGAAGGGTAAAGCGGCGCCTAACCCTGGTTTAGCGCATATCGTGTGTTTTTGCCTTTATGTGAGCATGTATTTATGTCAAGCCTTGTGTGTTATGTTGGAGAGTGAAGTGTTTGGGTTCTGGTGGCTTTGGCTTGGCACCATGCCGTGATCATTTATGGGAAGAAGCATGGGAGCATTGCAACAAATCACTTGACTTTTGCGGGATGTTGTGCTTATTAGCCAACATCTTCTATGCAATGTGGTATGTGGTTCAATGTAGAATCGTTTAGAACTATACGTCTTTAAGAAGCTTTTATGTGTAATGAAAATAGGTGGTAAGTTTTAAACTCACGTAAATACATAATTGAGTGTCTAAAAGATTAAGTGCACTGTAGAGATAGAAAGCGATGTTTATGATAATTTGATATTCATTGCTTGAACATTCTCCAGGAGGTATACATACATATAACAAACTAGATGCTCACATCTATTTAGGCACTAGGTGTTCCAATAGTAAGATGACACCTATTGCAGCACATGGACCAATATTATCTTGGCACGCATTATCATTATCTTAACACCCCTTCTCAAACTGAATGTGGTAAGCTTTCAACATTCAGTTTGATTCTCAATGGAAGAAACTTGACACCGGATAAAGCCTTAGTAAAAATGTCTGCCGGTTGGTCACATGTGGAGATATGCTTCACATCAAGCTTACTTTCCAGAACTTGATTTCTGACATAGTGTACATCAATCTCAATGTGTTTTGTTTTAGAGTGTTGGACAGGATTTTGAGCTAAGGACTCAAAGACTGTGTTGTCACTGAGAAATAATTGGTTTCTTGATAACATTGATTCCAAGTTCGATAATGAGACTTCACCAAGTTACATCAGCAGCAGCATAAGCTAGACTTTTGTATTCAGATTTTGTACTGGATCTTGAAACCACCTGCTGTTTCTTTGAGTGCCAAGAGACTAGAGAAGGTCCCAAATAGATGCAATGGACTGTCACAGATTTTCTGTCATGGGGGCAAAATCCCCATCCTGCATCTGAATAACCTGTAATGTCTAAATTTCCACCAGATTTGAAGTACAAGCTGTAGCTCAGAGTGCCTTCTTTGTATCTTAGTAACCTCTTTAGTGCTTGCCAGTGGACGTCTCTAGGATCATGCATAAACTGACTGAGGGAGTTAACCACATATGCAATGTCTGGCGTTGTGAAAGTCATTGATGGGAATCAACTTTACGTGATTCCGGTGCACTTTTTCACCCCCATTTACCACACTTTTAGCACATTTTTGGTGTATCTAGACCGTTTTTGGGGTAATATCGTGAATTTATGGCACGGGGGATAAATCCGTCACTTTGACGGTTTATTACCTCTTTTTTATTGATCGATATTAACCTATTCCCGAGCACTTTTACCCTCTGGAATGTTTTGGATGTTTTTGGTTGTTGTGATGATGTAGGGAAATGGTGTCTCGAGAACCCGGAAGGCAAAGAATTATGATGAGAAGCATGGTCAAGGTGCAACAATGAGTAAAAGAAGAAGAAAGATGAAGAAAAGGGGTGAGAAGTTTTAGTATCTCAACCCCTATGTTCTGGTTCAGCAGCATTTTGACCCATGATGGAGGCATTTTATGGTCATGACTTCTTCATGAAAGTTGTAGAGAATTAAAAGATCTTTCCAACGCATCTTGAATCACCCAAATCGGAGCTCGGATGAAGAATTTATGAAGGTTTTACTACAGCAGAAAAACTGCATCATGCGAAACGCACGTTTGGAGCTTTAAACGTGCGTTTCGGATGTTTTTTTTGAATACTGAGAGCAAGGGGACTGAAACGCACGTTTGGGAACCTTCCAAACGTGCGTTTGAGCAGTTTTTAGCCATATAAACCCAATTTGGATCGAATTTTTTGGGGAAGAACATAGCAGCGGCGAAATGGAGTAGTTTTAGGTTAATTTAGGCGATTTTCTTCATCCTTAGGAGTTAGAATTAGTGTAATATACCGTTAGAAAGCTCTTTCAATCCTCTCTTTGATTCTCTAACTCTTAGCTTCGGTCTATAACATTTCATTGGGCAAAATTCGATCTTTTGTATTCAACTTTTGTGCTCTTCTTCTCCAAACTCGAATTTCTGCACTTTAATGGTAAATTTCTTCTCTCTTTTACTTGTTATGTCTCTTATTTACTACTTTCATTGCATTTCAACTAGTATAATGTGTAGCTAATTCCTCCCCATAGTCGAATCATGTGATATGTGGTGAAATCACTCCTTGGGTGATGAAATTGGGAGTGGGTAGTGCTTTTTATTGTTGTATCTTGCTCGTTTCACGTCTTAGAACTTGTTATAACGGATTTGGGCTAGATTGATCACCTAGGTCAAACATCACACACACCACTCTTGAGAGTTGTTCGAGAGAGAGGGTGTGGGAAAAGGGTTCTAGGATCGTGGTGTAGTCTCGGTTTAGTTGTTAAACCGAGCACATCGTGAGGTTACTCGTTTATACGTTTAAGCGGCTCGAGTGCAAAACATGACTTGTTAGGAGAGAGTTGTTCAGACCTTAACATGGCATAAGGTGTTAGAAGAGAGTTGTTCGAGACGCTTAGCACCGGGTTTAGGAGTTCGCACCCGTGAAATTGAATGCAAGAGCTCGTTTGTTATATTGCACACTCCCGGTTTTGTCTATCCTCGGGGTTGAAATTAGTCATTTTGATCATGGTTCGGCTATGTCCCTTTCTCCCTTTAGACTTGTTAGTTTAATTTACTTTAGTTTAATTGAAGTGTACAAACATTCCAACAACTTGTTTGCCTAGACTAAGCAATAAGTTCACTTTGGTACTTACAAGCACATCTTCTCTGTGGGATCGACCTCGGACTCCTGTAGCTTTACTCGCAATCGACCCGGTACACTGCCGGTTAGAGAGCTTGTTTAGTCACCGTTGTCTTGAGTATTTTATAAATCTGTTTGGTGAAATAAACGCTCATCAAAATAGCGCCGTTGCCGGGGAAGATGTGTGCTATTTGTGATATCTTGCAAGTGAACCGAAGGCTTGGGCCTAGGTTTTATTTTATTGTTTTCTTGTTGTTTGGAGTTTTGTAGTGCATTGCCCGGAGTTTTTGGGAACCGCTTGAACCTTACATTGCTAGAATGGAGACCTTTGCTAAACAAAGAGGAAGGGGCCTTCTAGTTGGGAATTTGATTGCTAGATTTGAAGGTTTGAGTCCGAACAAAGCGGAAATGGACCAAGACACTAATCAAGTTGGTCGTGGAGGCCAAGTTTTTGTGGAACACCCTTCTATCGGGGAGGTCAAGGAGTTACTAATCGAGCTCAAGGCCAATCCTTAAGTAACAATGTTCAACAAAGGGTAAAGCTGTCAAGGAAAGGACAAGGTGGAGCAATGCCACCGATGGACCCGAATGCTATGAATTGGCTCATGAATCAAGTACAAGAGCGATTTCAAGCATTAATGCAAGCTCATATGCAAACTCCCAATCCGCACCGAATCAAGGAGATGTGCGGACTTGTAGAGATTTGGTCATGCCACGGGCCGACTTGGTGGGGCATAGTCCGATAAGGTTGCCCCCGATCACCGCCAACACTATGAGTATTGGGCAAAATATTATCAATATGATTAGGGACAACTCGACCTTTAGAGGGACGGCAATCGAAAATCCTTACTTCTTCCTGGATCATTATCTCGAGGTGTGTCGGACTATAAGGATGGAAGGTGTTAGTGAAGAGGCAATCAAGCTACTTTTGTTCCCATTCACTCTAAAAGACCAAGCAAGGGCGTGGTATGACTCCTTAAGGCATGACTCCCTACACACTTGGACCGAGGTGGTGCGCACATTTTTGCATAAATACTATCCACCGGGAAAGTTTTTGATTTGAAAGAGGCAATCATGACCTTTGATGCTTACGAAGGCGAGTCACTACTCGAGGCATGGGAGCGGTATAAGGCCTTGTTGCGCCAATGTCCCGCATACATGGAGTCACTCTTGGGGACCAAGTCCATTGTTTCTTGCGGGGACTTGATCAAGATATGCAAAACCGACTTCATGCTTCAAGCGGCGGTGATTTAATGATGCTACAACCTGATCGAGCGTTTGACCAAATTGAACGGATTGCGGAAGCTACAAGACTTTATGATTCCGAGACAAGAAGAGGGCCAAGACGCAAGAAACCGAGTGAGATGAAGTCGGTAGGGAAAAAGATTGAGGATGCATATCATGAGAAATTGTTGGACCAACAAGAGGAATCTTTGCAAAATCTTAAAGATCGAGTGGTGCAACTAGATGAAAAGAGGAGGTTTGAGAAAGAAGAAGAAACAAGAAAGGAGCTAGAAGCCGTGAGAAAAGAGCGAGAAGAGGCTCATTCAAGGAAAACGGAGAGAGAGGATGATGATTTTTATTTTGATGAAGCGTTTTCCGAGCTAGAGATTGAGTTGGGATCGCCCATGTCACTAGAGGTTCCTCTTGTGGAGCTTGATTATGGTAGGTTTCACGTTCTTCCGATTACACCCTCACTTCCCGATGTGAACATTGATGATGCCTTGGTGGAATGTATGGTGGAACCAACCATTGTTGAGACTCAACATGAAATCTTTGGTGATGAAAGTAGCTCATTTTGGGATGAAGAAGAGATGGAAGAGGTGCAATGTTTGTCTATTACACCGCCCTCGAGAAGAAATGCAAAGGCGATGACTTGGAGGAGTGTATGATAGATTTGAGCACACTTTTTGAAGAACCGGATTACGAGTTTGAAGAGAAGACGGATCGCCCATTTCACCATCACTCCCGATTGAATTGTATGATGATGCAATTTTGGAGTGTGTGATGAAATCTCATGAGCTTGATATGACATCCGTGGTAGAGCTACCGGAAGAGTTGGAGGTGATTAGCATACCGGTCCCGGACTACTACACTCTTTACTCCCGGTAGATGAAGCTCACAAGATTTATGAAAGGAACAACTACCATGGGATGGTAATTTCAAGAAGAGGATGATGGCGGATTTCAACGAAGGGGATTCCCAAGAGCCATGTGCGGTAAGTTCTAGTGAACTCGTTTTCCCCTATGCTTGCTATGCTCATTCTCCTTGAATTGTTGATATTCTTGAGTTCGGATTTCGGTTGATGGTTTTTGGTGATTTTTGATTGAATTAAAAATGTTGTCTTGAGTTGGTTTGAGTCCTTTATGGTTTGAGTCCGTTTTGGTGCCACTTGGTCGAGCCAACGACGTAAAACAAAGGCGCTTTGTGGGAGGCAACCCACCTTTTTGGTAATAATTATGTTTTTGAAGTAGTTTTTGGTTGTAAGAGGGGAGAGTTTTGTCTTGAAAAAGAGAGGTTGGGGTGAGAGTTTCCTTTTGGTTCTTGCTTTTGTACTTAGACGAGGATGTTTTTATGTGAGCTTCTGTGGCCTTATTTTATGCGTGGATGCTCTGTGCTTCTTTTGATTATCTTTACATCCAGTGCGATTCCCGTCTAGTATGGTTGATGTGCTTTGATACTTTGTTTGTGGCATGGCTTCTATTTTTATTTATCTCGTATCTATCACCATCTTTTGGCACGTGGACTTTTCCCGTGCATGTGTTTGCCTTGGATTTTGTTTCTATGGTTTCAGATACTCGAGATGGAGCTTACTAGAAGATGTCACGTGGGCTAAAATGCGCGCTTTCTGCTGGGTTTTGGTCAAACAGCAGCTAAGTCTTTTACTCTTTTTATCTCTCACACATGCGAGGGCGGTGTTTCGTTTAAGTGTGGGGTGGGAGACTTAGCCGTTTTCTTGTTTTCGTTGTTAAATGTGCTATAAATGTGGTATACTTGGCCTATGACCGGGCTCGAGTCGATTTTTGGGTAATTTTTAAAAATTTTCAAGGGTCTTAACACCGTGTTGTATGTGTTATTTTCACATTTGAGTGGTGATCACCTTAGTCGGGATCCCGAATATGTGCATTATGGTTTGTTTTTATCTCGAGAATGGAGTTGAATAATTTCACGGAAGCTACACCTTGTGCACAATTTGATTACTACCACCTTTCATACCATGAGTCTCGAGACGAAATGTCATAGGTTTACCTAAATAGGACGCGGGATGACGGTTCTGGCGTTCTTTTTGACCCTACCATAGCCAAATAAGCCTTAAACCGAATATTGACCTTCGTAGCCCCTCTCAGCCTTGACAGAATGGTCTGACCACCATTCGCTTATAGCCGTTTTGTTACTTAGTCAGAAACCTACCCTTGAGCCTTATTATGGTCACATTTCCTTCATTTTATACCCTACGAGTGGACTTAGTCTTCTGTTAGACCACACTTGCTAAGGCAAGTGTGGGGTGGGGGAGATGATGTTTTTGATTGGGTTGTTGTTTCTCGTTTTGAGCTATAAAGTGTTGAGGAGCTCGTTTGGGCTTGGTGTTCGGTTTTTGGGCCAAAAGAAAAGAAAATCTCTTCTTCTATCTCTTCCTTAAAAAAAAAAGAAAAAAAAAGAAAAAAAAAGAGAGGATGTACATAGAAATAAAGGCGTGGAGTCAAAGTAAGGAGCTCAATGATAAATTTTTATGATGTTAGAGTTGGGATAGTGAGATAGGTGCTAGTATGCTTGAACTCACCTCACGACACTTGAAACATAGTCGAGTTTGGCAATGAGTTCGGGTGCACTAGTAACCTATGGTTCCCAAAGTGTCAAAGTTGATCAAAAAGGAGTTTTGGGTGGTTTGCATGTTAAAGATGAGTTGGTACTGTGTTGATTAGGTTCACTCGTACTTCTTTTTCTCCAGTTCCCAAAATATCCTTTTCGATTAACCGGAATTACCCTAGCCTAACGTTATAACCCTTCAAGTCCCGCCCTTGATCGTGTCCAAACTTAGTGACCTTGATTAGTGGAGAGGCTAGTGATTATGAGGCGGTTGGTAGACTTTTGGTTGGGATTCAAGCCCGACAATCATTTTGAGCACTTGGTTTTAGCTTTGCACCACACACACTCGGTTTCTTGATAATGTTGCACCAATGTGTATATGTTCGTGTTTCTTACTTTGTGGTTACTTCGAGAGTGTGGAATTAGCTTTATATCACAAAGTTGAATCCACTTGGTTTGTTTTAAAACGCCTAATTTACTCGAGGACGAGCAAAGGCTAAGTGTGGGGTGGTTGATGGGAATCAACTTTACGTGATTCGGTGCACTTTTTCACCCCCATTTACCACACTTTTAGCACATTTTTTGGTGTATCTAGACCCGTTTTGGGGTAATATCGTGAATTTATGGCACGGGGGATAAATCCGTCACTTTGACGGTTTATTACCTCTTTTTATTGATATTAACCTATTCCCGAGCACTTTTACCCTCTGGAATGTTTTGGATGTTTTTGGTTGTTGTGATGATGTAGGGAAATGGTGTCTCGAGAACCCGGAAGGCAAAGAATTATGATGAGAAGCATGGTCAAGGTGCAACAATGAGCCAAAGAAGAAGAAAGATGAAGAAAAGGGGTGAGAAGTTTTAGTATCTCAACCCCTATGTTCTGGTTCAGCAGCATTTTTACCCATGATGGAGGCATTTTCTGGTCATGACTTCTTCATGAAAGTTGTATATAATTGAAAGAGCTTTCCAACGCATCTTGAATCACCCAAATCGGAGCTCGGATGAAGAATTTATGAAGGTTTTACTACAGCAGAAAAACTGCATCATGCGAAACGCACGTTTGGAGCTTTAAACGTGCGTTTGGATGTTTTTTGAATACTGAGAGCAAGGGGACTGAAACGCACGTTTGGGAACCTTCCAAACGTGCGTTTGAGCAGTTTTTAGCCATATAAACCCAATTTGGATCGAATTTTTTGGGGAAGAACATAGCAGCGGCGAAATGGAGTAGTTTTAGGTTAATTTAGGCGATTTTCTTCATCCTTAGGAGTTAGAATTAGTGTAATATACCGTTAGAAAGCTCTTTCAATCCTCTCTTTGATTCTCTAACTCTTAGCTTCGGTCTATAACATTTCATTGGGCAAAATTCGATCTTTTGTATTCAACTTTTGTGCTCTTCTTCTCCAAACTCAATTTTCGCACTTTAATGGTAAATTTCTTCTCTCTTTTACTTGTTATGTCTCTTATTTACTAATTTCATTGCATTTCAACTAGTATAATGTGTAGCTAATTCCTCCCCATAGTCGAATCATGTGATATGTGGTGAAATCACCCTTGGGTGATGAAATTGGGAGTGGGTAGTGCTTTTATTGTTGTATCTTGCTCGTTTCACGTCTTAGAACTTGTTATAACGGATTTGGGCTAGATTGATCACCTAGGTCAAAATCACACACACCACTCTTGAGAGTTGTTCGAGAGAGAGGGTGTGGGAAAAGGGTTATAGGATCGTGGTGTAGTCTCGGTTTAGTTGTTAAACCGAGCACATCGTGAGGTTACTCGTTTATACGTTTAAGCGGCTTGAGTGCAAAACATGACTTGTTAGGAGAGAGTTGTTCAGACCTTAACATGGCATAAGGTGTTAGAAGAGAGTTGTTCAGACGCTAGCACCGGGTTTAGGAGTTCGCACCCGTGAAATTGAATGCAAGAGCTCGTTTGTTATATTGCACACTCCCGGTTTTGTCTATCCTCGGGGTTGAAATTAGTCATTTTGATCATGGTTCGGCTATGTCCCTTTCTCCCTTTAAACTTGTTAGTTTAATTTACTTTAGTTTAATTGAAGTGTACAAACATTCCAACAACTTGTTTGCCTAGACTAAGCAATAAGTTCACTTTGGTACTTACAAGCACATCTTCTCTGTGGGATCGACCTCGGACTCCTGTAGCTTTACTCGCAATCGACCCGGTACACTGCCGGTTAGAGAGCTTGTTTAGTCACCGTTGTCTTGAGTATTTTATAAATCTGTTTGGTGAAATAAACGCTCATCAGTCATGTACTGTACTGCTCTAATAGTACTTATGTATAAGGTAGGGTTTGACATGAGAGCCCCCTTTGTCTGGTTCAAAGGTTTTGCCAGTGACCATTGGTGTAAGAACTGGTTTTAGGTTGTTCAATCCTAACTTGTCCAGCAATTGTTGCCCATACATCTTCAAACCGAGGAATAAACCACTTGAGTCTTTAGTTGCCTGCATCCTTAGGAACTGATTTACCTCTCCTAGTTATTTCAAAAGAAACCTAGAGTGTTGTAATCTGATGAATTTTTGTATATATTGTTCAGAATTTCCTGTAATAAGGAAATCATTAACATACACCAGAATGCATAGAGTAACCTTCCCTTCTTTCAGTATAAAAATAGATGTGTCTGAAATTGCTTGGTTAAAACCCTAGGTCAGTAACTGTGTTCTTAGTTCTTCAAACCAGGCCCTGGGTGCCTGTTTTAGACCATACTGGGCTTTCTTCAATTTGCACACATAGTCAGGTTTAGCAGAATTGACAAAACCTGTAGGTTGAGGCATATAGACACATTCTTGAAGTTTCCTATTCAAAAAGGCATTGTTGATATCTACCTGTTTGATAGGCCAGTTATTTGTCACAGCAACAGCAAGAAAGACCCTATTAGTGCCAGCCTTGGAAACTGGACTAAAGGTTTCTTGATAATCTACCCCCTCTTGCTGTGAGCACCCTTTGGCCACAAGCCTGGCCTTGTACTTCAAAACAGAACCATCTGGTTTATGCATGATCTTGAAGATCCACTTATTACCAACCAAATGTTGATGAGATGATGGGGACAAGTTCCCATGTCTGATTTTGAGTGAGAGTAGTGTACTCCTCATCCATGGATTTCTTCCAATGAGGATGAGATAAAGCCTCTAACACAGTGGATGGTTCAGTAGGGTAATCAGTGGCACAATGCTCAGACACAAGTGAGAACTGAGTTTTGGGTTTAAAGATCCCACTCTTGGATCTGGTTTGTATAGTATGACTGGGAATGGATTGTGTAGGAACATGGGATTGACTGTTGGGTTGGGGTGAACATGTCCAGTGAAGTTGGTATTAGTGGAGTGGTCTGAAGTGGGTGTGTGGATTTGTGGGTGAGTGTGTCTGGAGTGTGATGAGTGTTTGGTGGTGATGGAGAATCATGAGAGGCAGTGGTGCTGCCTGGTGTAGAGAAGTGAGTATCTACAACATCAAGAGGAGTAATATTACCTGGTGTAGAGGAATGACCATCTGTAGCATCAGAAGCAAGTGTTACTGGAGCTGCTGGTGTAGGGGCTTCTGGTATAAGATATGAAAAGCCTGGATTGGAGGGAACAAGGTGGGAGGATTTGGTCTTAGGTTGGATGGTGAGATAGGGGAAGTCTTCCTCATTATAGGTGACATCCCTGCAAACATAGACTCTCCCTAAGGGATTTATACATTTGTGCCCTTTGTGAACATGACTAAGGCCAAGATAAATGCACTTCTGTGTATGATACTGGACTTTGTGTGTGTGATAGGGTTTGAGATAGGGAAAGCAAGTGCAGCCAAAAGTTTTGATGAGGTCATAGCTAGGTTTCTGATTGAAGAGCATCTGGTAAGGGGAGACATTATTCAAAACAGGTGTAGGCAGTTTGTTAATGAGAGTGACAACATGTAAAAAACTGTCCCACCAGTATTTCTGTGGTAGGGATGCCTGTGCCAAAAGTGTGAGGCCAGTTTCTACTATGTGTCTGTGTTTTCTTTCTGATCTACCATTTTGTGGGTGAATGTGAGGACAAGGATGTCTAAACTTAACCCAACAATTAGCAAAGAAAGATTCTAGGGACCTGTACTCCCCTCCCCAATCTGATTGTACAGTTTTAATTGTTGTATTGAACTAGTTTTCTACGCAACATTTTGAATAGAACAAAGGTGTTATAAGCATTTGATTTTAGTTTTAAGGGGTAAATCCAGGTAAATCTAGTGAAATCATCAACAAAGTGTATGTAGTAAAGATATCTGATGTGGATCTAACAGGGGAAGGACCTCAAAGATCTATGTGAATTAGTTCAAGAACATGAGATGCTCTATTATGTGAAACAGGAAAATGAGAGGCATGTAACTTTCCATACTGACAAGCATCACAAAAGACCTTTTGCTCATTAACAGAAGCATTAAAATCTTTCAAAACCTGATTTAAAACTTTAAAAGAAGGGTGACCTAATCTCTTATACCAGACAATGGCTTGATTAATCTGATTTCTAGCTGTCACTAGACAAGCATAAGGCCTTTTGGATTGAGGGGAGCTCAGAGAGTTGAAACATCTTGACTGATTTGGTTTAGTGGATTTGACTGGCTGAATCTTGTTGAGGCCATTTTCCAGGCTTCCTTCCCGTAACACCTTCTTTGAAGCTTGATGGGAGTCAACTTTACTGTACTTTGGTGTGTAGTTTAACCCCCGTTTATTACTTTATTGGCATGTTTTGGGTAGTTGTTAACGGTGATTTTTACGATATATATGACATTATTTCGTAGCAATTTCCTTGGTGTTTTATTACTTTTTATAGAAAAGTAAGTGTTTAAAGGATTTATTGAGCAAATGAGTTTTAAAAGTATTTAAGTGTAAACTTGGGCTAATTACGTGGTTTTATTGGTGATTTTTGTATGGTTTTACACTTTGCACTTTTCTATCAACTTGTAGGTGCATTTGCATGGCAATGAATGAGCTTAAAGGATGTCAAACTGAAGATTAAGTGGAGAGAAAGATGCATATTGAACTTGGAGTGAAGATAAGGAAGCTTTGAAGACTGAACGCACGTTTGCCATCCGTCCAGTGGACTGGCGTCCAGAAGAGTGGACAGGCGTCCAAAGAGGTGAACTGGCGTCCACTGGAGCCAACTGGATTCAGGATTTATGGATTTTTCCTGGACGGGCGTCCAGAATTGCATAGGACGGGCGTCTGATCCAGCTCGGCCCGACTCGAAGAATTTTAAGCATCTGGACGAGCGTCCAGCCTATTGAACGAGCGTCCAGCCTATTGGACTGGCGTCCAGCCACCACCTCAGCCTAAACCGACTTCAAAACTTATAAATAGTCGCGTTTTTCTGAACCCTAAGACCACAATTCGATCCCTAGGCGGCCACAAGCCCCTTGGGGGCGCCCTAGCTGCGTTTTCCCACCATCATAAACATCTTTTTATCTTCTTTTTATTTATATGATTTGTATTCCAACGATGAGCTAAGGCTAAGCCTAGAACGAGCTTTGTGAAGCCAATTCTCAGCAGCGTTTTGATTTCGACTTTGGATTTGGTTTTGTGAGTTTTTATTTAAAGTTGTTTCTTTATTACGTTTTGTATTGATTTTGCAATTTATATCGAGAGATGGTTGCTTTGTGATGCTTAACGTTTGATGAAAATCGTTGTTAGACATAGATCACCGTAGTAAAGATGGGATTTTTAACCTAAAAATAACGAGAGTTGCTAGGTTAAATTTCTAGGTTGCTAGATTGAGAAATCTTACACCTTTGTTATGGAAGCGTTAATCTTTAAGATCGAGAGATGAAAGATTAATAGGCGAATTATCTACGAGAGTAGAAATTCATACATTTGATAGGTGAACCACATCTTTATTAAATCTTCACTAAACGATCTAGGGTAGAAATTGAGAGTTGCGAGATAGGTGGATCATTGCTTGTTCCTCGTTAACTTAATTGAAAGAATCATTGTGCCTTGTTCTTCGTTGCTAGCTTAGAATTTTATTTTTCTTTTTAGTTATAGAATAGATTTATTTAGTTAGTTTAGGTCCGCAACTATATTTCCTGGCTTTGGATTGACAACCCTCTGTCCAGTTTATTGTTTCTTCGTTTTCGTTTTTAGTTATTTCTCGTGACAACCTTTAGAAAAATTAAGAACTAGATAAACCTTGATTCCCTGTGATTCGACTCCGGTTGTAGCTAGTATACTACGATCCCTGCACTTGGGGTAAACCGGATTTATTTTATTACTTGTTTATTTTCATTAGATAAAATCCGAGACAAGTTTTTGGCGCCGTTGCCGGGGAATCGGTACGGTTGTCTAGTTTATTAATTTTTCTGATTTTCTGTTATAAGTTGGGATAAAAGGGATCGTTAGGGCACATGGTAGTATTTTGGCCGTAACTTTCGGCTCGAGTGTCCGTTTGGCGCGCAGGACCCCAATTCGGAAAGCTCGTTCCGACGCCGACGATGTGGAAAAGACAAAACTCCTTCACGATGCCAAAATCAAGAAGCGAGAATTCCATGTTGGGGAACAAGTTTTATTGTACAATTCCAGGTTACATCTGTTCCCTGGTAAGCTGAGGACACGATGGTCCTGTCCCTTTGAGATTCTCCAAATCATTCCTGGAGGTGTTTTAGAACTAAGAGGTCATGCTGACCAGCCGTTCAGAGTGAATGGTCAAAGGTGTAAGCATTATATCGGTCAAACCAAAGAGAAGCCTTTGATTGTTCACTTCCTCGACATCCTCGGGTGTGGTACTCACGAAGTCAATGAGTTTGACGAGTTTCGCCCGATTTGTTTTACGAGAATGACGGCGGTGGTCGGCGAGAGGAAGTTCGGTGGTAGTTGGGATATGGAAGAGTTTAAGCGGGAGGCACAGATTAAAGAGAAGATTGAAGAAGAAGAAGTACGCAATGGGAAAATTAAGAATGTTTGGAAAGCGGTAAAGAACCCGACCCGTGTGTGAGATCTTTGTTTCAGTAGCCACACTAATGACGAGCTTACGAAGTAGTGGCGGAAGGAAGATTAAGTGGCACGATCCAGTGAATAGTACGTGTGTCTAGCCAAAGACACTAAAGAAAGGCGCTTGTTGGGAGGCAACCCAATAATAAGAATAGTTTTTTTTATTATTATTTTGGTTTATTTTGTTTTTGTTGAATAAGGGGGGCTAGTTTTGTCTTGTGTCGTCTAGGTTTTTGGAGTCGGTTTCTGTGGCCAGGTAACTTGCATGAGCGGAAGCAACTGTCGTTTTTTGATTCATCTGTGCTTTAGTTGAAGCTACTGTCGGTTTTCCGTTGCTATTACTTTCTGATGAATCTTGTAAGCCTTAACGCGCATTTGCACTTTCAGTTGGAGTTTGGTATTTCTGTATGCACCTGTTGGACCATATTTGTTTTGTAAACCTCTGTGGTTATATTTGACGCTTAGATGCCCTGTGCTTATATCAAACTTTTCTGCGCAATATGTTATATTCCCCTATTCCCCGAGATCTTGTCTTTTTTTCAAGTGTGCAGGATATTCGCGATAGCACTTGTGAGCTTTTAGATGAAGCCAGTTTTCCGGTGGATGGTCCACAGTTTACTAATTTTTTCAGGCATTTCTGGATATGACTTGCTACCACTTCCAGAATTGCCACCTTCGAACGACAAATCAGCTAAGTTTTTCTTATTCTGCACAACATGAGGACATGTTGTTATTTAAGTGTGGGGGAGGGATTAGTGGTATCTACACATGTGCTTAATTATTATACTTATCTTTTGTATCTTTCGTGAAAAGTTGAAAATTTTTAAAATTTTTCAAAATTGTCCCGAGCATGATTTTTTTTGGCTTACTTACTTGTTATATTCCCATACTTGTGCTGGTTGACTAGTATTTTTGCAAAGACCTTTGATAAATAAGCCTTTACTCGAATTCTTTTCACGTAAGCCTCTCTTCGATGTGGTGAACTTAGGAAGCTGTACCCATTTAAACCGATGATGTTTGATTCTGGTTATCAGATCGTTCGCTTAGTGCTAATGTCATGGAAATTGTAATATGTGCGTAGTTGGAATTAAAGTAGGAAGTATCGTGAATATACCGAAGCCTGAATGTGATAAGTGAAACGTAACTACTGTGCTTTGGAAAAGTTGTTTTAAGAGAAATATATGAATTAATTGGGTGTGTCGGAAGCTGGTCGATGATTGGAGTGAGGTAGGGTGTATCACGAATGTCCTATACCACTATGATGACCAAAAGCTCACGACAGTCAGAAGAAGCTGCCTTATGATTTGAGTAAGGTAGGGTATATCTCGAATGTCCTATTCTGCTATGACGGGCAAGAGCTCATTCTGATGTGTGTTTAAATGTGAAAGATTATTAAATCAACTTACATAAGGAATTTGGTATGAATAAGTGAAAGACTTAGTTATCGCCTACCTTATCCCCAGTATAGGGCAAGGTATATGTTGTAGGGAATATCCTCTGGGTACAACTGAAAAGATTTCGAAAACACATGTATTACTCTAGTCATGACATGAGTAGTTTTGCAGGGCGTATGTATAGTCAGGGTAATTCATTATCTGTCTTAAATGGGTATTGGTTGGTTAGCTTGAATTTAATTGTCAAGTGTGGAATCAGTGGAAGTTGAAGAAGGCTTTGCACACACTACACATTCGAGTAGTTGTTTAATACATTGGATGTATGTTTTTGGTGCTAGTCGACCGGTTGTGATTTGATATATGGGATTTTATGTGGTTCAATGTTCAAGTAAGTCCATGGTTTTCTTGTTTTGTTTTGCTCGGGGCGAGCAAAAGCTAAGTGTGGGGGAGTTGTTAACGGTGATTTTTACGATATATATGACATTATTTCGTAGCAATTTCCTTCGTGTTTTATTACTTTTTATAGAAAAGTAAGTGCTTAAAGGATTTATTGAGCAAATGAGTTTTAAAAGTATTTAAGTGTAAACTTGGGCTAATTACGTGGTTTTATTGGTGATTTTTGTATGGTTTTACACTTTGCACTTTTCTATCAGCTTGTAGGTGCATTTGCATGGCAATGAATGAGCTTAAAGGATGTCCAACTGAAGATTAAGTGGAGAGAAAGATGCATATTGAACTTGGAGTGAAGATAAGGAAGCTTTGAAGACTGAACGCACGTTTGCCATCCGTCCAGTGGACTGGCGTCCAGAAGAGTGGACAGGCGTCCAAAGAGGTGAACTGGCGTCCACTGGAGCCAACTGGATTCAGGATTTATGGATTTTTCCTGGACGGGCGTCGAGTAAGTGCAAGAGGACGGGCGTCGATCGGCTCGGCCCGACTCGAAGAATTTTAAGCATCTGGACGAGCGTCCAGCCTATTGGACTGGCGTCCAGAATCCTTGGACGGGCGTCCAGCCACCGCCTCAGCCTAAACCGACTTCAAAACTTATAAATAGTCGCATTTTTCTGAACCCTAAGACCACAATTCGATCCCTAGGCGGCCACAAGCCCCTTGGGGGCGCCCTAGCTGCGTTTTCCCTCCATCATAAACATTTTTTTATCTTCTTTTTATTTATATGATTTGTATTCCAACGATGAGCTAAGGCTAAGCCTAGAACGAGCTTTAAGAGCCAATTCTCAGCAGCGTTTTGATTTCGAGTTTGGATTTGGTTTTGTGAGTTTTTATTTAAAGTTGTTTCTTTATTACGTTTTGTATTGATTTTTCAATTTATATCGAGAGATCGTTGCTTTGTGATGCTTAACGTTTGATGAAAATCGTTGTTAGACCTAGATCACCGTAGTAAAGATGGGATTTTTAACCTAAAAATAACGAGAGTTGCTAGGTTAAATTTCTAGGTTTCTAGATTGAGAAATCTTACACCTTTGTTATGGAAGCATTAATCTTTAAGATCGAGAGATGAAAGATTAATTGGCTAATTATCTACGAGAGTAGAAATTCATACATTTGATAGGTGGACCACATCTTTATTAAATCTTCACTAAACGATCTAGGGTAGAAATTGAGAGTTGCGAGATAGGTGGATCATTGCTTGTTCCTCGTTAACTTAATTGAAAGAATCATTGTGCCTTGTTCTTCGTTGCTAGCTTAGAATTTTATTTTTCTTTTTAGTTATAGAATAGATTTATTTAGTTAGTTTAGGTCCGCAACTATATTTCCTGGCTTTGGATTGACAACCCTCCGTCCAGTTTATTGTTTCTTCGTTTTCGTTTTTAGTTGTTTCTCGTGACAACCTTTAGAAAAATTAAGAACTAGATAAACCTCGATTCCCTGTGATTCGACTCCGGTTGTAGCTACTATACTACGATCCCTGCACTTGGGGTAAACCGGATTTATTTTATTACTTGTTTAAGTTCAAGACCTAATTAAGAGTAATATCGAGAGTTGTACGCACGGGGAGTTAAACTGTCACATCGATAGTAAACTCTGCCTTTTTAACGATATTTAACTCTTTTCCGAGCACTTTTGTCTTGCGGAATTACGCGTGGTGTTTTTTCGTACATGTTATTGTAGGACTTAGGTGACTCAAAGACCCGGAAGGCGATGTTTTGGATTGAGAAACATGATCGTGGCATGAAGGTAGCATGAAAGTGGAGGAAAATCAAGTTTGGAGTGGAATCAAGGCAAACTGGCGTTTGCCCTACCCCAAACTGGTGTTTGAATCAAGCTCTACCCAAACTGGCGTTTGGCTAGTACAAACGGGCGTTTAACAGACGTGGCATTGATACTGAAAGTTGGTGATAGTGATGTGATAGAGAACTAGGTGATCAATCTAATTCAAATATATTATAATAAGTTTTAGGACGTGGATTATTCGTTTAAACATAATATTACGCACTACACAAATCCCTATCTCATCCCCCTTAGGGTTTTCGCTCGTTTTCACATAATTCGACTACACATGCAATTAGCTACTCATGATTATGCTAATAACGGAATAAAGAATGGAAATCATGCTAGAAATAATAAAATAAAAAGTATTCATTACCATATAATTTGCAGAAAATCTGATCTGAAAAAGTATGAAGAAATAATCCACCAAAAGTCGAATCTTTGAAACTTGAAACGTAAATCTAAGCTATAAAAAGTATGTAGAATCGAAGGATATGAACAATGAAATCAAGGGATCAAAGTATGTTTAACCTACACTAAAACCGCACCAAAATCGCCCCAAAAGTGTTTAAAGTCGAAAGGATGTGTGAAGGGGCTGAATGAGCTGCGTATTTATAGTGCATGTGTAATAGAGGTGGTTAGGGCTGCTGAGGTTGGCACTGAAGAAGATGAAGTGGGGAGTGAGATTGAGGATCTAGTTTACTATGATGAGGTGCCAGAGCAAGAGATTGAGTTGGGATCACCCATATTACCGTCTCCTCCTATTGCAAAATTTGAGGATGGCATGTTTCACTTTCTACCTACTACACATCCACCCCCACAGATTAAAAATGACGATACCGTGGTGAGATGTGCGGTGGTACCTACCATCGTTATGAGTGAGCACGAATTATTTGGTATTGAAACACTTCGGGATGAAGAGGAACTACAAGATTTGGAGATGGAAGAGGTGCAACTTTTATCAAGTACACCGCCGTCCGAGGATGTACAAAATGATGACTTGAAAGAGTGTGCGGTGGATTCGATTGTGGTCGTCGATCATGTGGAGATTGAGACTAAAGAGAAGCGGGGATCGCTCACTCTACCGTCAAGCGCACCTATGGATCAAGAGCAAGTTTATCAGCCACCTATATTTAAGCCACCGGATGGCCTAGTGATCCCTGATACGCCTGTCCCAGATTACTTCACCCGTCCACCTTGTGATGATAAGTTCTATGAGATCGAGTTTTTACCACCACTGGTGCATGTGGCTCAAAGAGGTGTGAGAAAGAGACCACATCCTCCTGATGCGGATTTTAAAAAGAAGAAGGATCGAAAGGCAGACAAAAGAAGATTCTCCGGTTAGGAGGAGGTAGCATCGAGAGCCAAGAGAGCTAAGTTTCTAGTGAATTTAATTTCTATGGTTCTCGCATTGTTCTCTTTTCGTAAACTATTGGTCTTCTTGAGCATGGATTTTGGTTGATGATTCTTGATACTATTTGTCTGAATTGAAAGGCTTGAATTGTTGCTTTGAGTCGTTTGTGGTTTGAGTCCGTTAAGAGTCACCCGGTCGAGCCAATGACGTAAAACAAAGGCGCTTGGGGGGAGGCAATCCCACTATAATAAGACTGTTTGGAATAAAAGGCGATCTAGGGTTTTTTAAGTATGCGCTACTGGTACTCACCTTTGATGATGCACCCGGACATACGTGATCTTATTTTTATTTATGTTGTTCCTCTTGTCGTCTATGTCCGGTGTTATGGTTGTTTAGGAGCTGTCTAGCCCACCTGCTACATTTGTAAGCCTTAAGGCATGCTACAATTCTTATTCGTGTCTTGGATTTTGTTGTACGCACTCTGGGTGATTTCTATGCTTTGTGCCTCTGTGGCCGTTCTATTTTGCTTAAATGTTCTGTGCTTTACCCGTTTGGGTTCTTTATCCATCTAAAGCGACCTATTTTGTTCGTTACATTTTGCATATCGAGTTTTCTGACATGACAGGGCCTTATTACTGTTATACCCCCTATTCGATATTTTGGCACAAGGACCATGTCCCGTGCATGTTTTGCATTGTTTCTATCTTGATAGGGGTTCGGGTCACGCTTACATGAGGCTGTTACCGGATACGATATCGCCTTTCTGCCGGGTTCACAAGCTAAGTCTCTCTTTTCTATCTCATTCACGCACTGAGGACATTGCTTCATTCGAAGTGGGGGGTGGATACGGCTTAGCTTTGTATGGTTTCGTTGGATAAATATGCCATTAATTGTGATATGCTTAGTTAATGTCCATTTTCGAGTCAGTTCGTGGCTTAAAATTTTAAAACTTTTCACGGTTTGACACCGCGTTATATGCATGTTTCTCACGATGGAGTTGGTAAATGTCTTAGTAGTCGAGTAATGTGTGCCGGACGATTTTATTTTATCATGATACGAACCCTTTTAATGCACGTAGACCTTGGTTATACTTAGTTTGGTTGCTATACACACTTGTACCACTAGTTTCAAGGCGAAATAGCGAGGTTTACTTAGGCCGGATACGGGATGAGAGTCCTGGCGCTTCTTTGACCCGACCAGAGGCAAATAAGCCGAAATCCCAACATTTTACCCTCATACCCCCTCTAAGCCTTGATAGGACGGTCTGACCACCGTCCGAAAATGAGCCGCTTTGGTTACTTAGCCTGTATTACCCTAACCCTGAGCTATATTATTGGTCACGTTCCTTTTTATTACCCTACGAGTGGACTTAGTTGTTGCTTTCGACACACTTGCTGAATCAAGTGTGGGGTGGGAGACGGGGCGTGTTTCGACAAGAGTTGGTTAGTATGAGCTGGTATAACGAAGGGGAGGAGCTCGAGGAATCTATTGTAAGGCTTGTTGGTTCAGAAAAAAATTGAAATGAGAAGTTTGAAAGAAAAGAAGAAATTGAAAAGAAAAGAAAAAAAAGAAAGTTTAAATAGAAGTTGAGAATAAGAAGTCAAAGAAGGAGTGTTTTGAATGAATAAAAGTATAGCGTTGAGGTTGGAGTTATTTATTAATGAGTATAAAAACCTCGAAGGAGTTTGGTTTAGTATGTTTTCAAATAGAAAGTAAATGAGATGATTAGGTTCACTCGTATTTTCTTTTCTCTAGTCCCAAACTTTCCTTTCGGTTAACCCCATCCCAAGCTCAACATTATAAAGCTTCAAGTCCTACTTGACCGTATTTAGCCTCGGTTGCCTCGATTAGTGGAGATTCTAGCCCGGTATAAGTTGTGTGTAGTCATTTGGCTGGTATTCAAAGCCGGTAATCATTTTGAGTATAGCCCTTGGTTTTTAACACACACACACACACCTCGTTTTCGTGATAAGATAGAGTCAAGTGGTTTACATTCAGTGTCTACTTTACGTTCACCCTGATGTCGTGAGTCCTATGCATGTTTCGTAAAGTTGATCCCTTGGTCTGTTTTAAAGCGCCTAATTTACTCTAGGACGAGCAAAGGCTAAGTGTGGGGTGGTTGATGGGAGTCAACTTTACTGTACTTTGCTGTGCAGTTTAACCCCTGTTTATTACTTTATTGGCATGTTTTGGGTAGTTCTAGACCTAATTAAGAGTAATATCAAGAGTTGTACGCACGGGGAGTTAAATTGTCACATCGATAGTAAACTCCGCATTTTTAACGATATTTAACTTTTCCGAGCACTTTTGTCTTGCGGAATTACGCGTGGTGTTTGTTCGTACAAGTTATTGCAGGACTTAGGTGACTCGAAGACCCGGAAGGCGATGTTTTGGATTGAGAAACACGATCGTGGCACGAAGGTAGCATGAAAGTGGAGGAAAATCAAGTTTGGAGTGAAATCAAGGTAAACTGGCGTTTGCCCTACCCCAAACTGGCGTTTGAATCAAGCTCTACCCAAACTGGCGTTTGGCCAGTACTAACGGGCGTTTAACAGACGTGGCATTGTTACTGAAAGTTGGGTTTTTAGGCAACCGAGCATCCAAATTACCCCCAAACTGGTGTTTGGATGGGTTCAGCCCGAATCAAGAAAGCTCATATAATCCAAACGGGCGTTCAGGAAATCAGACGGGCATTTGTCCCTCAAGGCATGATCCATGAACTGGCGTTTAGGAGGAGCCAAACGCTAGTTCACTGAAGACGAAACCCTAATATCATCAAGATTTCCAGGCCAGACGAGCGTTCACTATGACTCAAACGCTCGTCCGGCCCCGACAGCATCAGATTTTAACCTAGCACTATAAATACACAGCTCATTCAGCCCCTTCACACATCCTTTCGACTTTAGACACTTTTGGGGCGATTTTGGCGCAGTTTTAGTGTAGGTTAAACATACTTTGATCCCTTGATTTCTTAGTTCATATCCTTCAATTCTACATACTTTTTATAGCTTAGATTTACGTTTCAAGTTCGAAAGATTCGACTTTTGGTGGATTATTTCTTCATACTTTTTCAGATTAGATTTTCTACAAATTATATGGTAATGAATACTTTTTCTTTTATTATTTCTAGCATGATTTCCATTCTTTATTCCGTTATTAGCATAATCATGAGTAGCTAATTGCATGTGTAGTCGAATTATGTGAAAGCGAGCGAAAACCCTAAGGGGGATGAGATAGGGATTTGTGTAGTGCGTAATATTATGTTTAAACGATTAATCCACGTCCTAAAACATATTATAATATATTTGAATTAGATTGATCACCTAGTTCACTATCACACACATCGAACTTATAGATGCATTTTGCGGTGAGATGTGGGATAAGGGGTTTTAGGATCGTTGCGTAGATTCGGCCTAGTTGTTAGGTCCGTTTCCAATACAGAGGTTTGAAATCGTTGTTCGAGCAGCTCTAAAGCTTAATCATGTTAGGATAATCATTTTTCTAAAGGGAGAGTCGGTTAGCTTCACATAGGGTGGTTAGATCGAGTTGTTCATTGTAAACACTAGAATTAGGAGTTGGCACCCGTGGATGTCGTTAAACTACTTAGGATAGGTAGGTCGGTTAAGACACGCTCCCTGTCAAGTCCTTCCTTAGGGGTAGAAGTAGCTCGTGGGGATCATAGTTTGGCTATACCTTTTAGTATCTAGAAGTAAAACTCGTTAGTATAATCTTTCTTTCTGAATTAGTATAATACTTTCCACCGTTTTTGACCTGAACTAAGTTATACGTCAGCTTTGGTACTTAGACATTACTCCCTATGGATTCGACCTTGTGACCACTATACTCCCGTTGACCCGATACTCTGTCGGTGAAAGTTAGCGGTTAAGTATTTTGCTATCAAAGCTTGACCCTTAATAAGACATTTAGAAGAAGAAAATTCAATAAGAACATGATTATCATCTGTCAATCTGAAAACACTAAGAAGACTTTTCTGAATTTTAGGGACATGAAGGATATTAGATAAGTGAAGATTAGGTTGTAGTGTAGTGGAACCTGTGTGAGCAATAACCATATGATTACCATTACCTACAACAAATGTATCATTACCTTCATACTCACACCTCAATGACAGATTACCAAGCTATGATATAACATGATTTGAGTCCCCACTGTCTGCATACCATCCTAAATCTGTTGACACTTTGGAGCTGCTAGATATGCTGCCATTTGCCTTGAATTTTGTTGGTTGGAGGGACTGTATTGAGTATAGTTCTCTTAAAATCTGTGCCAGCTTGCAATGTGTCCAGATTTTCCACAAATCTGGCAGGTAGGCCTATGGCCATTTGCAGATGCATTATTGTTGTTGTTTCTACCACCCCTGCCTCTTGACCTACTTATTCCACCAGAGCCTCTGCCTCTTTGGGGCTGAGATTGGTTGTAGGATCCTCTACATATGCCTTGTGCCATAGGGGCAGTGGGATGATTCATGTCCAAAGATCCTGGAGGATTAAATCGTGCAATGAGCCTTTTATGAGTGGTCAATTGTGCCCGAACTTCTACCCAACTCATAGATTGAACCCTGGATGTTATGTTGACAATGGCAGATTCATACACTCTTGGTAATCCTCCTAATGTGGCGAGGATCCATTCTGAGCTGGAGATGGGGTATCCTGCAGCTGCCAAACCATCTGAATAACTCTTCATTTGGGCAAGGTAACTAGGCATAGATTTGCTGCCCTTAGTACTCTTAGTGAGGGCATCTTTATACTCCAGGATTTTAGACTGAGATTGACTGTTGAACAATGTCTCTAGTGTGATCCATACCTCATGAGATGTATTACAACCTACTACTTCTTGTAGAGCCTACTCTTTCATGGATCCTAGAAGCCATCCAAGTAAAAGTTGATCAACTGCTACCCATTCATCATAGGCGGAGTTTCTGACACTGGTTTGCAGAGAGGATGAACCCAATCCTGAGTTATGATACATCTGGGGTATATTGATCCCAAACAAGTGATTCTCAATCTTGTGACCACGTATGATTGGAAGAACAATGTACCTCCATAGAAGATAGTTATTCCGGTCCAATTTGACAGTCATATTTTGGGATAGCTGTGGTTTATGAGCAAAAAGGAAGCTCGGTGTTGTAGAAGAGAATGTGGACGGTGCTCCTACTCCTGTGGAGTAATAGGTTGAGTGAGGAGCATGAAGTGGTGGTAGAGATATTCCGGTGACCGGAAACAGAGTTGTAGGTGTAGTTTGAGAGAAGACGGAGGTGTTTGCAGAAACAGGAGTGGAGTTTAGATTTGGATTAGCACCAGCTCCGGTGCTCAGTGGTGAGATGGAGCTGGGTGGTGTTGATACTGGAGGATCTATGCCGGATGGCTGGCCGGAAAGAGACATGGCCACCACTAGCTCTGCTACCAAGATAGAAAACTGATGTTTATGATAATTTGATATTCATTGCTTGAATATTCTCTAAGAGGTTTACATACATATAACATACAAATCTAACAAAATAGATTCTCACATCTATCTAGGCACTAGGTGTTTCAATGGTAAGATGACGCCTATTACAACACATGAACCAACAATATCTTGACACATATAATCATTATCTCAACAAATAGTCCTTGGTGAGGCGCATTTCAACTTCGCAGGCAGGAGATTTATTGCCCCAGGGTCAGGTAGACTCTGTGCCTTGACTCTATTTTGGTTGGACCCATGCCATATGTGGGGGGGCTGAATGTGTCGTGGTGTATTTGTTCACCATGCAACATGTCCTTGGAATTGTGTGCAACTCATCCTTTGAATGGACTAGTAGATGGAAGCGTGTTGTTGAACATACTTTGTAGTAATTGACAGTTGTATTGATGTTGATGTTGATTTTGCTCTTGTAATTGATGTTGCTAACGTTGTTTAGATTTGATGCTTCTACCATTTACTGAGTGTTTATGTACTCACATCTTTTATTATATGTTGTTTTTCTACCTTGAGAAGTTTATTCAGGTTACGACGATGATGTCTATTTCGAGGAGTGAGCCATTGATGATGCTTGGAGGATTCTTTTACTTTATCTTGTTAATCTTGAGAGAGATGGGATGAGACTTAAACTTTCATTTATTTTGACTTTTGGTTTCCTTTTGGTTTTGGTAGTAATAATTACATTAGACATTCGTACTTTACCTTTTCAGTTGAATGTTGTTGGGGACATCAAATCTATTCTTTAATTCAAGATGACGTTTGATTTTTCTCGTATATTTTCATGTTTCTGCATTAACTCTGATGTTGATTATGTAAATCTTACGTGTATAATTGAATTAAGTTTTAAATTATATATGTGCTGGGGTTTATTTCCGGATAAGTATACGGTATCTCCAACTATAACTCAACAGCATTGAATGAGAGAAATTATTTCTCTCCGGTTGGTATTAACCCACAAATGGTTATGGAATGTCAAACTGAAATATAATTTTTTTTTATAAGAGAGTGATTTAGACACAATTTATCCACACAAAAACTCATATAAACTCTCCCCAAAAAAAAAAAAGAAAAAAAACCTCATATAAACTACTAAATCAAATGGTTGATACTATTTTTTTTTTCTTTTTTCATTAAAATCATTAATTTGGTTTATTTGTGTGCATGGATTAATTATGTGTACAAATACGTTTTCTTTTTCATAACATTGGTAAGATATAGAGTTGGGCATTCTTGCTAAATTAATTTATCTTGGAGTTGACGGACTAAAATTACGTGAAGCATGTATAGAGCTTTTAATTATAGATGTGAGGAGTCTTCTAGAAATAATTTGTAATAAAATAATTTTTGAATATTTAGGCAAATATTATTATAAGGTTGAAAGACATAAATCTTGGTATGTGAATAACACTTCTTAACGACATTTTTGACACCTACCATCCTCACAAAACAATTCTATGCCGCAAGGTGAGAGGCCAAAAAGGAATCCAACAATTCTCTTCATGCGGTTTGAGTGGTTTTTTTATTGCCCCCAAAAAAAAGTGACGCATACGTTACATATAGATAGCATTTAGGTGGGTTTTTATGGGAGGTAGACAAATTGATGCTATCTAAAAACTGTGAAAATATTTGAAGTTTCACGTGGTGTAAATGTGAGTGCGTAAAACAAAGTAAAAGTGGCAGGACCAGAACCTCAAACATAATTTTTCTATAACTATTTACTAATATGAATGGCATAGAAATCAAATTCAAATAACATGCTTTACAAGAATACTTTTTTTCGCTATGTGGAAAACCCAAATATGGATGCTCCTAATCGGAGAGGCATTTGTAATGCATATTCTAGGTTATGGAAAGGTATGAGTACCTGACCGATGATGGCTTCGATTGGAATAATGATCCTAGAGGTAAATACTCGGTCTCCTCGGGATATTATTTACAAACTTATATAGTCAATGGAGGGAAGTGGTTAACGGAACACTTGTTGATTTGTTTTCAAAGTTTTAAGCACGACAAAAGCTGTGAAAATATTTGAAGTTTACGTGGTGTGTTGCGTAGAAACAAAGTAAAAGTGACGAAACATAATTTTTCTATAACTATTTACGAGGCATAGAAATCAAATTCAAATAACATGCTTTAATTTTTTCGCCTTATATAGTCAACAACACGGTCAAACCAAACCATACTCCCACTATATTTAGGTGAAACAACATTCTGATCGATCTGACACAATGGTTCTTTAAGTGTTTCCCCGATCTACGACGGAGTCAGGATTTGAACTTTGAGTGGGTTAATGGAGTATATCCGTTTCGTCGGATGGGCTGGATTAAGAATATTTTATAAATCGAACTGTACTACGTATATTTTTTAGCGTACTATTTTTTTGTTCGGGTGGATTTAGCCCCCTGGAAATACACTTATGGATAGACACATTTCTGAACGTATCATGCAACATCACTGTCTAGCCCTTATCATGTTCACAGATTGCTGACTATTTCTTGTGACAAACACGTATTTGGAATGTATGTTTTGGCAAATGTCAACTCCCTCCCTTTTGCCAGAATGTTCAGAATGTTTCGAACGGTAGCAACAGCATAACTAATTGTAAGTATAATGTGTCCCATGACATTTTTCACGCACAAAATATTACAATATCTTAAAAGGAACAATTGATGGCCATGGGTTGTGCAGAATAAGTCATGGATAATGTCGTTAAGAACCTACCAAAAACAGCTAATATAAACTACTATTTCCTATTTCCTAAGTCGAAGTTTCCCTTTCCCATGGTTGTTAGGGTGCTTAAAATAAACTTTCCCAAGTTCATGAAAAAGTATATAAACTACCCTCACATCACCACCTAAAAGCATCCATTTATCGCATGCTTCTCTGCAAACAAACATTAATTTGGCATAACTCATGTCTACTCAGGCTCTCACATTTAGCTTTTTCCGGTGGCATGTTCTGCTAATAATTCTAACGGTCTGTGGCCGGAGGAACATCAACGTTGCAGCGATCACCGGAGGCAAATGGGACTTACTTCAATCGAACACCGGCATTTCAGCCATGCACATGCAACTTCTCCACAACGACAAAGTCATCCTTTTGGACAGAACTGATTATGGCTTCTCAAACATCTCTCTGCCTAACGGGCAGTGCAGAAATGACCCAAATGAGCTCGTTGTCAAAGTTGACTGCACTGCCCATTCTGTGGAGTACGATGTTCTTGCAAACACCGTACGCCCACTCATGGTTCTCACCAACACTTGGTGCTCCTCTGGCTCCGTCATGCCAGACGGCACGTTAGCCCAAACCGGTGGGTTCAATGACGGAGACCGTGCCTTGAGGCTTTTCACCCCATGTTCATCTGGTTGTGACTGGAAAGAAATCAACAATTTTTTCTTTCAAAGAAGATGGTATGCAACCAACCAGATACTTTCGGACGGCCGGATAATCATAGTCGGTGGTACTTGGCAATTCGATTACGAGTTTTATCCTAAGACTGCTGCAGACACACAAGCAAATTATTTGCCTTTTCTTCAGCAGACGCATGACGGCGGTATAGAGAACAATTTGTATCCGTTTATCTTTCTCAACCCAGATGGAAATCTATTCATTTTTGCAAATAATCAATCAATATTGTTTGATTATACGAAAAATGCTGTCGTTAAAACATTTCCTTCAATACTGGGTGGGATCCGTAAATTACCCTAGTACAGGGTCTGCAGCTCTCTTACCACTGAAGAGCCTCAAAGGAGCAGCCACTCCCACTGAAGTTATTGTCTGTGGCGGTGCACCACACGCTTCTTATAACAATGCCGTAAATGGTATCTTCACCGTAGCTCTGAATACTTGTGGTAGATTGAAGATTTCAGACAAAAACCCTAAGTGGAAAATGGAAAACATGCCAATGCCTAGGGTTATGGGTGACATGGTGTTATTGCCAAATGGTAACATTTTGATTATAAACGGAGCAGCCAATGGAATCGCTGGGTGGGATTTAGGTAGGAATCTCTGCTCGAATCATTGATCTACAAACTCGATAACTCTGTTAATTCAAGGTTTGAAATACAAAATCCTTCTACTATACCTAGAATGTACCATTCCACTGCGGGTTTACTTGGGATGGACGAGTTCGTCGCATTGGAAGCAACCCGCATGAGGGTTACGATTTCAATGGGGTATTATTTCCAAGCGAGTTGAGATTAGAAGCGTTTTTCCCTCTTACTTAGATGCGAGTTCGAGATAACTTGAGGCCAAAAATTATTTCACCAACTTCTCGATCTGAAATTAAATATGGACAAATATTGACTGTTCGATTTACGGTCTCGGGTGTAATTCAAAAGAAACTGTTAACGGTGACAATGGTTGCAGCCCCTTTTACAACACATTCATTCTCTCAGAACCAAAGGTTATTGGTCCTTGGAGGAGGGAATTTCAAAAAACTTGGAAACTCGTCCTATCAGGTCGGGGTGACGACACCTACTACCGGTAATCTAGCACCGCCCGGATATTATCTACTTTTCGTGGTTCATCAAGATATTCCAAGTCAAGGCATTTGGGTGCATATTCAATAAATTTGTAGTTTACCTTCCTACTGGCCTTCCTTTGTTTGTAATTGCGGTTATGAGATGATACTATTTGTATTAATCACATAGGTTGTTTGCTTGTAAATACCTACTTCTGATTATCAATTTATGCATTCATCGTATTTACTTGTTTGAGAAAATTAGAACAAATGATATTACTGTAACTTGTTAATGCAAAATTATTTAATGGTTATTTTCATCCATATAACATTATTTGAGCAAGTTTGTTAAATCTGAAATCTGCAGTCTGAAATCTGATATCTGAAATCTAAAGTATAAATATATTAAGTAATTGAATAGTTTAAGTGCTGAAATTGATTAGATTGTTTGGTAACACTATAGATCTGAAATCTAGAAAATATATTTTTTTTTACAATTTTATACATAAACATTTGTGTATATATATAATATCATGGTTGAGAATGATTTGTAGTCTTAGTTTTTGCTTTATCGTGTGAATTTGGGCCATATTTTAAAAAATTTCATGGATTGATGTTGTGTTATATGTTGAATCATGATATCCTTAGTTTAAGTGTTTTACAATTGAGTAAATGCATGCGAGTTAAGTCGTGATCATGTTATAAAAATTGACTACACACGCACTTAATAGCTTCAATATCATGAGTTATGGTAATTAGTGATGCTTATAGTTGTCATAGTCTATTCTGTTACCTAGAACTTATATGATTAACTTCGAGGCGAAATAGAAAGGTCAATCTTGGTAGATTAAGGGATGACGGTCCTGGCATTTTTTTGACCCGACTAGAGCCAAATAGGTACATAATTTCCACAAAAACCCCTCTGAGCCTTTGTAGGGTGGTTAGACCCCCACCCGAACGTAGCCATTCGTTGATTTGCCTATAATTACCGACCCTTAGCCTTTATTTGTGGTCTACATTTCTTTGGCACCCTACGAGTGAGTTTTAATCTTATTTTGGGCACACTTGCTAGCACAAGTGTGGGGTGGTGAAAATGTGTATCAAAGTGTGGTGTTGGTGAATCTTTTGTACTACGAATGAGAATGGGTAGCAAAAAGTGTTGGTGTTTGGTTTATGAAAAAAAAAAAAAAGAATCAAAATCAAAATCAGTCAAAAAAAAATGGAAAGAAGTGTTTGGAAAAAGTTGAGTCAAAGAATGATTGATGATGACTATGTATTAATTCTTCCAAAGTGGCGTTGGTGGATGAGTTTTCATTGAATTATGTTTGGATTTTAGAGTAAAGAAGGAGAAAGATTGCTCGAATCAAGCTAAGGAGGTGAGTTATGAGGCAATTTCAAGAAGTTTTGATTAAGCTCACTCGTTTTTCTCTTTTGATATTCCTTTTATCCTTTCGTGTAACCCCGTCCCTAGCCTTACGTTACAACCTTGCAAGTCATACCTGACCTTAGTTAGCCTGGATTTGACCTCGATTAGTGGAGATGTTTATGAAGTATAAGCCTATGGTGTAACAACAATAGGCATGCATCTATAATCTGAACCGGTTAACTGTGATGAATGAATGAGAAGCTATGCACACACTCACAGTCCGTTTTTGTAATAAGGTAGGATTAGACTCAATCGCACTTCCCTGGTTGTTTTCACTTGCCCTTTGTATATGATGATCCCGTGTATGACTACAATGTTGACTCTATGTTACATTTTAGAGTCGCTTTGTTTGCTCGAGGGTGAGCAAAAGCTAAGTGGGGGGTAGTTGATGGGAGTCAAATTGTAGTGTATTTCTTATATGAGATTACCTCCTTTTACGAGTTATTCATGGTTATTTTGGGCTATTATGGGCAGGATATGAACGATATTCATTTATATGCATGTTTCGAGACTAATGACGTTTTCGTCCTAAAAACTCATGTTTTATGTGGATTTCGTTACGTTTCTGTCAATGTATATTATGCCTTGGTGTTCGTGTCTTTGTTTTCAGGTTTAGATTGATGTATAAGGTTGAGAATAAGTAAGAGAGTCTCGAGAAAGAACGAGATTTGGGGCCAAGGAGGAGAAAAGAGTGAAGAATCATTGACGAAATCTAAACCAGTCACTTCAGGGGCATTTTGGTCACACCTGGAAACACTTTCAGGAATAGTTGTCTTAATGAAAGTTCTAGGTAATTGAACGAGCTTTCCAACGCATCTTGAATTGTTCAAATCGGATCTCTACACAAGAAGTTATTGCTGATTTACTGAAGAAAGGATCCAAACGAGCGTTTATGGAGCAAATTTACATACAGCGAGTTGGCTTTTCTGGCAAACGGGCGTTTGCCTTGCCACAAACGCCCATTCGCGGTCGGGATGCGGCAAAAACCTATAAAACCCCTTTTTTCGGTCCCATATTATATCTATTCAATCCTGGACGACTTTGGGCATCTTAGGGGCGATTTTATGGTGGTTTTTGAGTAGTTTAAACACCCTTTGATCTCCATATTCCATAGATTAATTCCATTGATTCTACATACTTTTTATTAGATTAAATTTCTGTTTCAACACCAAAGATTCGACTTTTAGCGCAGTACCTTTACTCAATATTCAAGGTTTGATTTTTATGATGATTATGCTTTCGTTTATTATTGTTCTTAGTATAATTTCCTTTAATTACTTCGTTGTTAGTACGATTATGAGTAGATAAAGTAGTTGTGTAGCCGAATTATGTAAAAACGGGTGAAAATCCCAAAGGGGGATGAGATGGGAGTTGTGTAGCGCTTAATTAAACGTTTGTATGATGAATTCATGTTCTAAAACTTGTTTTGAATGTTTTAATAGCTTTGAATGAGATTGACAACCTTGTTCACTGTTACACACACATCGAGCTTATATATGTATTTTGCGGCGAGGTGTGGGATACGGGTATTAGAATCACTAGACATAGCCTTGATTGTTAGATTGACAACCTAGCTAGACGTTAGGACTATGCCTATGTGAGGTTCTTATCAGGTTCCCGAGCAGCTCATTATTCTGGTCAACCATGTTAGGCGAGTTAGCTTTCTAAAGGGAGGGTTAATAAGCCTAGTATAGGGGGTTAAGCGAGAGTTGTTCATACCTTAACGCAAGAATAAGGAGTTGACACCCGTGGATGTCATATAAACTGAATTGGATAGGTAGGTCGGTTAAGACACACTCCTTGTCAAGTCTTTCCTGTGGGGTAAAAGTAACATGTCGGATCGTAGTTCGGCTATGCCTTTTAATCACCTAGATAAATCCGTTAGAATAATATTTATTTTCTGCATTAGCTATAATACTTTACACTTAATATTGACCTAAACCAAGTTTAGACGTCGAGTTTGGTACTTCATTATTATTCCCTGTGGATTCGACCTTGAAACCACTATACTACCGTTGACCCGATACTCTGTCGGTTAAGGTTAGCGGTTAAGTATTTTGCTATCAAGAATTTTGGCGCCGTTGCCTGGGAGTACATGGTGAATATCTTGCAAGTTGACTGAAAGCATGGGATTAGGTCGTTTTATTTATTTTTTATTTTTTTTATTTTTTTTCTTTTCTTTTCTTGATGGAGTTCGTATATTGAAGCGTCACACCACCTATTGCTGTGGTGGTGGTGACGAGATACTTTGATTGTGTGGTGTTGTTTTCTGAGATCTTGCAGTGTAAGCTACAATGGATAGAGTCTCACCTCCACACTACCAACCTGAACAACAAGGGATGGCAATGAACCAATATGCACAACAATGGTATGCGCCTCAACCTATATATCAGCAGCAGAGTAACCAGATTTCTTGGGATTATCAGTGCCCTAGTGCAATCCAGAATCAATACTACGGTTATTCGAATGGAAACAGTAATGGACAGTTTGGTGGGAACGGGAATGATTGGAATCAGGGGAATGGGATTGGTGATTTTCAACCAGTCCAACAATATCAACCGGTTCAACAGAATTGCCAGAACTTTAAATGTGAGTTCAACCAAGCGAATGTCAACCGAGTGCTAAAAATGCTAAGGGATGAGGGGTATCAAGACCATGTCTCCCAACAACTCCTGCAACAACTTATACAGCAGCAACAGAGTCAGTATGACCATTCTGTATCTCAACCGCAAGAGGAATATGAGATTGATCCCGGACATGCTGAAGAAGAACGGGAAGTTGAGATAATAGCGGAGCTGGCAGAGAGGGTTTCTGTGGCGAAAGTTGAGAGAGTGCGGATACACCATAGTTCTGACTGAGAGAAGTGGATGGATGAGTTGCAGAGGGAGATCACGGAATCTATGGATCTGATTTGGGCACTCCACCGAAGGAGTGTGCGCGGTGAGTATAGAACCTCCACGACTAGAGCAGAATGGGCATGTATGAAGAATATGTTGCTAGACATATCCAAGGATCTCCTCTCGCTTAAGGAAGTCCGGGAGCTAGAAAATGAAAAAGAGGCTTGTGCACATGAGGTGAATAAGGTTGCAGAGGAAGCTGACAGTGAAGAAGTTCAGGTGGAGAGTGAGGTTGATGAATCGGTTAGTGGTAGAGAGCTGGGAGTTGCCCAACCAAAGAAAGCAGCAGAGCGAGAGAGGATGGAAACTGAGTTGAAAGCCATGCAAAAGGAGTTAGTTGCTGTTCAGAGGGATCTCGTGATTTTTAGGACGGAGCAAGTGACTGAGTTGGGAACGCCCATAGCACCATCACATTCTATTGAAATATCTGTTGATACCTTGGTGGAGTGTACAGTGGAGCCGACTACTGTTTTGAGTGAGCAAGAAATCTTTGGTAATGAAACGCTCAGGGATGAAGAAGAACTGCAAGATTTTGAGATGGAAGCGGTGCCACTGTTGTCTACTACACCGCCTTCCCACGATATACAAAATGATGACTTGACAGAGAGTATGGTAGATTCGATTGTTGTCGTCGGTTATGTGGAGATCGAGACTAAGGAGATGTTGGGATCGCTCATTCTACTGTCAAGCTCACTTGTGGATCGAGATCAAGTTGATGAGCCACTAAAATTGAAGCCACCGGATGGATTGGTGATTCCTGATACGATCGTCCCGGATTACTTCACTCATCCACCTTGTGATGATTAGTATTATGAGATCAAGTTTTCACTCCCTCCGGTGAATGCGGCTCAGAGAAGTGTGAGAAAGAGACCACATTGGGAAGAGGTAGCATCAAGGACCAAAAGAGGTAAGTTTTTAGACAATTCAATTTCCATGGTTCTCGCTTTGTTCACTTTTCTTAATCTATTGGTCTTCTTGAGTCTAGAATTTGGTTGACGAGTTTTGATGCTTATGTGAAATATTCTGGTTTGAGTTGTTTTGAGTCTTAAGTGATTTGAGTCTGCTTAAGTGCCATATGGTCGAGCCAACGACGTAAAACACAGGCGCTTGTGGGAGGCAACCCACCTTTTTGCTTTATTGGTTTAGATCTTATTGGGACCCTGAGAGGATATTTTACACCCTATTCTTGTTTTTGACATGCATGCTATAGCCGATATTTTCTTTATATATACATCTCCATGTTTGTGTTACCTACACTTAAGGTTTCGGCCTTTCGTTGTAGAGAATTCTTTGTGCTTACTTTGTAGCCCAGGCACCCTTGGAGATACATTTGCGGTTGGTGCATTGCATTGGATGAGCTTTGCCAATAGTTCAGCTAATTTTTTTTTCCTTTTCTCACTCACACACTGAGGACAGTGCTTCGTTTAAGTGGGGGGTAGGAGACTTAGCTTCACTGTTTTTGTTGATAAATTTTAATGCCATCTTTTCATGTACTTGAATGATTTATAGTCTTAGTTTTTGCTATATCGTGTGAATTTGGGCCATATTTTAAAATTTTTCATGGATTGATGTTGTGTTATATGTTGAATCATGATATCCTTAGTTTAAGTGTTTTACAATTGAGTAAATGCATGCGAGTTAAGTCATGATCATGTTATAAAAATGGGCTACACACGCACTTAATAGCTTCAATATCATGAGTTATGGTAATTAGTGATGCTTATAGTTGTCATAGTCTATTCTGTTACCTAGAACTTATATGATTAACTTCGAGGCGAAATAGAAAGGTCAATCTTGGTAGATTAAGGGATGACGGTCCTGGCATTTCTTTGACCCGACTAGAGCCAAATAGCCAACCCTGTACATAATTTCCACAGAAACCCCTCTGAGCCTTTGTAGGGTGGTTAGACCCCCACCCGAACGTAGCCATTCGTTGATAGCCTATAATTACCGACCCTTAGCCTTTATTTGTGGTCTACATTTCTTTGGCACCCTACGAGTGAGTTTTAATCTTATTTTTGGCACACTTGCTAGCACAAGTGTGGGGTGGTGAAGATGTGTATCAAAGTGTGGTGTTGGTGAATCTTTTGTACTACGAATGAGAATGGGTAGCAAAAAGTGTTGGTGTTTGGTTTATGAAAAAAAAAAGAAAAAAAATCAAAATCAAAATCAGTCAAAAAAAAAATGGAACGAAGTGTTTGGAAAAAGTTGAGTCAAAGAATGTTTGATGATGGCTATGTATTAATTCTTCCAAAGTGGCGTTGGTGGACGAGTTTTCATTGAATTATGTTTGGATTTTAGAGTAAAGAAGGAGAAAGATTGCTCGAATCAAGCTAAGGCGGTGAGTTATGAGGCAATTTCTAGAAGTTTTGATTAAGCTCACTCGTTTTTCTCTTTTGATATTCCTTTTATCCTTTCGTTTAACCCCGTCCCTAGCCTAAAGTTACAACCTTGCAAGTCCTACCCGACCTTAGTTAGCCTGGATTTGACCTCGATTAGTGGAGATGTTCATGAAGTATAAGCCTATGGTGTAACAACAATAGGCATGCATCTATAATCTGAACCGGTTAACTGTGATGAATGAATGAGAAGCTATGCACACACTCACATTCCGTTTTTGTAATAAGGTAGGATTAGAATCAATTGCACTTGCCTGGTTGTTTTCACTTGCCTTTTGTATATGATGATCCCGTGTATGACTACAATGTTGACTCTATGTTACATTTTCGAGTCGCTTTGTTTGCTCGAGGGCGAGCAAAAGCTAAGTGGGGGGTAGTTGATGAGAGTCAAATTGTAGTGTATTCTTATATGAGATTACCTTCTTTTACGTGTTATTCATGGTTATTTTGGGCTATTATGGGTAGGATATGAACGATATTCACTTATATGCATGTTTCGAGACTAAAGACGTTTTCGTCCTAAAAACTCGTGTTTTATGTGGATTTCGTTACGTTTCTGTCAATGTATATTATGCCTTGGTGTTCGTGTCTTTGTTTTTAGGCTTAGATTGATGTATAAGGTCGAGAATAAGGAAGAGAGTCTCGATAAAGAACGAGATTTGGGGCCAAGGAGGAGAAAAGAGTGAAGAATCATTGACGAAATCTGAACCAGTCACTTCAGGGGCATTTTGATCCTAACGAGCGTTTACGGAGCAAATTTACATACATCGAGTTGGCTTTTCTGGCAAACGGGCGTTTGCCTTGCCACAAACTCCTGTTCGCGGTCGGGATGCGGCAAAAACCTATAAAAACCCCTTTTTTTCGGTCCCATATTATATCTATTCAATCTTGGACGACTTTGGGCATCTTAGGGACGATTTTAGGGCGATTTTTGAGTAGTTTAAACACCCTTTGATCCCCTTATTCCATAGATTAATTCCATTGATTCTACATACTTTTTATTAGATTAAATTTCTGTTTCAAAACCAAAGATTCGAATTTTAGCGCAGTACCTTTACTCAATATTCAAGGTTTGATTTTTATGATGATTATGCTTTCGTTTATTATTGTTCTTAGTATAATTTCCTTTAATTACTTCGTTGTTAGTACGATTATGAGTAGCTAAAGTAGTTGTGTAGCCGAATTATGTGAAAACGGGTGAAAATCCCAAATGGGGATGAGATGGGAGTTGTGTAGCGCTTAATTAAACGTTTGTATGATGAATTCATGTTCTAAAACTTGTTTTGATTGTTTTAATCGCTTTGAATAAGATTGACAACCTTGTTCACTGTTACACACACATCGAGCTTATATATGTATTTTGCGGCGAGGTGTGGGATACGGGTATTAGAATCACTAGACATAGCCTTGATTGTTAGATTTACTACCTAGCTAGACGTTAGGACTATGCCTATGTGAGGTTCTTATCAGGTTCCCGAGCGGCTCATTATTCTGGTCAACCATGTTAGGCGAGTTAGCTTTCTAAAGGGAGGGTTAATAAGCCTAGTATAGGGGGTTAAGCTAGAGTTGTTCAGACCTTAACGCAAGAATAAGGAGTTGACACCCGTGGATGTCATATAAACTGAATTGGATAGGTAGGTCGGTTAAGACACACTCCTTGTCAAGTCTTTCCTGTGGGGTGAAAGTAACCTGTTGGATAGCTAGACAGAATGCGCTGAAAATTTACTTATGTTTAACGGGTAGAATTAAGTGCCTCTTATTTAATTAAGATGTATAATAAAACATTGTCAAACACCTCTAGTTTCAACCACCCCTTAATTACTTTAGAATAAGTACTTAATTGGTTTAACAAACACCGGTACCCCATAGCTTGGAGGATTAAATAAAAAAGTTGGTATAATCGTACAAATGTGACTGAATGTCAAAACATCTGTAATTGATATGTAAGCCTTCATAGATCCATACTTATATACCTAAAGAAGAATGACATTTGATGGTTTTTGGGCAAAACCAAAATCAAATTTTTTTTGAAAGCAAACATTTTCCTGAAATCTCAAAAAAAAACTCATGAGCATGGTGATGAGAGTCAAATCCTCTATGTATTTCACACCTGTATCATCCTATTTTATAGTATTTCGTGCCGTAATTTTATTATTTACATGTTTAATCTCGCTTATTT
This sequence comes from Gentiana macrophylla, assembly GCA_026214975.1. NCBI lineage: Eukaryota > Viridiplantae > Streptophyta > Magnoliopsida > Gentianales > Gentianaceae > Gentiana > Gentiana macrophylla. The sequence goes on along the minus strand of CM047806.1, from coordinate 45,636,008 downwards.
TATCACTCCAGGTTCCATATCACACTTAATGAGAAATCTTGTATTTACCGTTTAAATGTGGGCTTTTATCGCACACACACGGGTTCCCCATACCCCATGATTTTACTTGGGTAGTATTGTTTGTGAGTGATTTACAGGCCAAAAGTTGATGTATCCAGGAAAAGTAAGACGATTTAGAGGTGTTGAAGATGAGTTTCGAGAAATGAAGATTTTAGTTGTATACCTACTCAGAGCTGGCACACACCAGAAGAGAGCAGGAGTAATCATACATTCTGTTCAGTTTCAGGTGCATACCTACTCAGAGCATACACACGCCTGAAACAGTCCTGTTAATAAGTCACTATATATTCACAACATGCGCGTATCATTCAGAGCAGGTACACACTTGCACCCCTAGTTTCTCTTGCACGAGTAAAAAGCATTCTGGGCATATACGTACTTCAGACGGACATAATCCTGAACAAGAGAATTTCCTACACTATAAAAAAGGCTCAAAGAGAGAGAAAGAGGGAATCAGCACATAATTCTAGATTATGATTAGATTAAAAAAACAAAAAATTCTCTCTAAATTTTTTTTCAATTCCTTTAGCATAAAAAATAGAATCGTAGGTCTTTAATCTCAAAATTGAAGTGTAATTTGGCTTGGGCTTTTCTCTAAAATGGTGAAATCATCATCTCCTTGGTGAATCTCCATGGGCTTGGAGCTAATTTCATGTTTCTTACCTAAGTAAGGAAGAATTTTGAATTTAGCTATAATTTTCAGTTTCATGGCTTTAATTCCTTGTTTAATTCTTGCTTTTGTAGTTATAATGAGTAGCTAAACATCTACATAGCGAAATAATGTGAAAATTGATGAACCCCCTTCTATTTGATGAAATTGGGAATGAACAGTGTTTTGATTGTTGATATATCGATGAATTCTTATAATAGAATTTGTTCTTAATGCTTGAATTGGACTGTACACCTAATTGATGATCACGCACACTCCAATTTTATAAATGTATGTTGCGAAGGGGTGTGGAAAAAGGGGTCTAAGATCGATATGTACAATTGACTGACAATACAAGAAAAACACTCTTTTAGCTACACTAGCTTTTGCCACACACATAAAAAGTATGGCTAATACATACTTAGCTAGACTCATTAGCCACGCTACTGTAGCTAAAAGTAAGTGTATAGTAACACTTTTTTGTGTGGCAGAAATTAGTGTAGCAATAGAATGCTTTTCTTGTTGTGTGAGTTGTTTAGATTCGATTGCGTAATGGGGTTTATCGGTGTAAATCGAGCGGCTCCTGCTCTTAATTTTGTTTCGGTTAGTTAAATCCTTAAAGGCGAATTGTTGAACTGGGCAAAGAATGGTAGGTTATTGCAAGACGTCTAGCAACATTTTAGGAGCTTTCACCCATGAATGAGTTGATATAATCATTAGGATGGTGTTGAATGTATAATATGTTAATTATATTCATATCTACCCTTGAGCATAAGTTTCTGGGAGAGATGGTAGTTTAACATTATATCAGAGCAGGAGATCATAAGTTCAAATCTCGCTCCTAGCACAGTCACCTAAAAACAAACAAGCAAAAAAACCAAAAGGTTTGGGCCCCCAAAAACAAACAAACAAAAAAAAGTGTTGGCCTCTCTAAAAATATAATAGGCCCACACTTGAGGGGCGTGTTGAATATATAAGATGTTAATTATCTACCTAGCTCCCCATCAGTTTAAGCTTTTGGGAGAGATGATAATTCAACAGATGGTTGGTTGGTTAATGCTTATTCCCAATTATCGATTAGATGGGTGAAAGTAGTTAATTGGATCATGGTTTGGCTATTCCTTAATAAGTCTGTTGTCAATGCTGAGGACCAAGACATGCTTAGCTTGTACAGCTCAAGGGACCAACAAGACTGAACTTCATTTTATGGCTAGCCTCACACAATGCCTTGTCCACACTATCAGCTCTTTGTAGGAGGCATGTCATTGCCACACCCACATGTGGCATCTGCAAGTGTGATGAGGAGACTAACCTCCATGCATTGCGGGACTGCATGACTTCCAGAACAATCTAAAAGAACATGATACCTACGAACGATTGGAACACTTTCTTCTCCTACACTTCTAAGAAAGAATGGGTCAACAAGAACCTTTGAGGAAAGACTGTCAATAGGGCCGGAGTAGCCTTATCATTTCAAAAGCATGGCTTATTTTATCTGGCACTAGAGAAATCAGACCCATCACGGTTATTGTGAGTTTTACCCAACAATTAATGTTTTGATCTCCAAGATGGATATTAGAGTTAGGAATTTACATTTAACCTGGGGTTTGAATGATTGTATGATGTGATCTGGTTCATGCTCGGAGGATACCATCATTAATGCTATTTATGAATATTATTTAATTAATTAGGAGTTGCTTTTATTTTAAATTGGATTTTCAACACTTTATTTATCTCTTCTTTATTAGCCAATAGGAACATTTCGTTTCTGGCCAATATGAGGTAGGCCTATTTTCTAGTGGGATTTTCTCCCACGTTGCTTTTGTCTTTCTAGTTCTTTTGGTTGTAAGCCTATATAAGGCAAATACTAGCTTTTCATTCAACACACAATTATTTTATGAGAAACCAAATTATTGAGTTTTACTCAACCAAGTCATAAGGCTTGAATATCACTTGCGAGTGAGAATTTTCTTTGTCGTAGAAAGTTCAACCCTTTGAGGATTTACCAGCATTATGAGCGATTGTTGGGTGTTCTCTGCCTACGATTTAGTTGGATTACTAGGTCTAGGATCATTAGCTCGTCATTGTTCCCCTTAGTTACTTCCTGGGCAAAACATCGGATCTGATTCCAACCGGAATCACATCATTATATAGATTGAACTCTATGTATGGCTGTGGCCTTTTCCACTTGATTTAATAAAAGGAAGCTCGTTTTTTTTTTTATTATGAAGAAAATCATTTAAATTTTGTGGAATTGTTGTTTAAACCATCAAATCCGCTACATCTCCGACTATAACTCAACAGCATTGAATGAGAGAAATTATTAACCCACAAACTGAAATATAATTTTTTTTTATAAGAGAGTGATTTAGACACAATTTATCCACACAAAAACTCATATAAACTCTCCCCCCAAAAAAAAAAAAAAAAAAAAAAGAAAAAAAACCTCATATAAACTAAATCAAATGGTTGATACTATTTTTTTTTCTTTTTCTTTTTTCATTAAAATCATTAATTTGGTTTGTTTGTGTGCATGGATTAATTATGTGTACAAATACGTTTTCTTTTTCATAACATTGGTATGATTTAGAGTTGGGCAGTCTTGCTAAATTAATTTATCTTGGAGTTGACGGACTAAAATTACGTGAAGCATGTATAGAGCTTTTAATTATAGATGTGAGGAGTCTTCTAGAAATAATTTGTAATAAAATAATTTTTGAATATTTAGGCAAATATTATTATAAGGTTGAAAGACATAAATCTTGGTATGTGAATAACACTTCTTAACGACATTTTTGACACCTACCATCCTCACAAAACAATTCTATGCCGCAAGGTGAGAGGCCAAAAAGGAATCCAACAATTCTCGGTTTGAGTGGTTTTTTTATTGCCCCCAAAAAAAAGTGACGCATACGTTACATATAGATAGCATTTAGGTGGGTTTTTATGGGAGGTAGATGATGACGGAAAAATTCACTGTTATTATTATAACATTTCACCCCACTTTTGATACCATTTTGAGCATTTATGTATCAAATCAAGTCATTAATTTATAGGTTTTATCTAATTATATAAATAGTAAGTCTTATATAAAATATCGTGTTTTTATGTGTTTTTCTTAGTTTTTGTCTAGGTTTAATGCTTAGGAGTGTAAATGTCGGAGTTCGTTTGGTATTTTGGTGGTTCATTGCAGGATTATACATTGACCAAGATTCCACTTAACGACATGTTTTGAGTCTATAAGATGTGTTTAGAGGTTAGAAGAAGGTGCATGCGAACTACGAGTTCAAAAAGGTCGTTTTCCTAAATCTTGAATCGTTACATATTTTCGACGGAGATTTGACCCAGCTTAGAGACATTTTCAGGGGATGACTTCTTAATGAAAGTTGTAGATCTTCACATAAGCTTTCCAACGCACTTTGAATCACGTCAATTGGAGTTCTACAACTCAAGTTATGGTCAAGTGGCTAATCGATTCAGATCGATAAAATGTCGTAAAACGACACGTAATGAAATGGCTCATCAAAACGACATTTTCTGAAGAAGTTTCCTTAATAAAAGTTGTATATCTTCAATAAAGCTTTCCAATGGATTTTGAATCAAGTCAATCGGACTCCTACAACTCAAATGGTGGTCAAGTGGCTAATTGATTCAATTTAAGTAAAAATGTCATAAAAAACGCTCGGAGGAACACGAGGTACTCAAGAAGACGTTTTCTGAAGAAGAGTCCTTCATGAAAGTTGTAGAGTTTCTCGAGACCGTAATTTTGGCATTTCGTTTGCAATTTTTGGAGGTCTACAACTCAAGATATGAATTTTAGAAGTTTTAATCCAATATATATCAAATCATCCGAAGATTTGGATAGAATCAGTTAGGATTTGCAATGATTACACCGGATCGATCCGGCCCTGGCAAAATAGTCTATAAATAGACTCAAATGTATCAGGATGAACTGCCTTTGCTTTCGGCCATTTTCTTTTACTGTCTTGTTTTTATTTTGTTTGTAGTACTAATATATATACATATATATATATATATCTAATTTCTTTTCCTTTCATCTTTTTCTTGTTTTTATTTTTTTTGTAGTATCAATATATATATATCTATAGATCTATATACATATATATTTATATATATACTTATATACTTATATATATGTATCGAAAATAATAATACCGTAGTATTGTTATAATGCTCGGTAAATTATCGAAAGATAGTTTTTGTTGAAATCATAGCTATTTCCGGAGAATACGGTCTCCGAATCAACAGTTGAAATCTGAAATGATTTCAAGCAATCATACGATGATGAGAGGCTAAAGCACGTTGGAACAAGCCTTGTGACACCGATTCTTAGCAACATCTCGATTTCGAATTTGGATTATCTTGTAAGTTTTAATAAAAATTGTATTTTTTCTATGTTTTGATTGTTGTTATGCAATTTATATCGAGAGATGGTTCTTTGTTTGATGTTTAACGTTTGATGAGAATCGTCGTTAAATCTTAGATCACCGTAGTAAAGATTAGATTTTTAACCTAAAAATACTTGAGAGTTGTTAGGTTGAATATCTAGATTGCGTAAATTGAGAGATTTCACACCTTTGTTATGAAAGCGTTAATCTTTAAAATCGAAAGATAAAAGATTGATAGGCGAACTTTTCTAAGAGATTAGGAGTTCATACCTTCGATAGGTGAATCACAATTTTCGTTAAATCACCACAAGATAATCTAGAGTCGAAATTGAGGGTTGCGGGAATCGGTGGATCATTGCTTGTTCGTTGTTAAATTAATTGAGAAAAAATCGTTTGTGCTGTTTTGCTTTGTTTTCATCGTAGTAACCGTAGTAAGTTTATTGTACTTTTAGTTATAAAATAGGTACAACTTAGTTAGCTCGGTTCGTAATTATCTTTCTGGCTTTCGATCTTTGATCTTTGTCCGATTTACTTTTGTTGTTTTCGTTTTAGTTTTATTTCTCGTGACACTTTTAGAAAAATTAAGAACTAGATAAACCTCGATTCCACGTGGATCGACTCCGGTTTTAATCGCTATACTACGATCCCCGCACTTGGGGTAAATCGGATTTATTTATTACTTGTTTGTTTTGCTTTGCTATAAAATCCGAGACAAGTTTTTGGCGCCGTTGCCGGGGAGTCGGTGCCGTTGTCCAGTTCATTATTAATTTTTCTAGTTTTTGTTATCAAGTTTTTTCGTAGGTAGGTTTAAAAAAAAAAAAAAAAAAAAAAACACCGCACTCGGTAAATACCGAGTGGAGTCGGTAATTACCGGGAGAGAGAAAAAAAAAATCCAAGGAACACGTTTCAATCGTCGAGGTTGGGTGATGGATTCTCGGTGAATCCCACTCTACGGAAGCATAAGGAATAATAAAAAATAAAAAAATAAAAAAAACCCCGAAACCTCGTGATTTAGGTGTTGGTGTTCGAATTGGTTTATGCAAACTCGGAGTCAGAAAGGTCCACTGCTTTACACCACGACCTCGAGCGAACCATAGTCGGACCAAGCAGCGAAGAGTCCGTCCTTCGGCTCTTCCTGACGAAGAGAACACGGCTGATCAAGATTTCGAACGACGTTTAGCAGAGGAGATTGAAGAAATCATTATCATGGCTGCGAATGAAAGACGCACGTTGGCTGACTATGCCATGCCTGGTGAAGTCAGAGTCAACCCAGCTGTCGTTTTACCAGCTATTAATGCACCAACCTTCGAACTTAAACCAGGTCTTATTCAAATGATGCAACACGCATCTATCTTTCATGGTTTTCAATCTGAGAATCCTCACACTCACGTACACACATTTTTAGAAATATGTGGTACAACTCGCATACAAGGGGTTAATGAGGATGCAATTAAATTGAAATTGTTTCCTTTTTCCTTAAGAGGGGAAGCGAAAGAGTGGTACAACTCTCTTCCTGCCGAGTCGATTACAACTGGTGAACTCGAGCACGAGTTCTGAGTCAATATTTCCCACCATCCAAAAGCATTGATTGCTTGAGTGAAATCTTCACATTTTTCCAAAAGGAAAATGAATCTTTCTTTGATGCTTGGAAGAGATTTAAGGCTCTCCTACGGAAATGCCCTCATCATGGTTTAGACTTGCAGAGGCAAGTCAACACTTTCTTCAGTGGATTGACCGAACTCACCAAGGGCATGGTCAATAGTTCATCGAGAGGGCATTTTTAAGAAAAACGCCTGAAGTGGGATGGCAGTTATTTGAAGATATTTCCAAGTACAACTACGCCCCCTCATCTCACGCTATCCAGACACCTCCTCCACCTAGGATCGAGGAGGTGAACATGCAAAATCAGATCGCCATGCTGCAACAGAGCAGTGGAAGCTCTCAAAATATCCTCTAATCCTACAAATCGAGAACCTGTCATTTCCTCAGAACTCTCAAGTTACTTTTGTGAAAGTTGTTGTCAGCCTGGCCATTTGGTTGGCCAGTGTCAGTTTCTTTCCCATCCTGCGTATCAAGTCAATACTATCCAGAATCAGGGACAGTTCAGTCCAGTCACATGTCAGACATGTGATAATGTGGGGCATACCGCTCGTTTCTGTCCTATGGGTGGACAGAACGCTGAAGTTAATACTTTCAACGGCCAGCAAAATCAAAGATTCAACAATCAGTTCTCGGCCAAAGCAATTTTCAAAACCAGGGTTTTAATCAAAATCGAACTTCAATCGAACCATAATATGAATCGGAGGTTCAACCAGGCGGCCGAACAATCCAAATCCTATGTTTCAAAGTCGGTATATCCAATCTTTTCCACAAAACTTTTAGAATTCTCAAGGCCCCTCTCAATCTAGTAATCTTGACACTAAATTGGATTCCTATCAAAGAAGGAGAGAATAATAATTTCCAATTCCTTCTCAGTTCAATCAAGAATCTTGAAAGGCGGCTCGGTCAAGTAGGCGACCAAAAGCTTCTAGACCCTCAAAGGCGATTACCCACTTCACCGAGAAGAACCCCAAAGGTGGTCAAGTGGCTCTGGACCGAGTTAAATCAATGTCAATGCACCGATCTAGTTCCCACAATTCCCCTATGGTAAAGAAGAGGCCAGTGCTATGAATTTAAGATCGGGCACTCAACTTAATGGTCCCCCGAACCAGGGAAACCACTAACCCCTCCTGCCAATGATAAGGCAGGAGGGGAAGTCATACATCCATGCCCCCCGGTTCTAGATGATAGTACTCAGGTGGCTGATCCCCTGAGAAATGAAGAGTTTAGTGGAAGTCAGGTGGCTGATCCCCTGACTGGCAAGAAAGGTGAGAAGGTGGTGAGGTGGAAAGATTTGGAAGATAAAGATGTTAGTTCATCCTCAAAGCAAGTGTTTTCTGAGAATGATTTAAAGAAACTTCCATTTCCACCCAAAAAAAATAACATCTCCTTGCATGAAGACAAAAAGTATGAGAAAGTGCTTAATCTTCTTAAGAACACTCAGGTAAATCTTCCATTATCTGATGTTTTAGTTGAGATGCCTAAGTATACAAAGTTCATCAAGGATGTTGTGTCCTCCAAAAAGAAGCTCGAAGACATGGATCAGTTAATTGGTGAGAACTGCTCTGTGATTGGTTATGATGAGTTGCCAATCAAGAGGGTGACCCTGGGAAATTTGTGCTCACGTTGTTGATGGGAGGTTTAGTCTTCCCAAATTCTTTATGTGACCTAGGTGCATCCATTAGTCGATGCCATTGTCTGCTGTTTGTAAACAACTTTGTTTAGATAATCTTTTAGAACCCACAACCATGAATCTTCAATTATTGATAAATCTTCCAAGAAATTTCTTTTGGGATATTAAAGGATGTTTTAGTTCAAATTGATAGATTCACTTTCCCAGCTTGGTAGTACGTCTTAGACATAAAGAATGATGAGAATGTTCCTTTAATACTCGGCAGACCTTTTCTTTCTACAGCCAGAGCCCTTATTGATTGTGATGGTGGCAAAGTGACTATACTGAGTTGGTGATCGGGAGGTGAGCTACAATGTCTCTAAAGCTATTCGAGACCCTCCGATTATCCAACCGGCTTCTCCATTGAGGACATGTCAGGATGACTTTAACGACTATATGGAAAAGCAAGTCATGGTCATTGAGACCGAATATGAGCGATTAGTGGAGAATCGAATAATCATGGTTGGGTTAATCTAGAACAACTAGAGTGAAGTTGATGAAGGTTCGTTGAATGGTGAAGCTTTGGCGAGGGGACCGAGTAAGTAAACTCGGTGATGTTGAGTTGAAAAGTGGGGAGCTTAAATCTAGTTTAGAAGAACCACCTGCGGATTTGGTACTGAACCCTTTGCCTCAACACCTGAAATATGTTTTCTTGAGAGAAGGTGACAAGCTTCCTTTAATTATCTCTCGCCAAGTTATCCCGGTTAGAAGAAATGAAGTTGTTAAATGTGTTAAGGAAGAATGAAAAGGCTTTCGGATGGCAAGTGGGAGACATTAGAGGATATCTCGACATATGCATGCACAAGATCAAAGCGAAGAGGGTGCTAAGTGTGTGTTAAACTGACCCAGGAGGAGGCTCAACCTCACATGCAAGAAGTGATTAAGAAAGAGATTATCAAGCTTTTGGACATGGGTATTATTTTTGCAATTCTCGATGAGTGAATGGGTGTCCCTACTCAAGTAGTTCCTAAGAAAGGAGGAATTACTATAGAAAAGAATGAAAAGGGTGAAGAAATAGCATTGAGACTAGTAATCGGTTATAGAGAGTCTGTATTGACTACGAAAACTTAATGAAGTCACGATGAAAGATCATTTCCCCTTCCTTTCATTGACCGGATGCTTGAGCGTCTGGCGGGACATGCATTCTATTGTTTCCTTGATGGATATTCGGATACTTCCGGATACCCATAGACCCAATCGACCAAGAAAAGACCACTTTCACTTGCCCCTTATGGTACATTCGCTTATAGGCGAATGCCATTCGATCTTTGCAATGCCTGAGCTACATTCCAAAGATGCATCTTTGGCAATCTTTGATGGGCTTGTTGAAAAGTGTATGGAGATATTCATGGATGATTTCTCGTCTTTGGTCAATCCTTTGATCACTTTATCTTGATAATCTTGATCAAGTATTATCCCATTGTGTGGAGAAGAACTTAGTCCTAAAGCGGGAAAAATGCCATTTTATGGTAGACGAAGGAATAGTTCTTGGCCACAATATATCGTAAGCAGGAATGGAAGTAGATAGGGCAAAAGTTGAGGCTATAGAGAAGATGAAATTCCCTAAAAATGTGCGTGAAGTAAGAGGTTTCCTTGGACACGTTGGTTTTATAGGAGGTTCATTAAGGATTTTTCCAAGATAGCTAAGCCCCTTTCCACTTTACTCAAGAGAAGATGTTGTTTTCAATTTTGATGATAGTTGCAAGCATGCGTTTGATGAGTTAAAAGTTCACTGATTTCCGCCCCCGATCCTTATCTCTCCTGACTGGAACCTACCCTTTGAACTCATGTGCGATGCATCCAACTACGCCGTTGGTGCAGTCTTAGGTCAGCGAATTAAGGGGAAATTCCAGCCCATCTCTTACGCCAGTCACACACTGAACCCCACGCAAGTGAACTACACAACTACGAAAAGGAATTATTATCTGTAATCTTTGCTATGGACAAATTTCGAGTTACTTGTTGGGTGCCTCAGTCATTGTTTGGAGTGACCACGCTGCTCTGCGCTATCTTATGACAAAGAAAGATGCTAAACCGCGCTTACTACGTTGGATACTGATCCTGCAAGAATTCGATGTTCAAATTAAGGATAAAAGAGCGTTGAAAGCGTAATAGCGAGATCATGTTTCTAGAATGCGAGAATGATGAGAAGAAAGAACACGAAGAGATAGACCTTTACTTTCCTCTCGAGCATGTTATGCATACTGAGGCGAGTGCACTCAGATGTTCCATGGTTTGCCTCTATCGTCAACTACCTGCATTCCCGAGTATTTAAATCCGAATTTTCATATCGGGAGAAGAAGAAATTTTCTACGATTTGAAAACCTTCGTGTGGGATGAACCTTACCTCTTTAAAATCAGTAAAGATGGATTGTTGAGAAGATCGTCCCGAATCGAGCAACGTGATATCATTGAACAATGCCACAGTGGACCACTTGGTGGCCACTTTGGTCCCTGGAAAACCGTTGCTAAAATCTTTCAGTCCGGTTTCTATTGGCCCACGATCTTCAAGGATTCAGAAGCCTTCTGCAAGGCTTGTGATAGGTGCCAACGAACCGGTACTCTAACTAGGCGTTTTGACATGCCATTAAAGCCCATTTTAGAATGTGAGGTCTTTGATGTGTGGGGTATTGATTTTATGGGTCCGTTTCCATCTTCCTGTGGAAACAAATACATCTTAGTCTGTGTTGACTATGTGTCAAAATGGGTGGAGGCTCAAGCCACTTCTCGCAATGACCACAAAATGGTCATGAGCTTTCTTAAGAAAAATATCTTTGTGAGATTTGGATGTCCCCGTGCTTTAATTAGTGATGAGGGAACACACTTCTGCAACCGACCACTAGAGAAAGTCCTTGAGAAATATGGTGTCCGGCATAAAATTGGCACACCGTATCATCCTATGACTAGTGGCCAGGTCGAGAGAAGCAATCAGAGTTTAAAGAAGATCCTGGAAAAAGTTGTAAATGATCCACGAAAGGATTTGAGTCTTAAGTTGGATGATGTGCTATGGGCATACCGAATCGCCTATAAGACCCCATGGGTACATCACCCTATCGGATGGTATATGGAAAACCATGCCACTTGCCGGTTGAGTTGGAGCATAAGGCGTATTGGGCTACTAAGTTCTTAAACTTCGATACCCAATCATGTGGTGAACATCATTGCAGCGATTGCATGAGTTAGATGAGTTTAGACTCGAGCCTACGAGAGTGCTAGGATTAGCAAGGACGAGAATGAAACTCCTTCACGATGCTAAAATCAAGAAGCGAGAATTTCAAGTTGGGAAGCAAGTCTTACTTTATAATTCCAGTTGCATCATCATTTCTGGAAAGTTGAGGGCGCGTTGGTCCGCCCCTTTGAAATTCTGCAAATCTTTCCTGGAGGTGTTTTAGAACTAAGAGGTCATGGTGACCACCATTGAGTGAATGGTCAAAGGTGCAAGCATTATATAGGACAAACCAAAGAGAAAACTTTGATTGTTCATTTCCTCGACATCCTCGGGTGTGGTATGGTCAAGTCACCGAGTTTGATGAATTTTCACCCGACTTGTTTTCCGAGGATGACGGCAGTGGTTCATTAGAGGAAGTTATGGCTGGTAGTTGGGATATGGAAGAACTCAAAAGGGAGGCACAATTAAAGAGAAAGCTGAAAAAGAAGAAGTCGACAATGGGGAAAATTAAAAGTGTTTGGAAAACAATCAGAAACTTGACCCCATGTGTTAGATGCTGTTTCTGCAGCCACACCAATGATCAGAGCTCACACGATGTAGTGGCTGGAAGGAAGGTGAAGTGGCCTGATCCAGGCTGAGTTGCAGGATTGTCGAGCAAACGACGTTAAACAAAAGCGCTACCGGGAGGCAGCCCGATAATAATAATAATAATAATAATAATAATAATAATAATAATAATAATAATAATAATAATAATAATAATAATAACAATAATAATAATTTGGATACGACTAGTCTTAATGAAATGTAGAATATGTGGAATGAATAATCATAATGGAAGTTGAACACATAGCACAACCAAGTATCAGGATGAATGTTTGAATGTCTTTTAAAGGGAACGATTAGGTGGTTATCCGAAAATCCCGAGGGAGTACACAGAAAACATTCAAATACATCATTTCTTGGACTTAGGTTGTTAGAATGATTTAACCCTTGAGGATCTGGGTATAAAAGACTCGCTACATTTTATGATTTAGTCTGTTTCCAATATGAATTTATGACTTGACTATGATATATACTCGTTTGATACTCTCTATGATACGTATATGCTTAGATGTTCTGTGCTTTACCCGTGTGAGTTATTTTTCCATCTAAAGCTTTTATGAGAGTGACCATATATATATTGCCTATCGAATTTTCTGACGTGACAGGGTCATTTTCTTATTATTCCTATTCGATGTTTTGGCACGAGGACCATGTCCCGTGTTTGCTTTGTGTTGGTTGTTTTTGTTTTGGTATAGGGATTCGGATCGTGCTTTCTCATCATGGTCATTACGGGATTCGATAGCATCTTTCTGCCTGGTTTATAAGCTAAGTCTTCCTCTCTATCTCATTTACACTCTGAGAATAATGCAAAATCGTAAGTGGGGGTAGAGTGCGGTTGGTTTAGAAATGGCATTAAGTGTTTAAATCCTTAGTTTTGAATTTTTTTAGTGCATTAATAAGTTGATTAAAATGAACTTTATAAGGTATATCTTTCATGTATTTGAAGATGTAATGATCAATTTGGATATATATAACCAATGTGATTCGTAAGTACATTTTAAACCCTAATTTATTTGTGTAACATGAATTCATTGTTCACGTAAGCCTTTGATATTAAGCGAAAATTTTAAATCGTATCCATTCAAGATATCTAGTGGTTATTCTAGAGATAGTTGCAGTAACTTAGTACCTAACTTTTGAACGTGTAATGTGTGAATATCCGAAGGTTTGAATGTGATAGAAAGGATATAAGTTAAGTGGAATAAAAGAAAAATACCAAATTAAGATGAACTATATATATATGTCGGTTGTAGCTACCAATGATTTGAGTGCGGTAGGGCGTTATCACGAAACGTCCCCTATACCACTATGAGGTTTAAAAGCTCCCGATCGCTGATGATGAAGTCCGGCTAGGGTGTTATCACGAACGCCCTATTGCTTTGGGAATGAAGGCATATGCTACAAATGTGAAAAAAAAAAAAAAAAAAATTTGACAATTTGGTTAAGCATGGTTGAAAACTTAGTTATCTTCGACTATCCCCAAGATAAACCGAATGATATGCATTAGGGATTATCATAATAAGTACACGAGAGGACTTTGTGTGAAATATTATCGCTTTATACCTAGGAAAGTCATTAGGACTATCGAATGGATATTTGTGTGTATTGCTTGAATTATTCAAGAGAGGATAGTGGAAATTGAAAAGGCTTGTCACACACACACTGTTCTACATATACATTTATATTAAGGTTAACGTGTGGTTATGATTCGATCGGTTGTATTATCCGGTTGTCCCTTATATCTTATCTTTTTCGTGAATTTTGTCCTCATTCATTTTGTTTTATCACTTGTTTTGCCCAAGACGACCAAAAGCTAAGTGGGGTTTGTGATGACGGAAAAATTCACCGTTATTATTATAACATTTCACCCCACTTTTGATACCATTTTGAGCATTTATGTATCAAATCAAGTCATTAATTTATAGGTTTTATCTAATTATATAAATAGTAAGTCTTATATAAAATATCGTGTTTTTATGTGTTTTTACTAGTTTTTGTACCGGTTTAAGAATCGGAGTGTCGTGTCGGATTTACGTTTGGTATTTTGGTGGTTCATTGCAGGATTATACATTGACCAAGATTCCACGTAACGACATGTTTTGAGTCTATAAGATGTGTTTAGAGGGTTAGAAGAAGGTGCTGCCACAAGCTACGAGTTCAAAAAGGATCGTTTTCCTAAGTACTTGAATCGTTACATATTTTCGACGGAGATTTGACCCAGCTTAGAGACATTTTCAGGGGATGACTTCTTAATGAAAGTTGTAGATCTTCACATAAGCTTTCCAACGCACTTTGAATCACGTCCAATTGGAGTTCTACAACTCAAGTTATGGTCAAGTGGCTAATCGATTCAGATCGATAGAAATATCGTAAAACGACACGTAATGGAAATGGCTCATCAAAACGACATTTTCTGAAGAAATTTCCTTAATAAAAGTTGTATATCTTCAAGAAATCTTTCCAATGGATTTTGAATCAAGTCAATCGGACTCCTACAACTCAAATGGTGGTCAAGTGGCTAATTGATTCAATTTCAGTAAAAATGTCAAAAAAACGCTCGGAGGAACACGAGGTACTCAAGAAGACGTTTTCTGAAGAAGAGTCCTTCATGAAAGTTGTAGAGTTTCGAGACCGTAATTTTGGCATTTCGTTTGCAATTTTGGAGGTCTACAACTCAAGATATGAATTTTAGAAGTTTTAATCCAATATATATCAAATCATCCGAAGATTTGGATAGAATCGATTAGGATTTGCAATGATTACACCGGATCGATCCGGCTTGGCTTTCCCGGATCGATCCGGCCTTGGCAAAATAGTCTATAAATAGACTCAAATGTATCAGGATGAACTGCCTTTGCTTTCGGCCATTTTCTTTTACTGTCTTGTTTTTATTTTGTTTGTAGTACTATATATATATATATATATATATATCTAATTTCTTTTCCTTTCATCTTTTTCTTGTTTTTTTTTTTTTTGTAGTATCAATATATATATATCTATAGATCTATATACATATATATTTATATATATACTTATATACTTATATATATATATCGAAAATAATAATACCGTAGTATTGTTATAATGCTCGAGTAAATTATCGAAAGATAGTTGTTGTTGAAATCATAGCTATTTCCGGAGAATACGGTCTCGAATCAACAGTTGAAATCGAAATGATTTCAAGCAATCAAACGATGATGAGAGGCTAAAGCACGCGTTGGAACAAGCCTTGTGACACCGATTCTTAGCAACATCTCGATTTCGAATTTGGATTATCTTGTAAGTTTTAATAAAAATTGTATTTTTCTATGTTTTGATTGTTGTTATGCAATTTATATCGAGAGATGGTTCTTTATTTGATGTTTAACGTTTGATGAGAATCGTCGTTAAATCTTAGATCACCGTAGTAAAGATTAGATTTTTAACCTAAAAATAACGAGAGTTGTTAGGTTGAATATCTAGATTACGTAAATTGAGAAATTTCACACCTTTTTTATGAAAGCGTTAATCTTTAAAATCGAAAGATAAAAGATTGATAGGCGAACTTTTCTAAGAGATTAGGAGTTCATACCTTCGATAGGTGAATCACAATTTTCGTTAAATCACCACAAGATAATCTAGAGAAGAAATTGAGGGTTATGGAATCGGTGGATCATTGCTTGTTCGTTGTTAAATTAATTGAAAAAAAATCGTTGTGTGTTTTGCTTTGTTTTCATCGTAGTAATCGTAGTAAGTTTATTGTACTTTTAGTTATAAAATAGTAGAAATAACTTAATTAGCTCGGTTCGTAATTATCTTTCCTGGCTTTTCGATCTTTGATCTTCTGCATCCAGCTTTACTTTTGTTGTTTTAATTTTTAGTTTTTATTTCTCGTGACACTTTTAGAAAAATTAAGAACTAGATAAACCTCGATTCCTCGTGGATCGACTCCGTATTTAATCTCTATACTACAATCCTTCACCGAACGCCCGTCCGATTGTTTTCATGGCAAACGAAGGCTCGCTTTGTTGGACGACGCCCAGGTTCCGTAATTCTCTTAACTTGATTTTTAATGCTTTATTTGACTTGGATACTTTCTACGAGCTTCGTGGGCTAATTTCTTTTACGTAGATGTTCGAACGTGCATGTTTACATCTTTCCATCTACTTAATCCATGTTAAGTAATTGATTTATTTTTATATACATGATTCATCCATGCATGTTATAGCTAATGTCGGTTCTCGTGATGCTATAAATCGTTTTAGTGTTATTTAGTAGCTAATGTCGGTTTCGTGATGCTACATATCGCTGTGATGAATCTTGTGAGCGTTAAGACTTATGTGCTTTCTTTTTATTTTTGTAACTCATATGGGTAGCTACTCATCGGTTTTCCGCTGCTACCATCTTTGGCTTATGAGTTATATTTGTTTAGTATAGCCATCGTTGGTTTTCCATAATGCTATCACCTCTGACGAAGTCTTAAGGCGCCGCTTCTACATCGCATGTAATGAATAGTCATCGCTGCTTATCGTAAACTATCATTATTTGGTAGACGCTTATTACATACATGTTTCGCTGCATATAAATGGGCTAGTTTTCTTTCTTTTATTTTCCGTTATTTTTGCATACCATTTAGATGCATATCACTTAGGTGCATTTCATCTAGTTGCATTTGTTTTTCTATTTTTTTCCTTTTATTCTTTTTAGAGTGTAGTTATCGCCGGCTCGTAATACTACCTCGTTTTTTTTTTCCATGATGGTTACTGTTGGTTTTCCATATGCCATCATTATTTTATTATTGCATATCATGTAGATTGCATTGTAATATATTTTCATGTAGTTGCACTTAGCCCTACTGTTTTGTAATGTTCCATGTATATGTCCATCCTTATATGAGCTTAATCTGAAAAAAAAATCTCTATGACTTCTTTTCCATGTGTTTTACATGTATAACCCTTTGTTCCCCGAGATGTTTCTGTGTTTTTCAAGTGGTGCAGGTACCATTCATCGCTGCTTTTGTCAAGTTACTTTGAAGTCGTTGCCGAAAAGGACTCCATATGACATCACCATTGTTGTCCTCTTCACCACTCTTCGAATCAATACCAAATCACTAAGTCCCTAAATTTTTATTTTGCACAACTTGAGGACAAGTTGCAATCTAAGTGTGGGGAGGGAATGATCGATATGTATCTACATTCATTTGCTTTATTCTATGCTAAAATGAGCTAAATTTTCAAAATTTTTGTTTTGTCCCGAGTGAGCATTGCATGTCTTTATTTGAGTTTTATATCATTGATGCGTTATTTTGCATATTTAGTAAATTTAGTTGTTTCACCCAACACTATTTTTCACATGCCATAGTGAATGATGAGCTATAAAATATAAAGCTATACCCTTTTTGGATTAGTGATTTTGATTTTCTTATAAGTCGGTACTTAGTGCTAACGATATATCGTGAGATTTATAATAGATTATGTTTAGATCCGTAGTATGATATACCGTGAATATCTCAAGGTTTGAATGTGATAAGTGAAACGAATTAAAGTCTTTGAAAAATAATAATAATGAATAAATTGTTTACTTGAGGTGTTATGCTTAGTGGTCATTAGAAAAAAATAATTTTTACCACTCGCTAGCCGTAAATCTCTAAGTAATCACATAAATAAATGGGTGTGTCGTAAAAGTTAGTCGATGATTGGAGTGAGGTAGGCATTATCAATAAATGTCCTATACCACTATGATGACTAAAAGCTCACGATGCTTAGAAGAAGCTAACCTATGATTTGAGTAAGGTAGGTGTTATCCCGAAACATCCTATTCTACTATGACGGAAAGAGCTCATTCTAACGTATGATAAAAGTGAAAGAAAAAAATTAATTAAAGACTTGGTTATCGTTAATCTTATACCTAGTATAAACTAAAAGATATGTTGTAGGATTATCCTCTCGAGTATGTCTAAAAGGTCCTGATGTATTCTATCATATTTTTCAGATATATCACGCTTTGTAGTGGTACATCTTGTAAGTGTCATTTGTCTCTAGTTGAAGGGGTATTAGCAAGTTTTGCTTGAATCAATTTCAAGTGTGGATTTAGTGGAAATTTATTATGGCTATGCACACACACTTGGGTGAACCTCTAAACTATTGAATATGTTTTATATTTGCTAAGATGTTTATTTATCTCGAGCTATGTTATTGTTTTGTTTTGCTCGACGAGCAAAAAGCTAAGTGTGGGGTATTGTTTAGTGGTCAAATTGTATGATTTTTAACGATATATTTTCTATCAATTTCATATATGGATGTTTTCCATAGAAATCGAGCGTTATATTGAAATATTGAGTAAATGATGTTTTTAAGAGTTAAATTGCAAAACGAATGAATTATGTGCTTAAATGATGAATTTATATTATTTTGGAATTATGTTACGCTTTGGTATGTTTGATCCTCTTGTAGATACTCATTGATGATGGAAAAGATGATTTTAGAGAGCTAAATTCGAAGTTGGAAAGAGCTAAAGAGATTTATGGAAGATTGGAAGATTAAGGAAAGAAATCAAGATTGTGATCTTCATTGGATCAAGGCCCAAAAGAAGTGAACTGGCGCCCACCTGAGCGTAAATCGGATCGTAGAGTTCAGAAACTTACCGGACGGGCGCCCAAAGGAAGTGGACGGGCGCCCAAGGCTTGAATGATCACCCCATGTGCTTAGCTTGCAAAAATAAATATTTGATATTTTCTGGAATATTCCAAGATATTCCCTGGATATTTATTTGATCACAAAATAAATATCCTTGATATTTTGATCACCAAACTTGGTGATTAAGGCTTTCAAAATATCCCATGTAACAACATGTTTTGAGTCCTAAAAGATGGATTTTTGAGGAAGAGAATAAGATGCCACGAGTTTACGAGATCAACGGATCAATATTTTCCAACGCACTTCTACCGTGAACCTGTTTTCGATGGAAATTTGACCCGACTTAGAGGAATTTTCAGGGGACGAGGTCTTGATGAAATTTGTAGATACTGAAATGAGCTTTGAACGCATTTTGAATCACGTCAATCGGAGGTCTACAACTCAAGTTATGATTTTTTTCTTCCAAACAGCTGAAATTTGGACGAATTGGGAGATATTTGGCTCATTTCTGCATGTTACCTTCAATGATGGCAAAGATTCCTCCCCAACAAACTCCACATGCTTGTAACTAACTCTTGCATGACTCATCACCCCTACCCACCATCTCCTACCCACCATATCCTAACAAACTAACAAACTCATCATTACATCCTAACAAACTTCTAACCAACTTCTCACCTCCTCAAATGCTACCTCCCTTATACACCTCCCATTAGGCCATTATATATACACACCTCCATCACCACAAAAATATACACACTACCATTCACCTAAAAAGAGAGGCATTGTGATTTCCGAGGGGTTTTCATATGCCGATCACCCGAGCCTTGTGCTCGGGTGATCCGGTTAGATTAGGATTTTTTTTCTCGCTTTTTTTTCATCGTTGATGCTTGAAGATCAACCCTTGTATGAACTATGTGAGTTTAATCTCTTTTAATTTATTCAATCTCTAGTTTATTTTTATGATCTTTAATTTATTTTGTATCCTTTATGATTACGATGCTATGTGTGAACTATATCGAGAGATTGTTTACTAATCGTTGTCTAACGCCGACGAGAATCGTTGTTAGGCTAGATCACCATAGAAAGATAGGATCTTTAATCGTTAATTCGTGACAAGTTAATCGGTTAATTATCTAGGTTGTTAGATTCTAAAATACGAGAGTTAACTTGAATCTACACCTTCGCTTTGTATGGAATATTGGTCTCAACATTCGGAAGAGAGAGATCGATAATTGAATTCACTAAGGAATTAGAATTCATAGCCTGAGAAACAGATTCACTAAGAGATTAGGAATTTGTATCTCGTGTAAAGGTGAAACCACAATTTGAATTAAAATCATGAGATGAACTAGATTGAGATCACTTAGTTTGTATTCTGCTTGATCCCATGTATCTTTAGCTTAGGTCGCTTTTATTGTTCTTAGCTTAGATTTATCTTATTTGTTCTATGTTTGTATTTCCTTTATTTGTTTTCTTGAGTGATAATTTAGAGGAATTAATAAAATTAGATTCAACAAGCCCAACCCTCGTGGATCGACTCCTCTTACTCATTACGCTTTACTAGCAATTACCCGATATTCGGTCGGTTAGAGTTAGTTTGCATATAGGTTAGGGTTTTATAAATTGTTTTTGTTTAGTGATGCAAAATCCTCCTAACACCTATGAATATGCAAGGGACTGTTTTTGGAATCCTAAGTGTAAGGGTAGCATCTCGTTCCAAAGACCCTAAGGTGTGAGTACACATGCTCTCTATTGTATAGTCTGAGATAGGGTGATTCATTGTGAAGTGAGGATGAGGGAACCCTGTTCATTATGTAGACTGTTGTAGCAAAGGCTCCTGTCCATAAGTATAGAGGGGAATGATTGTGAAAAATCATAGTTAGGCCTAATTTCTAATAGTTCTATGCCTCATTTCAACCATTCTAGATTGTTGTGGTGTATGAGGACATGACATCTGATGGATGACTCCTCTGTTTTGGAAGTGATCCCTTAGTGTGTGATTTGTGAATGCTGTGCCACAGTAAGAATGGAAAATTTTAACTTCCTGGACAAACTGTCTTTTTATTAATTTTTCAAAATGCAAGTAAGTCAGATAAAAATCGATTTATGCACTAGAGGTATAAGCTGTAAATTTAGTGAAATCATCCACAATACTTGCATAATATGAGAAAGAACTAATAGATTTAATAAAAGGTGGCCCCAAAGATCACAATGTACCAATTCAAAGTGGCCTAGTAGTAATATGTTCTCGAATAAAAAAAGAAATTTACTCAATTTTCCTAATCGATACTCTCTCACATATGTGATATGTCTTATTGCCCTAAAACTTCAATAAAACCTTTGGCTTTTAGCTGTTGGACAATTCCTATTTGTGTGTGACCCAACCTCTGATGCCATAGAGTGCTTGATCCTGTCCTGAACCTAATAGAGAAGTACAGTTCAGGTTGATTCTGTAGAATATACAGATCACCCTTTCTTTTCGCTGCTGTCAGAATCTCCCATGTGTCATGTGACTTAAAAACACATTGTTATTAGTATATTCACAGATAACAGAATGGTCAGAGGTGAGTTGACTGACAGATAATAGGTTCTTTGTAAGTTCTGGAACTAATAGGACATTTTTTAATGGTAGGGTGTATGATTTTGTTTTAAGATTGTGTGTCCTATTCCAGTTATTGGCAGGGTGTCCCCATTTCCTATAACTACTCCTTCTGATCCTGTTAGTATATGTGTGTGGTGTAAAATGCTTGACTTACCTGTCATGTGATTTGAAGCTCCAATGTCCACAAACCCAACTGTGTCTACAATGGATGTGTCCAGAGTGAGGGCGCAGCAAGCTTTCAAGGTGTCTTGATTTTGTATATCTTTCTTTGGCACCCACCAACATATTTTGGCAATATAACCCATAACACCACAGTACTGGCACCTCTCATTCCTATAACTTTCTCTCTCATATGGTGTCATCCTTCTCTCCTAGCAGTGGGGTGGTCTCCTATGATTTGTCCTAGTATTTGCATTTCCCTGCCACTGTTGTGCTTGAAAACCTCTTCCAGATGACACAAACCTGCTGTCTTGCTGTGGTGGTTGTCTTTGCATTTGTGGAGTCCTGCCTTGGTTTTGACTGGAGTTTGCCATTTGTGGTGATTGTTGTACTTGGTTCATAGTGTTTGAGAACCAAGTTCTTCTCTGATCTAGACATTGTAGGTGTGAGACCAATTCTGTGTAGGTTGGTCTTGGTGGCTTGAGCATAGTAGTTGTGAAAGTTTCATAATTTGGGCCCAAACTAGTCAGCAGTGAATAAACTTTTTCAGAGTCTTGCACTGGTTTTCCTATAGCATCTAGGCTATCACATCGCCCTTTGAATTCTCTAATGTGTTCTGTAATAGTCTTGGTTTCATCCTTCTTCAAATAGGTGAGTTGTTGCTTGAGAGTGAACTCCCTTTCTTGTGAGTCTTGTGCATATGCATCCTTTAGTGCCTTCCAAACATCTCAGGCAAAGGTCTAGACCTATTACTAGGCCTAGTGATTCTTCAGAGAGTGATCCAATGAGTTATCCTCTTAAGTCCGTCGACTTCTTCCACTTCTAGTATTCCCGATTTGGAGTTGAAACTTCGTCCCTTCGCAGCTTGTACTTTAAGATTTTGATCTGGTGTCGGGGTCTCATTGGTCGATGGCCAACAAGATCTTGACTTTCGCAAGTGCCAATGCTTGCTCTCTTCCACAGAGGGTAATTGCTCAGGTGAGTTTTAATGTAACAAAGTCAATGACATTCAGGATAATGTTGACATCTTGTATTGTTTTCTCGTAAACAAGGACATATCGTAGATGGATCTGCTTGATTTGTTTGCTTTGTCGCTGAAAATTGTTTGTGGAGTTTGTATTTGACAGTTCTATGTCATGTTTGTGTTTTGATGATCGTAGATCTGCTTGTTTGTGTTTTTATTTGTGTGTTTAGACATATACCATGATCTGCTTGTTTGTGCCGTGTTTGAACTTATAGAGTTTTTGGCTCTGCTACCATGAAAGAAAACGGAAAACGCAATACAAACCAAGGATTTGCGTAAAAACTGTATGAACCTTTATTGATTTCTTGTGTTTTTGATTACAATCGCTCCTTTATTTTATAGCCTTAGAATTGCTCAAAACTCGAATCGAATTTGAAGATAAACAGTATTAATCCTAACTTATTCAAACTTGTAGAGATAAATATAAATTGGGGATAATTGTTTTGAATCCAAAGAGGTTCTAGATCAAACACTTGAGATAGACTCCATCTTGACTCAAACTCACAAACTTCACAAACACAAAGCATCAACCATCCATGCCTCTGCTTGATTTATTTAAATTAAGTCACGCCTTATCACTCCAAGATCCATCCTTATCACTCCTATCTTCAGTAGCTGTCTGAATTTGTGTTTGTGTGTCTGAATTTGTATTATGAACGTCTTCAATTTGAGCTTGATTGTTAATAGGTTTAATCCGGTGTTCAAAGGTTCAGCTTCGCTTTTGCTACGCTTATTTACGGTGTAAGGAGTTCGCCTCATCAAAAGTATTCCTTTGGTTTTAAAAATTATGTTTTTAACATGTTTCGGAATTGTTTTCTTGTAAATTGACATGAAACTGGATATGTTATGTGATTTAGGACAGGTTTCCGGACTAGTTTCAACTCAGAAAGTGAACCTGGGGTTTAACTGGCATGCCGAATTGAGATTCCTCTCGGTTAAGCGCACTAGAAAATCCTCAGATTGGCTTTCTGGTTGTTTTGTGAGTTCAACTGTGCTTTCAGGATGTTATTTGGACTTCTGGATAAATTTTATTGGTTCTGTTTTTACACGTATAGTGGAGATAGGATGGTAATTTGGTGGTGTTACGGCCTTCGCATGTTTCCCATAGGTTAGACATGGATTTTTAGTATAGATTTATGTGTTTTACATGTTATCGAATCTACTTAGCAGGGTATTCGTTATTAAGCACGAATAGATGGGGTGCCTTGGGCATAGTTAAGACCCATGTCGGAGAGTGTGACTAACTATATTAGCCAAGACGTTCTTAAGGCGGTGTGCTTATAAGTGTACCTTGGGCAAGTAAGTCCTATGTTTGAGGTGTAGTTAGTAGTGCTAGCCGAGTTGTATCCTACGCCTTAAAGCTAGTAGACAAGTCACGGATAGGAAAAAGACAAGGACATATGAATATGTTAAGTAAGCAAGTAAGTAGTTAATGTAACTAAACATGTATGTGCAAGATAAATAGATATACTAAAATAGGCATGTTTTCTTATGCATTGATTATGTACTCCAAAGTGGTTTTCTCTTTTTGTTTAAAGTATTGTTCTAAACTGTTTGTGAAAGTGGATAAAGTAGATTCATGTCGTATCTTCCGGCTTATGGACAACCATGAATCTCACTTTTGATCTTCTTTCTCCTTACTAAGATTAGGCATGAGCTTACTCCTCTTTTGGAATAAGAAGATGTGCAGGTTGTTGATGATTTTAACGAAAAGTTCGTCGATCAGGCTTAGGATTGAAGCTCAAGGAGTTTGTGCTTTTGTTTTCTGTTTTAGTAGTTCTGAATAAGGCAATGTTGCCATCAGTTACAGTTGTTCTTTCTTTTCAGACAAGATTGTTGTTTGAGGTTCTAGTATTTATTTCAGGTTTTTATGATATAGTTTGACAGTAGTTACTTTTTAGTTGTGTGGTTATGTGTTAGATCCTGAGGGTCTATCTCCTGAGTCTTTTGCTTTTACTTTTGCATTTATTGTTATTTACTCCGGTATGACGTAAGACTTACGTTGTGTTTAGGGTTTCTCTAAATGTCACATGCCGAATGTTCTATTTCACGGATAAGGATTCGGTGTCCTGGACGGGGCGTTACAAAAGATCTAATACATAGAGGAGTAAAATAATTACATCAACACTTGGTGTAGAAGATGAATATGAGGTGGAATCCAAGATGTTCAAAAGGTCTCTCTACACAAATGTGGTGATCCCGCCCTTAAAGCATGCTCCATGAATCCTTTAGAAAGGATTTAGCTCTACTTAACAAATGATCTTGATCATACTTTTAGATTCTAAGTATTTAGTGGAGATGATATATTTTCCCAAACTACCTCCCTATAGTGGTGCTCCAAATAAGAGTGAAAGATTATGTTATAGATCTTACAGATGCTATCATTTTATAGAGTTAATCAGGCGTTAGGAATGATCTGGATCCTTAAGTAGAGTTGATTCTCCTAGATGGGCTATCAAGTCCAATTAGGTTTTTAAATGCTTAGATAATACCTATTAGAATTTCCATAGTTAATTCACTAGTAGACCACCTTAGGAAAAGTATTACTTAATCACATTAAGTAATTAGATTATTTAGAAACAATTTAACAAAGAAACTATCCAGATAAGACTAATAAAAGTAACATAAGCTTATTGTTCATAACCCGCAAAGATAAAATTTTAGGAATTATAAACATTATGCATAATGTCTATCCTACTAGTTCACAAGGAATTTGACCTTGCACTTATAAGGCCGCCATAAGGTCGGTCAAAGGAGTGATAGTCAAACCAAGACAATCTCTAATTAGTAAATAAATAATCAATAACATCCATTCTCTTCATTTAAGTACCGATCACCTCTCAAGGGTTTAGCATAGACTTTCTTAAACCATTTAAGTTTAACCCATTGTCTTGGCTTTCAGATTGCCCGTGAAGTGCCACCATAAGGTAGGTCAAAACCCAATGTCAAACCGACATCCTATCTTTTTAGAGACCAAGTCTTGAATATGGTCATCCGTTGTGGGACGAAGTCAAAGTGTCTCGAGGCATCACCCTTCTTTCACAGTGCTTTAGCCAACATTAAAGGCTGTGAGATTTATTGTCATAAATTCCTATCCAACTTAATATACTGATTTTTTTAATTCAACTCTAAAACGAATAACTTCAAGAAATTTAATGAGTGAAGGAATATCAATATTGAATTCATTTTCTATGGATTTCTTTTATCTTTTACACCGATCGGTTTGCTACGCTTCTAGCATTGAGAAATATCATTAATCAAACTTGATTTGGTGTATTTATAAATAGTCACTCTTTTAGGTTTAAAATAAGATTACACGTTAAATATTGCAAGTTAAATTATTTATGAACTTCCAATTCAATTTGACCGGTGAGTAGAAAATCTTTTACATTCTGTCTAATTTCTCGGCATTCTTTTATTTTAAAATGGGGTTTTCTTATTTTCCTCTAATGCCATAAAATGATCTTCATAAGAAATTTAGACTTTCACCGGGTTTTGATGTGATGCTATGTCAGTCGCTTCATGCGATTTACCAAGTGTTCTAAAAGACGCTAGGCGCTAGTCGGGCGGTGATGGGGCGCATGGCGCCTAGACTGCTAGGCGGCCGCCGCCTTGGTTTTTTTATTTTTATTTTATAAATAATACTATGGTTGTCCAACGTAAATCAATGAATCATAAAGCATAAGCATTAAGGAAATGTGTCAAAACATTAATAAAAATATAAAAACACATGAGATAAGTTAAATTAAGTCTAAGAACTCAAGAGTCAAGAATTTGACTCTCAACTCCCAACTTCAAAGAGTCAGGAGTCAAGATTCAAGAGAAGCCATGCCGCCTAGGATCTTCATAGGCGCCGTCTAGCCTAGAACCCGCCTAGCCTGCCTAGAATCAGTCCCGCCTAAGACCCTACCGCCTAGACATGTCTGCCTAGGGTGTAATCAGATCGGTGGAATTTGCCTAGTGCCTAGGCGCCGCCTAGGAATTTTCCTGAGCCGATTTTTAGAGCACTGACATTTAGAAACATGGTGGTTTCTCTAAATATACCTCAAGATCAAGTGCTAGAACTAGATATTATCATTTTATATTTTTTTTCTTCCAATAATGATTGTTAAAACAGGAACGTCAGAGATCAAAATGGATTGCAATAATCAAGAATAAACGAGAAAGTATAAATCACAGAAGAAACAATAACACAATATTTAACGTGGTTTTCGGTAATGTGCCGACTAGTCCACAGGCAGAAACGAGGAGAATATATAATCATTGGAGATTTTCAAACTCTGCAGTTGCTTACGCAATTGCTCCTGCTATTATAGGATAAAAGATGATGGGGATGCTGAGTGCACTTTGCTGATCATATAAAGATACCAGCAAAGATGTCGATAACATGAACACCAAAGAAATTTCTGGCCGATAGTATAAAGACTCAAAGAACTCATTGATTAGTTTAATATAGTGTAATGTAGAAAACGGTTATTCTATTGTAATATGTTATAACTGTTTGTAACTTGCTTCTAACTGATTCATGAGGAGTATGAAACTATAAATACCCCATGATCAGCCCCGCATTGTAAACTCAACTTGTAACTTTTACTTTATCAATAATTTTTCCAAGATTTTATTTTGTGTTTGTAATTCAACAAACTTCATCATGGTATCGTGAGTAGAAATTTGAGAATTTCAATGCTTTCCGCGCTTCTCCAATTTTTTGAAAAATCTTAAGAGTGTTCTTCATTTTTTTCCCCGAGATTTCATTTCTTGAGATTAAATCGTCATCCTTTCCGGTTTCTTGATCGGTTCTTGATCGTTTTTTCACTTTCTTGAGATTAATTCTAGAGCACTTGATAGACATGGCAGATAAGAAACAAGAAATAAGTCTAGTCCATTCTATGGACATCCTAATGAGAATCCTTTTTTGGTTCTTGTTCAGCCATTGATGAATAGAAACAACTACAATCCATGGAAAATGTCTATGGAGATGGTGTTAATTACCAGAATAAAATTGGCTTTGTAGACGGCACAATCTAAACGCCAAAGCAGATTCAGCAGACTTTCATGCATGGAGGCAATGTGATACAATGGTGAGATCATGGAATCCTGTAAAGAACACCATTGCTCAAAGTTTGATGTACTTCAAGAATGCACATGCAGTTTGGAAGAATCTTGCAGCAAGATTTTCAAATGTTGATGCCTTAAGACTTTCAGATCTTCTTGAAGAAATACATCTGCTGAAGCAAGGCACAAATTCTGTCAACCAATATTTCATAAAGTTAATGGTTTTGTGGGAAGAAATCAAGACCATTAGGCTTGTAATACAGTCTGTTCTTGTGATCCTCAATGTCACAATGCAATGCAATCAAAGAACTGATGGATCATATGGGAGGTCGAACATGTCATGAAATTCCTTAAAGGTTTGAGGGATGAATTTGAGCCAATGGTCTCACAGGCAATGTTGATGGTGCCTTTTCCAGAAATTCATGATGCCTTTGCAATGGCAATCAAGTTTGAAAGATAGAAGTTGTATGTGGCTAACAAGGCCAAGAATCAGGATTCCATGGTTCTCTTGTCACAAAAGAGTGGACATGCACAAAATCAGATTGTCAGCAGACCTAACTCTGCTGTAAATCCCACACCTAAAAATCCCAAAAAGATGCAATGTAGTTTTTGTGGATTCAATGGTCATACTGAAAAGACTTGTTACAAGAAGCATGGTTTTCCTCCAGGCTTCAAATCAAAAAGGTCAAATATGGTAGAAGAGGAACAATCAGCAGAAGAAGATCAGGCACCAAGCAGGTCTGCTGGACCGGGGTTTTCCAATCTTACTACACAACAACTTGACAAGTTGATGGCTCTGCTGAATGATCCTCCTAGACATGCAGGATTTGCTGTTGGCCAACCTGCTGATATTTTCACACATTACTCACATGCTACAGGAACATGTGACCTAAATTTAGTAAGATCAATACAATGGATCTTGGACTCTGGTGCCACAGATCACATTGTAAGATCACTAGATCTGTTAAGCAATCCTAAACCTTCATCTGGTATAAAAATGGGATTACCTAATGGAAATAATGTATCTGTCACACATATAGGACAAGTGAGGATCAACACTCAACTGGTCCTACACGATGTGTTTTGCATCCCTGGTTTTAAGTATAACCTTTTGTCATTACTTTCTTTTATTAATCATACAAAAGGTGCAGCTGTTTTTTCTGCTAACAAGTGTGTTTTGTAGGACAAGAACAAGAAAGTGATTGATTCAGCTGAGTTACACAGAGGACTCTATGTCATGGATCAACCAGTAAGGCTTTCTATTTCCAATGCTGTAGAAAATCACATTTTATCTGATAGATTAGATGATGATCTTTTGTGGCATTACAGACTATGACACTTGCCAGATAAAAGATGTTCACAGTCTGTTGATCTCAAATTTTGTAATCATGATCTCATATATCCGCCTATGGCTAAATCAAGAAAATCCTTTTTCCTTTAAGCCTTCGCCAGAATGCTGTTTTTGACATTGTTCATATGGAAATTTGGGGTCCCTTGAGACAGCATACTGTAAATGGACAAAAATATTTTCTTACTATTGTAGATGATTTTTCCGCATTTACTTGGGTTTTTCTTATGAGGCAAAAATCAAGCCTCGACCTTGTTAAATATTTTGTTAAATTTGTTTCTACTCAGTTTCACAAGATTATTAAAGTAATTAGAGATGACAATGGTGCAGAATTTCAACTCACTGATTTTATGCTCAGCAGGGTATCATACATCATACATCCTGTGTAAGTACACCTGAGCAAAATGGTATTATTGAAAGGAAACATCAGCTTGTTTGAGGTTCCAGAGTAATCTACCCATTGAATATTGGGGTTTTTGTCTTTTATGTGCTGTAAAGTTGATTAATGCTACACCTACACCACTGCTGAAGGAAAGCACTCCACATGAAGTGCTATATGGCACAAAATGTCTATTTTGTGTTTAAAGTTTTTGGTTGCTTAGTCTTTTCTTGTACACTTCAGTAGTATAGAACCAAATTTGACTCAAGATGTAGGACTTGTGTCTATCTTGGGAATTCAAATACATCTAAGGGTGCTATTCTTAGACTTACCAACAAAGATATCTTTGTTGCTAGAAACTCTCAATTTCATGAGACTTATTTTCCTTTATTTCAACAGGTGTTAGGCAAGGCTAGATATCTTGCTGACATGCCCGTTCCTTTACCAGTAATGGACACTTTTGAGGATTTGCTGAATGAACCAGTAGACCAGCCAAACATAGGGTCAGATGCAGCTGAGGCATCTAATGAAGAGCATGCACCAGTAAATCAGGCACCTGAACCTACACAACTAAGAAGATCAACCAGAACAAGAAAATCACCAACCTTTTATCAAGGGGGTGCTCACAATGTCCAGCAGACTCCACACTTGCTGAGTGCAGTCATGAGTCTGAAAAATCTCTCAGCAGACTATGCCAGATTCGTTAATGCCATTGATGCTGTTAAAGAGCCTAAGACTTTTAATCAAGCCATCGAGAATGATGAATGGAAGCAAGCAATGCAACAAGAACTTGAAGCTCTACAAAAGACTCATACATGGGAAATAGTTGATCTGCCCCCAAGCAAGAAACCCATATGGTGCAAATGGGTATACAGAATCAAATACAACCCTGATGATTCAGTAGAGAGATACAAAGCTAGACTAGTAGCAAAATGCTACACTCAAACATATGTGATTGATTATCAAGAAACTTTCTCACCTGTTGTCAAAATCACTACAATGAGCTCTACATCAAATGGATATTTACATCGCTTTTTGCATGGAGATTTGCATGAAGAAGTATACATGCATTTACCTCCAGGTTGTGCAGCAACTAAACCAAATCAAGTTTGCAGACTTACCAAGTCGTTGTATGGCCTCAAGCAAGCCAACAGACAATGGAATTGCAAGTTGACTGAATCTTTGGAGGCTCAAGATTCATTCAATCCAAAAACAACTACAGTTTATTAACAAAATGGTCAGGACATTCTTTTATCGCTTTGCTGGTCTATGTAGATGACATCATAGCAGCAAGCCTTAGTGAAGAGTTGATTCAACAAGTAAAGGATGCTCTACATCAGCAGTTCACCATCCAATATCTTGGAAAATTGATATATTTCCTAGGAATTGAGGCTGCTAGATGTCCAAAAGGTATATCCATTTCACAAAGGAAATACACACTTAATCTTCTAGAAGAATATGAATTTTTGGGAGCCAAACCTGTTAAGACACCTATGGAGTCTAAGCAGACCTTACAACATGGTGATTCACCACTTTTAGAAGACAACACCAGATACTGAGATCACTAGTGGGTAAATTGATTTATCTCACTTTTACTGCACTGCACATTGCTTTTTGCAAGACAACAAATATGTCAATTTCGGACACTCCTACTTGAAAATCATATGAAGGAGCTTATAGATTGTTGAGGTACTTGAAGACCAATCTCTGGCCAAGGAATCTTCTTCCCAATGCATAATAATCTTGTACTTAAGGGGTTTACAAATAATAATTGGGCATGTTGTCCTCGAAACAAGAAGATCAAGAACCATATGATGTTCCTGAAGATGCTCCAATCTCCTGGAAGGCAAAGAAACAAGTAACAATTGCTAGAAGCTCATTAGAGGCTGAGTACAGGGCCATGGCAATTGCAATCTGTGAAATCCAAAGTGGCTGATTTATAAATTATAGGATTTACTGTGTTCCAGCCTTCGGTTTCTCTTTGTGTTATTTTGTAATAATTCCAAAGGCAATGCACATTGCTCATAATCCTCGCTCTTTCATGAAAGAACAAAACATATTGAAATTGATCGCCATGTTGTGAGAGACAAAGTCAAATCAGACTTATCAAACTTCTTCCAATCAATACAAAGAACAAATAGTCGACATCCTCACCAAGGCCTTGGATGCACCTATTTTCTCTTATCTACTAGAAAAATTGGGAATTTCAAAGATCTTCCAGAATTCAAGTAGCTGATGGGAATGCTTAGTGCAAGATGTTTATGAATCACTCTCAGCTTGAGGGGGGTGTTACAGTATAAAAGCTGATGGGGATGCTGAGTGCACTTTGCTGATCATATGAAGATACCATCACTGGGCTGACAAGATGAACACCAAAGAGCTTTTGTCGATAGTATAAAGACTCAAAGAACTCACGATTAGTTTAATATAGTGTAATGTAGAAAACAGTTATTCTGTTGTAATCTGTTATAAGCGTTTGTAACTTGCTTCTAACTGATTCATGAGGAGTATGAAACTATAAATACTTCATGATCGGCTGCATTGTAAACTCAACTTGTAACTTTTACTTGATCAATAATTTCTCCGCATTTTTTTTTGTGATTGTAATTCTACAAACTTCATCACCTGCTACTGGTGCTGCAAAATATTCTAAGTTACAACAGATGAGTATTTATAATCACAAAACCCTGGACCTAGCCGACATAAAGACATGCTAGGAGACTGACTAAAATACCCCATGTGAACTCAGCTCAGTTGACTCCACCAGACGTATCCTGCTGACTTTTGCCCTGCTGACATTCCTCAGCTGACCTTGCCCTGCTGACTTTGCTCGCTTAGTACTCAGATCGCTTAATACTAGGCTCAATGAGAGGTCAAGTCACCTTTTCTAACAATGATAAAATTTATTTAACTATCTAATGTACATGAGTTTTATATCTTTTAAACACAAATTTTTTGTCTAACTTTTAAAAACAATTTATCTCACGCGCTTCATGCGTTTCGCATAATTATCAATATAGCATTATGTGATTTAAGATCCTTCCAAATCGTTCAAATTTTTTTTCACATTCTTTTGGGTATGAAGAAAACAACATAAGACACTTCATGATCATTTTCTCCTCCTTGTGAAGTTGTCAAAGTTTATCATGTCTCATATATTAATTTGATATACTGCCGCTTTTACCATAATATTCACAATTGATAACTCTTTAGAGTCCTTCTAGTAATAGTTTCAACTTTTGTGAGTATTACAATGTTCAATCACAACTATTCATAGATGAATTTCAAGTTCATTAATGTTTGTCACGAGATTTAATTTATTTGTATTGATTTTTCCTCCTGCTAATTTCGGACAATGCTTTTATCACAATCAATAAATATATATTTACAATATCCCGTGACATATTCAATATTTCAATTTGTAATCATATTATGACTATCAACAAAGTTCTTTGATATATCAAGCGAAGGAATGTAGATAATTTATTTTGGAGATCGATATTTTCAATAGTCAATTGCTTCATCCGTTGTATCATTTAATATCAAATGAATCAGTACACCGGGATATACCAATGCTTTTATAACCAACCACTTTTGAGGAGACATATTTTTCTACATTATAAATTTTCAGAAAATACATGGTAATAACCACGGTTATCGATATCAATAGAAGAATTTTATTTTTGTCATGCTCGCTTCATAGAATGGATTGATGCATCTTAAATATTTATTATGGTCGCCTTAACTTTACGGGATTGACTTGTAGAATATTATGTGTCTGTTCCTTGCATGACTCAAGCATATATTATTGGTTACATTCTCTTCTGAGAATGTCATATTTCATCATTTTCAAACATATGATTCATACTCTTTTAGTTTATTTGTCTTTGTCTCAATATCATACTCATTATTACGGATATCTTTAAAATTCAATAGAATTTATTCAAGACATGGAAGATCGTAGTGTTTTATTTCGAAGAATTTTGTTTGCTGACTTTTATCGGAACCGCATAATTACTACTGACACCCCTTTTTTTTTTTAAATATTATTATTCATTTACTTCCGGCACCACATATGTATTTCTTCTTTTTACTTTCGGCACCACACTAGGAACGTCAGTGCCACTGATGCACGTTTTCGATAATAACGTCAGTGGACTGACGTTTTTCATCAATGATACATTTATAACTATAATGTCAGTGACACTAACGTTATCGAAAACCAACGCCGGTAGATGAAAATGACGCCGTATATCGAAAATTTACGTCTGTGTCACTGACATTTTCGCGCACAAAAATAATCATGGTGCCCGAAGTAATTTTTTGAGTGCAAAAAACGAGTGTGGTGCGAATAGTAAAACCGAGGTGCCAATAGATGCCTCCATTTGTTTATACGTTTCTTTGGAAGCCTTTTGTTAATACAAACACATACTTCATTTAACTTTTCTTTACCCGAAACGAAAGATTTCATTAAACAAACAAACAAATTACAACCGGACCAACGCCGGTACATAGCCGAAATAACTCCGGATCATCGCCAGCCTAAAGCCGGACCACCATAAGCAAAGAAAAGATAAAAAGACATGGAAGAATCCATGCCGACCAAATTCTACCTCATCACAGATGACTTGATTTGGTAAGATAATATGATAGTTAAACTTGTTCTTAACATACATAAACATAGCTAAACTAAAAAATCCGGAAAAACCGACTATTACCGACTTGATCCAGAAAGACACAAACAAACCGAAACAAAATAAAGATAAATAAGAACAACTACAAACACCACCGAGCCAACACTTCAAGCCAGCAGCAACCGCATGCATCCGTAATGACCGACGAGCACCGAAATCATCCGACAACAATAGAGAAACAACAGACACCACTAAAGCCACCACCTTTGGCCTTGGATCCACCACCCACCGCCGCCATGTACAACAGAGGAGCCCGAAAATGATGACATCTCCTCCCATAAAACCGACAGCAGGCCGGCCGCCACCAAAGAAACGCCGGCAACAACTTCATTTAACATTTGCTTCACCCATATTATTTTTAAGACATTCTCATTATTTCTTAGTATAACATGCATATACCATGATTGTCACAATCACTAATCTATCTCAAGTTTCTGGTTTCATTTTTCACGACCGCATTCACAACCTTAGCTTCGTCCATGACCATTACCAAATATTGAAATTTAAGTCACATTCACTTCAGAGAATAAACTGTTGCCAATTGGTCGGGACAAATAACCGACTTTAACCATCACAAAGGCCTACTAATATCAATATTACATACCTATCACAAAGGATAATACAATAGTAAAGATGGGATTGATCGGAGAAAAAGACAGGATTGACGGCTTCAAGTCATCTGGCACCGGTACCCGTTTAAGCAAAATACATATTTGCCCTTGGCATAGAAACCACATCAAATACTTTAAAATAAAAGATATAAACATTGCAGTCCGAATATATATATTTGAAAATTTTGAACAATCTCAAAAGTGCATAGACATGTCAAGAAGTGAAAATTACCAGATGAAGTGAGACTAGCCTTTTCTATTACAAGTGCTTTACCAACACTTCCATCTTCCACCCCGGGGAAAGTGGTTCTCCTCTACAAAATCATGCGAGATCAAGACTCAATTAGTAGAGACTCGAGCTGATAACATGTTATAAAACAATGGATACAGAACTTGTAATACAAGACTATTAACAAAGAAACAAGAAATGTAAGATGAACTATGATAAGTTGTATTTTCTTCTTTTTCAACATCAAATCACATAGTACAAAGGGGATGAGTATTTATAAACTTACATGGAAAAAAAGGATCATCTTGTAACTAGTAACACAATCATCAAACAAGCCGCTCTAGTTCCCTTGCATAACTGAGCAGGGACGGATCTAGTAAGGAGTAAGGGGGGGTCTACGGACCCCGCTAAAAATAAAAATACTCTACATTTTACCTATAGAAAATATTTCAGACCCTGTGAAAAAAATTATTTAGTGTGTTAAATATTTACGGACCCCGCTGAAAAAACATTCTGGCTCCGCCACTGTAACTGAGAGTCTACTATATTCGCTATAATCAGTGAAGAATTTGTCTAGATCCGTTATTGGCTGCAGGCATCTCCTTACATTGAGCACTACAAAGTAAAAATGGCTGCAATCAGTTGAAGGAAATCACAGTTCTTCATCACCACCATCAACTCCATCCAAATGCTCCAAAGAAGAATTCTTTTTATATGCATGATACAACTCTAAAAGACAATTCTTTAGACACTCAATAAATGATTGCATTCTAGTAATTAACATCTAAATTCATATCCCTCAAATAAAACTCAATCATTTGAAGCTTATACCGAGGATCTAAAACGTGACCTACGAAAATAACCTCGTTCATCTCCTCAAGATCACCCCAATACTTTTTGAGCTTAATCTCCATTTTCTTAGCAACTTCTCGTAATGTCGTGCACTGTCTTGTCAATGAACATCCTCATTGAAACTATTTCCTCCCAAATCAAGATTGATGTACTTGTCTTGAGAGAACTAAGTTGCAACATCATATTGTGAAACCTCTTCAGAAAATTCATAAAGAATCGCGCTTTCTCCCAATCCTTTTCGTTAGGAGGCCCCAATCTCTTTCTCTTCTCCGAACCCTTTACCTCTTCTAAGTATTCAAAAA
Organism: Gentiana macrophylla; assembly: GCA_026214975.1. NCBI lineage: Eukaryota > Viridiplantae > Streptophyta > Magnoliopsida > Gentianales > Gentianaceae > Gentiana > Gentiana macrophylla. Next base: position 45,599,972 of record CM047806.1, on the reverse strand, counting down.
ATTTTACATTCTCACTCATCTTGCCAAATACCTTCTTAAACTTGTATGCGACAGAAAGCATTGTATAATTAAGTGCCATTCCACCTCGTAGGCACATCCATGGGAACGGTTGACATTTCATCCATTTCCAACAGGACAACACACTCACTCTCTAAATTGGTCCAACCTTGATCTAGAAGAATGAATATACTTCACATGCTCGTCAATACCGTCGATCATTCACTTCTTTTTTTTCTTTTGTCTCAAACTTCCATGCACTAGTTCCTTGGATGGTGTTTTGGGTAGAGATCGATACTGCTTGAGGTTGAGCGGAGGAAAGAAAACTACCACCACCGCCACTAGAAGCATCCATTTTATCCTAATAAGCTAGAAATAAATTCATATTAAATTACTATTGTGACAACGAAAATACACAAGTAACAGATGTTCCGGATTCAGTTAATTGCAGTCATTTCCCCGCTTCCCAGTGACATTATGGAAATTGCAGACACCGTCTCCTCTTCTATATGACGCACTACCTCCGACACGACTAAGCCCATTAACATGAAATCAAATAGAAGTTGGCTGTCACTGCAATTTCAACATGAACAATATATCCTCTTTAGCATTTTGATAATCCAGGTTTATTATGCAGAAGCGCAGGTTATTTGGTAAACAGCTGGTATAGTTATAGTCGGTGGAAATTTGATAAGACAAGAAAGCAGCCATTGAGATATTAAGTTCAAGCTCGTTATAGACTGGAGATTAATGCATTGATGGATATATATGGATTAAGTACGCAAACAATGTACGGGAAACAAAAACATACATTTCCGATCCCTAAAAAATGCAGTGCCGTATAATTTTTCTAAACATAGTTCCTCTCAAATGTAAGAAACCACAACAATTGGTGAAGAAAAGAGTAGCAGACCTGACCAGCATGGAGTTTTATTTCAAACAATTAGGAATACATGGAGTAAATTATGGTGGAAAACAACATATCATTTAATAAACAAAAAAACTATATATGTTGAAAATTATAATACCGTGAATTGGAGTCTTTCTCAGGCGAATTCGACAGGACTCCAGCGTTTGCAATGGTTTGTAATATAGCGGAAATGGCAAAAGGCTCACTCACTGCAATCCGGATCCTCAACTTTTGAAGACCCAGCTTTTGCCGACGTGGAGTCAGCTGCACCACACAAAAACTGAGATGCGAGCTGAGTCTCAGTTTCTATGGGGCAGACTCAGTTTTTATGTGGTGCAGCTGACTGCACGTCGACAAAAGCTGAAAAGCTGGGTCTTCAAAAGCAGAGGATCCGGATTGCACTCAGCACGGCCTCAAGGAAGTAAATGGCCGGCTGTTGAAATTTTACGAGAGCAAGATCTGGTCAATCAATGAAATATGAAAAAAAAATCCATGGTAGTTTGGCGATTGGTGGTGACATCAATGAAAATCAAGATGTTAACAACCCATCAGCCTACGTTTGGCTCGTTTTCTCCCGTCTGGCCCATGGGTGAAGGCTTTGACAATCGATACCGCTTGTTCAGCCAATGATTAGTATCGTGAGGCGGGTTGGATTACACGGACTCGGTCCGGCTTATAGACGGCTTACTGGCAGGGCCGAGGACCCTATTCGCAATTGGTCCCACATACGGGCCCAATATAAATCTGCAGGCTCTTTTCTGGGCTTGGCGTATCACTAACCATAAAAAAAATTAAATAAATACAAAAAATATACACCACATAATTCACTTTTATGTGGATGAGTTGTGGATTTTTTATGTGCCTTAATCATTTTTGATTTTTCAATATTATGTTTAAAAACAAACAATCAAGTGCAGCCTTTGTACATACCACCAAGACTAGAAATGGGGCTCTATGCAAACTAAGTACTGCTGGTATGGTGCATTTATCCACCGATAACCCTTACCTTTCCCTTAAACCAAGAACTTGCAAAAGAAGAAATGGTGTTAAAAAAATCAAGTGTTGGTGACCTCGCAATTTCATAGTATAGAAAAAACGACCCTTGTTTGCATGAAGAAATTGACAGGGTAACCATAATAGTAGTTGGAAATGCATCCGTGTACTTTTTTAAGCTTTTCAAGATTTCTTCCCCTATTATTTTATTATTCTAGCCCAAAGTTGTTTAGAGACCATTATTCTACCTTATTTTCAAATTTCATAATTAGAAAAAAAATTATATTATCTACCCACTTCTCTTTTCACGTTAATTTGTTTATTATCGAGTTTGGTAATTATCTTAAGTTTTCCTCTATCAATGTGTTGACAACTAATCCGCTTGATATATAAAAACACAGACCATTAATTTTTATTTTTATTTTCGTTATAATGCAAGACATGAGGAAGACACTTACAAAGTCTCATTGAAACTTAAAAAAAATGTTATGACGGATCGATCAAGAAGTGATGATGATCATGAGTAAAGATAAAAGATAAACAAGCAAACAAATACAGAAACAAGAAGAAAACAGATTTAAGTTTTCCGGCAATGTGCCGACTACTCCACGGATAAACGAGAATATTTTATTATCACAACAAAGTTACACCCCAAGTTAAAATTAATACAGATGGTATTTATAGCCTTGGGAATCCAACCCTAACCGACTTAACAGCGTCAACCCAGTAAATGATTGAAATACCCGAAAGTAACTTAGACAAAACTAGAAAACATGCAGCAGACGTGTTCCACAAGTCTGCTGGGCATCAACAGACTTGTCTTCAGTAGACTCGCCATCAGCAGGCTGATCAACCCTGCTGATCCTGCCCCAACTGAACACCAGATTTCCGTAAATGCTTCATACATTGCTGACCAGAACATGTTTCCATACCAGACCTCAGTAGCATAAGTTTAAGTCACCATTACAAATGTCCACCTTGACTTCAACTTCATGCAAACTGACCAGATGCACAACCAAGTGCCAGATTTCCTCTTTGTCTTCAGATTTGAATACCTCAACAAACCCCCAACTTCAAATTGAGTATTCCTGCATTCAGACAACAGTTTTGGATATTCAGCAAGTTCAGACACAACTGAAACTTGCCCCTTGGAACTAGTGAACATATATATCAGCGGGATTCACATCAGTGCTGATCTTCTCCACTTTAACCCTCATCTCATTTCTTAGAAAATGATACCTAACATCAATGTGATTGGTTCTCTCATGATGAACCTGATCCTTAACCAAACATATTGCACTAAGACTGTCACAATACACCCTGGCTTGATCTTGATGCAGACTCGGATCATTGACTAGCCCTTTTAACCAAAGCGCTTCTTTTCCTTACTTCGCTGCCATGTATTCGCTTGATAGTAGATAATGTTATCACACTGTAAAGTTGCCTTCCAACTTACCACAGAACCACCTAAAGTAAACATATACCCTGTCATAGATCTCCTGCTGTCCACATCAAGAAGATAATCGAATCACAAGACTTCGTGACAAGACATTTAGTACCACCTCCATAAATGAGTCAAATATCTGATGTACCCCTAAGGTACCTAAATATCATTTTCACTTCTTTCCAGTTTTTTTCCAGGTTGAGCCATAAACCTGCTAACAACACACCGATCGCTCGAGCCAAATCGGGCTAAGATGTACTCATGGCATACATTAAAGCGCCTTGCGCACTAGCATATGGAACTCTTGACATGTATTCTTCCTCTTCAGCTGACCGTGGAGCAAACACAGCAGACAGATGCATATTTGGTGCCATTGGAGTATCTATAGGTTTGGTTGCTGACATGCCAAACTTGGATAAGACTTTTTCAATATACCCGTGCTGAGACAGAACAACTTCCCCTGCTTCATATCTCTATAGATCTCCATCCCCAAAATTTTCTTTGCATTCCCTAAATCCTTCATCTCAAATTCAGCCTTGAGCAAATTCTTCAGATCTTGAATATCGGACTTGTTTGCAAAGAAACTATCAAAGATATCATCCACATACTGAGACCAGATAGATGATTGAACCATCCATCCCTTGGATATGGCCTGAAGTGGTGGCGGCATGGGTGCGTAGTGCGGCTGGACTATAATTTGGAGGTCGGTGGTTTGATTCCCGTAATGGGGTTGATTTCCGATTGATAACACCCTTCAGTGCAGTGGTCGAAAAGGCAACTCATGTTGGAGCTACTAGGTTACCTGATTAACCTCTCCCCACTTTCCTGTGGGATCGGGGGTTGGGGGGCCTTACGGTTAGGGTTTAACCATTTTAGATGATTGAACCATCCTTCAAGTTGTTGTGGGTCATCTCTCTCCCAACACTTGCATGATCTTAAATGTGGGCCATCTCTCCCAAATGACAAATTTGTTGAACTACAATCTCTCCCAAAAGCTTAAGCTGGTGGGGATGTAGATAATTAACATCTTATATACTTTAACACGCTCCTCAAATGTGGGTCATCTCTCCCAACACTTCCATGATCTTAAACACAACTGCACGATCTTAAACACAAAGCCATCTCTCCCAACACTTGCACGATCTTAAACAACGCAACACGCACCCTCAAGTGTCACCATCTCTCCCAAAATCATATACACTTTAACATGCCCCTCAAGTGTTTCAAGTGTAAGTGTGGGTCATCTATCCCAACACTTGCACGTTATTAAACACTTGCAACACACCCTCAGTGTGTGCTATCTCTCGATCCTTACACTTGCACAATAACACTACTACACACCCCTCAATTGTGGGTCTCTCTCCTAATACTTGTACAATTAATATAAATGGGAAAAATAACGTTGACAAAGACGGTTTAATCTCATGACCTTTGACTTTGATACCATGTTGAACAATCATCTCTTCCAATAGCTTAAGCTAATGGAGATGTAGATAATTAATATCTTATACACTTTAATACGCATCCTTAAGTGTGAGTCATCTCCCAACACACTGCACGATCTTAAACACTAAAACAAACTTTGAACAGTAAACAATCCCCGGCCATTTTTGTATGAGATTGATGATACAAGACCAAAATTATGGAAAAGAAAACAAAAAAACTCAAGCATGTACCTGACGAGACTTGAATTCAAAACTATATTACCAATGAATTTTACCTTTTACCGTTTGAGTAAGCCTCATTTGATCACTTTGACTAGGTTTGACCACATATTTTATTTGATGTACAAACCAATAGAAATTAAGACATTTCTGGTGGACCCTTGTGTATAATAACAAGCAACCAATCATATGTTTTCAATATGGTGACGTGATGATCCAAATATTTGGTCTAGGACCATCATAAAATTACCGAGCCTTGACATATCACAATGAAAACCCCAACGCTTTTGTTGCTTCCCTTCTACGAATTTCGGCAGCGCATATTAAATATGAAGATTATTATTTACACACCACTGATTTTACTGGTGCACCTTATTTAAATCGATTTTTTAAAATTCGATTATCACAATCGACATTCGGAAAGCCAATTCTTAACTCAAGAATCGATTTTTTTAAAGTCGTTTTGATGTGGTGCATGCAAAGGAAATGTGATGTATTGATAGAAGAGCCGCGTGATGCAAATAAAAGCTCTAATAATTAAATATAAACGGAGAACTTGATCACCTTATAAGTAATTAATGCACATGGTTACAATTTTATTTGAGTAACATATACCTACAAAAACCAAATTGCAAACAATTTAGGATGAAACATGTTTAACTAAAAGCATTATTAAGGTTTGTCAATAAAAAAGATAAATAAAATTTAAAGAAGTTGAAATGTATGGATGAAACTTTAAGGGCCGGCCAATAAGGAAAACAAAGTCCGACCCTTATTTAATTATCCGGTTCCTTTTGTGTTAAAGTAAAGTAAATACATAAAATAAAAAATAATAAACAAAAAAAAAAAACACCCTCATTACTTGTGTTTGAATTTAGTATCTTCTAATCCAGCCAGCCTTGATCCTCTCTAACAACTACACCCCCAAAACCTTTTTTTTTTTTAAATATCACCATATAATCCATCAATCATAGTTTTTTTTAATAAATTAAAGTCAAGAACTTATATAATTACATATATCAATATATGTATATAATTGCACACTTGCAGAGCACCATATAAAGGCTAATTGGTTGTTGAATTCCTTGAGGCTATAATGATGACATCTAGTCATAGAAGAACATTTTTTATGGTTGCCAGAATCAATCTATTTCTGTTGTCCATCTTCTTGGTTTTCTATGCATTCTGCCTATTCAGACCATCATCTTCAATTAACAAGGAGTCTTTTGTCAAGTGTTCTTTGCATGAATATTGTCATCATAAGGTAAGGTGAGCTCAATATTAATTCTGCATTATGATATTTCATTACAATTTCTTTAGTATATAGTATTAGTATCATCATCCACTTGAAAAAAATCTGTTTTTTTTTTTTTTTTTTTTTTTTTTTTTTTTTTTTTTTAATTAGGTGGGTAATGGGATGAAGATGAAGGTAGTCATAGAAGAGGCGAGGCCGCCGAATCGATCAAACCCGGAAAAAGTAATGGTAAAGAGGGAGAAACCGAATTTCTTGAATGGGTTTGGCCCGAAAATGAAGATCGGGACGGTGAACATGGAAGACGAAGATCTAACCGAATGGAATGGACATGGAGAGATATTGATCCCAATACAATTTGAGAAGGTCTCTGAATTGTTCAAGTGGGAGGACTTGTTCCCTGAGTGGATTGATGAGGAAGAAGAAATCGATGGCCCGTCATGCCCGGAAATCCCGATGCCGGAATTCAATCATCATGATCTAGACATGATTGTGGCTAACTTGCCATGCAAGTATCCAGAAGAAGGGTGGAGGAGGGATGTGTTTAGGCTGCAAGTGCATTTGATTGTAGCAAACCTGGCTGTGAAGAATAATTATAAGGGAATTAATTTTAAAGTGGTGTTTTTAAGTAAGTGTAGGCCTATGCCTGAATTGTTTAGATGTGAAGATTTGTTGAAACATGAAGGTGATTGGTGGTATCATCAACAAGATATCCAAAGATTGAAACAGAAAGTGGATTTACCCATTGGTTCTTGCAACTTGGCCTTGCCTCTATGGGGTAAAGGTATGTACATAAATGTAATTTACCTTTTTTTTTTTTGGCATGATAATTATCTTAAAAATCTGTCCTTCTTGTTTAATTTTTGGTTGCATCATTCATTCTAAGTTGGAAATTATTACTATTTCTGTCATTTAATTATTATTTGGTATATAGACTACATGTTTGAGATTTAATTCTAGGGGGAACGAGGGAGAATGACAGAAATATTTCATCAATTGAGTAAAGTCTTTTGAAACTTTTGCATAAAAAGGCAAAACAATTTATTCAATGTCGAAATTCACTTGTGTTCGAAATTGACTGCCGAAATTCACTGTCGAAATTCAGTAATTTTCAAAATTTATTGTCGAAATTCAATTTGATTTTGGGGATACATTAATTAAATTATTTGATTTGGGATTATTTGAGGAGATTATTTGATTTTAAGGATTATTGTTTGTCATACCATTATAAAATTATGCTGATTGTCTTTCTCATATAAAAAAATATGTAATTTGTCATATTCTTAAAAATATTCCAGATTATTGTCATTATCCCTAATTTCCTATTAATTCTACATGTCCTAGGAATTCCCATTTAATTATATTAAAAAAATCACATTAATTTTAAAATGTAAGCTATATATATTAGAAGAAAACTTCAATAGGCGGCCTCCACGTACAGGTTAGGTGAAACATAGATATCATATTTGGTCACCAGGTATATCATCATTATATCTTTTTAGTGAACAACCATTGACAGATTTTGATAATAATATTCCAACAAATATTGGTGATGCGTCCAATATAGGTAATTTTGTTGTTTCCATTTGGCATTTTTACGTTGGGAAAATCTTAACGACTTTTTCAAAGCATATAAAGCCATGAACACTCGTTAAAAATGCACCCTTTTAATGATGCCTTCTTAAGTATGCAATTTTGTTTTCTGTTTTTGTGGTGTATTGAATAAAAAAATTACAATTTAATTTACTACAGAAATCAACGAGGTGTATGATATCTCCAAGATACAGCAAAGCACAAAAAAGACGATGAAACGAGAAGCTTATGCTACAGTTCTCCATTCCTCAGATATCTACGTTTGTGGGGCCATCACATTAGCTCAAAGCCTTCTTCAAACCGGAACTAAACGTGACCTAATCCTCCTTATTGACAACACCATTTCACATTCCAAAGCGGGACGCTTTAGTTAAAGCGGGCTGGAATATCCGGATTATAAACCGTATTCGTAATCCACGGGCTCAAAGCGGTACTTTATAACGAATACAACTACACCAAATTCAGGTTGTGGTTACTTACGGATTACGATAAAATCATATTCATTGATTCAGACATCATCGTGTTACGCAACATGGATATTCTCTTCAATTTTCCTCAGATTTCTGCTAGCGGAAACGATATGTCGTTGTTCAATTCGGGTGTTATGGTGATCGAACCGTCGCGTTGCACGTTCAAGATGTTCATGGAGAACACGAAAACCGTTGAATCGTACAACGGCGGTGACCAGGGTTTTCTTAATGAAATGTTTGTATGGTGGCATAGGTTGCCTAGGAGAGTCAATTTCTTGAAGAATTTTTGGTCAAACTCTTCAAATGAGGTTGATTTCAAGAATCAACTGTTCGGGTCGGATCCTCCGAAGCTTTACGCTATTCATTACTTGGGACTAAAGCCTTGGAATTGTTATAGAGATTATGATTGCAATTGGGATCTTCAAGAACAGTGGGTTTATGCTAGTGATGTTGCACATGAAAGGTGGTGGAAACTGCATGATGCCATGGATGTCGGGTTGCAGAAATTTTGCGGGTTATCGGATCTCCGGAAGGTTGAACTGAAATGGGATAGGCAGATGGCTAAGAAACATGGATTAAAAGATTATCATTGGAGGATTAATGCAACTGATCCCAGACAATATGTTTGAAAGGATTTCCTTTCAATTCCCTTTTGGCCATTTGTTTCTTGTATAAGAACTTCTTTTCCAATTTTTCTTTTCTTTCAAATTTTTTTTTTCAGGGAGAGAATTGACACTGATATCATAATTTATGTTGGTAGTAAACTAGAAACTTGATTTGATTTGATTTGTTTGTTTGTTTGTTTGTTTGTTTTTTTTTTTTTTTTTTGTTTTGAGAACTGATTTGATTTGTTGTTACTAAATACTTTTCTTATCATTAAAAGATTAAAAAAAAACTATATATACATACTTTTGGACTACTTAATTAAAGAGAAAAATGATAATGTGCACCCCTAATTTTCTTCAAAGAAAAAATAAATAAAAAACATCGTTAATGTCATAATTAGAGGTCCCTAAGTAACTTTTTGTTTCCTTTTAAAAAAAAAGGTTTGCTGCTGCAATGATTGAGTAGAAGGCAAGAGTGAATAGAAATGACGGAAAGGAAAACAAATGACTATATATTAGTTGAGCTAACATATTTAGGTACACCAAACACTGCCATGAAAATATATTATTGAACTAATTCCTGCACAACAAATCTAAGCTATGGTTTACACTTTCTTTTTGAATTTTTTTTATCACCCTTTGACTTCGAAACAGTATCATCTTTCATTTCATGACATTCACCAGCATACTCTCCAAACTAGCTTGTTGCATTTGTAACACTTCACTTCAGCTTTTATTTTGTTTGTTTTCTAGCAAAGACGCCCAGTTAGTACACCACACCCCAGCCAAAAAGACTACTCAGAATCAACCGCGTGGTGACCACGTGGAGGGAACACTTGAGAATCCGACCGTAGAGTGGGATTGAACTCAACAAGAGAATGTACTGGGGGGAAACGACGCCCGGCACATCATCACCCAGAGAACAAAGTCCAGGGAAATCGCACCGGCCACAAAACTAGTCCTCTTGCTCGCGGCAAGGCCGCTGAAGGGACATCTAAACAACAGCCCAACCAGGAAGTAACTCCGGAACAAATACCAGGTCTCGCTGAAGATCCAGAAACGATAGCTGTTAAAACCTATGCCGATTATGTTGAGAAGGCATACCTCGCCAACTCTATACTCATGGCCAGGGGCCTTCCACCTAAACCACTCTTGGCTCCGCCACCAACTGTGAGCGCGGGTGCAGTTCCAGAAAACCCCCAAATAAGCCAACGAGGGCGGTCTCATCTGATTGAAATTGAGGAGGAAAGTGTTCATTCTCCAGGGTACCAAGCCTGCCAAAGAGGTCCAGAAAGGAATGATGACAGGAGATCAGTCCTCGACCGTCTTGGAAATAATGAGAGGAGAACCATCTTGCAACATCTAGGACCGAGTCACTCAGAGCGGAACGTGGTTCCGCAACATGAAAACAGAGGTAATCGGGATGCCCACTAAGTCATCATGGACAGGTGAGGCGAGCAAGAGGAAGAGTCTCGCAACCATGCGGAATCAGAGGATATTCCAAAGAAAGCTATCGTCACACAGTGCCAGAGCAAATGGCAAAGATGCAAAAGGACCTTGAGGAGCTGAAAAAGGTCAAAGAAAGCAAAAAATATAAGGAAACATTGGGGATCAATGTTTTATCTGAGAAGATTCTGAATTCGCTGCCTAAAGAAAACGTCCACTACCCAACCTACATTTACTATCAGGGAACCTCCTGCCCCTGCGAATGGATTACTTATTTCCAGAGCTGCTTCATACTGGCTACTCGCAAAAAATCGGCCTGGTGTGTGGCCCTCGTAGGCAGCATGCAGGATCGAGCCGCGGCATGGATTCGCAGCATGCCTCGAGGATCGGTCGAGAGTTTGGATACTATAAAAAATAAATTCTTGACGGAGTTCGAATCAACAGACAGACCAAAAAAAACAATTGACGATCTATATGAAATCTGCCAAGGAGACAACGAGCCAAGCCACAGCTATTACGATAGATTCATGCGGGTATACGATCAAACCAAAAACATCCCCAAAAGTGACATCATAACCTGTTTTCTCACTGGTTTAGCTAGGGGCTACATGAAAACTCATTTCACCATAACACCCCTGAAGAACTTGCGAGATCTGTTCGACAGAGCTAGGAAACATGGGCTGACCGAAGCAGTGCCCTCACCCTCTGGAAAAGGCAAAGCAAAAAAGCGATCCCAAACCTCCCAGAGAGGATCGCAGGGAGGATCGCTAGGATGACCGAAAGGAGGACCGATGTAAGGGCCAGAATCAAGAACGAGAGATAAGAAAGCTGGTGAGGTTTGACGAGAAGGAATTTATCCCACTCAACACGACACCCACCCAGATTCTATTTGAGATCCATGATCATTTCCCACCTCCTTGACCTATGAAAGCCGATCCAAAGAACCGGGATGAGTCTAAGTACTGCAAATACCACAAGGATCATGGTCATATAACCGATGAATGCATCTCTCTCAGAAGACTGATCGATAAGCTAATAGAAGAGGGTCCGGCGGCCAAATACAGAAGGGATGGTGGTGGACCCGCCAACATAAACAATCACCAACCTCATCGATTCCAGAATGAGGTCCAAGTGATTTATGACACTTTTCCAAGCAACAATCAACTGAAATCACAGATCAACTTGTTAAACACTCGAGGGTATGAGAAGCCAATCGTTCTGGGAGAATCTGAAAAAGGAATCACATTCACCAAAAGCGAGTTCGTGGGCCCGCAAGGCGCAATGGAAACACCCATCATCATCAAGGTTGGAATTGGAAGCTAGGGGATCAATCGGGTCCTGGTAGACATTGGTGCGGGCAGAGACATAATCTACTATGATTGCCTAATAAATATCGGATACGGAGAAGCCAGGCTGACACCCTACTCGGGCATTTTGGAAGGCTTCTCTAACGACCCGGTCCGCGTTAAATGAACAAACGAGTTGGAGGTTCTGATCGGCGACTTTGAACCCAGCAGGACTGAAAAGGTAACATTCTTAGTCGTCGACCTCCCCTCACACTACAAAATAATTTTGGGAATCCCCTCCATGCGTAAGTTATAGATGGTCGCTTCTATACCCCCACCAGAGGGTTAAGTTTCATATCAAGGATTCCAATGAAATCGGGCTCGCCATCAATAGGCTGCAAGTTTTCCTTGACCACATCACAAGAAATAGACCTGATTCCAAAAGAGCTTGAATTGACGATGCGGGGTTCACCCTAAGCACTAGTCAGGTCAATATACTGAGAGAAACGGGACCCAAATAGGTCGAATGTGGCATATTGTGGTAAGAGAGGCAGGCGATTTCATGGCTAACGACTTAATTGATCGAGGTCATTATAAACGAGGCCCTTCCGGACGAGGAAAATCAAGATGGGAGGTCAATTGGATGAACTTGAAAGAGAGGAGTTGATATCGCTCCACAAGAGGAAGTTGGACGCCTTTTTGACACATTTTTTAAATGTTGATCCGACCTTCAGGCTGATCCAACAAAAAAACCCTTCAATTCTCCAGTGAAAAAGAGGTCGCAATCAAGGTCGAGGTGGAGAAGCTAGTGAATGCGGGGATAATCAAGGAACTCACATACCCAACTTGGTTGGCCAACGTTGTTATGGTCAATAAACACAATGGAAAGTGGAGGATGTGTGTAGATTTCACGGACCTGAATAAAGCCTGTCCAAAAGACCTTTTTTCTTTGCCAAGGATAGATCGAATGGTCGATGGGATAGCTGGTTTCGAAATGTTAAGTTTTCTCGATGTTTACTCCAGGTATCACCAAGTAAGGATGGCAGAGTGCGACATGGAAATGACAGCGTTTAGAGCCGCAGGAGGACTCCGTTACTATGAGATGATGCTATTTGGTTTAAAAGACACAAGCTCAACTTACCAGAGGATGGTCAATAAGGTTTTTGCACCTCAAATTGGGGAAAACATGGAAGCCTATACCGACGACATGGTCGTGAAGTCGGCCCGCAGCCGATCTCCTAAAAACTTTCAACAATGTGAAAAAGCACTCGATGAAGTTAACTAGTGAAACGCACTTTTGGGGTTAATGCCGGGAAATTCTTAGGATTCATGGTCAGACAGAGGGGAATCGAAGCAAACCCAGAGAAAATCGAGGCTCTATTGAATATGAAAGAACCAACCTGCATCAGAGAGGTGCAAAGGCTAAATGGAAGGATAATCACACTCTAGGATGATTCATTTACGAATCCATGAGACATGTGCCTCCATTTCTTCAAAATCTGAACGGAAATAAGTCATTCACTGGACTAAAGAGTGCTCCAACGCTTTTAAAGATCTCAAAACCTAATTGGGAAGCCCTCCACTACTAGTCAGTCCTCTGATAGATGATTAGTTGTTCCTTTACTTGGCGGCCTCAGATCGGGCTGTAGCCGCCGTTCTTGTCAAGAAGGATGGCACCCTCCAAAAGATCGTTTATTATGTAAGCAAGGCTCTCAGTCCCCTTGAGAGTCGTTATTTTAATATAGAGTAGTTGGCCTACTCCGTTGTTATCACTGTCCGAAAACCGAGGGCTTATTTTTCTGCGTATACTATTATTGTATTGTCCGACAGCCCGCTTCGTCAGGTGTTCCACAAGCCCGAATATCAATCCGCCTACTCCGTTGGGCCATCGAGCTAACTGAATTTGACGTTCATTATGAACCTCACAGAACAATCAAGGCACAATCCTTGGCAGATTTCATAGTGGAAACGAGCTTCAGCAAAGAACGACCTATTTCGAATCCCGTCAGCGAACCAAACGCTTCAGAGATGACCGCCTCCGCGCCGTAGCGGCGGAGTCATTGCTAGCAGTTATACGTTGATGGGTCCGCAAATCGAAATGGTTGTGGGGCCGGAATCATCCTGTTCGAACCAGGCACCTCAGAAGAAATCGAAAAAGCCTGAAGGTTCGACTTCACATCGTCAAACAACCATGAGCGTCGAAAATGTGGAAATCTATTGCGACTCGTAGCTGGTAGTTCATCAAATTACAGGTTCAAGTGCAACCGATTATGAAGTCCTACAGGAATATCTCGACCTCGTACACAAGGTGAATGACAGTTTCAACTACTGCGAGTTCAGAAAGATAAGACGCGAGGAGAACGAAAGGGCTGACTATTTATCAAAGTTAATAGAAGAAGAGAGAATAAACGAGCCATCAATCATGGTCGAATTGTTGAAATAATGTCCTAAAACCGGGTCCGACCGGGTAGGATCATTTATGTTAGGAAATCTACGTAGGAACGCAGCGGAATTTAAAATTTTATTTCCTTTTAACCAGGATTGACTTCGTTTAAGCAATAAACAAATAAGCTAGTAGACGGTGGTTACCTTGGTTGATCTAAAAGATCGACGCTTTGACCGTCTAAGGAGAGTAGTTCTGCATAGAGCCGCCCAAGTGTTCGGCCTCTACATTTAGTCCACACGAGCAGCCCGCCGGAATCCCATCATGGATTGCTATTGGAAAACTCCGGTTGCTAGACCGGCATTTTTCCCCTCTCTCCAACTCTCTACGGGATGCTCTCTATTTTACACAAGAACTATGAGCTCTTGCAATTGTGATGTACAAAAGAGCTTGACACCCACCTCTTTTTATAATGGATGTGGCACCCCAGATAGAGTAGAGGAGAAGAAAACCTTTTTCCAATAAAATAAGGAAAATATAATTGATTGATTTATCTCATTTATTATAATATCTCATATTAAATAAATCTAGGATATTGTCAATATCTCATATTGAATATTTCCAAGATATTGTCAATATCTTATATTGACAATATTTATCTTTTATTATATTACCATAAATCAATTTCTGGCATGTGTATATATCACATATATATACACACATAGATCCATTAATATATATTATACAAACATGCGCATGCATAGTACCAACTTGCACTTTTGCACACACACGCACTCATAAGTATTTTTATATATATATATATATATATATATATATATATATATATATATATATATATATATATCTAATATTAATATTTAGTAACACTATTAATTAAATTTGCACAATCCAAAGTGTATCTTATACAAACACAAATTACATACCTTAGCCAATAAATTGGCATCCGAAATATTCTTTAATTAATCAATATAATTAATATCTTGTATTTAATTTATTCATAATAAATAAATACCACCATATTAATTTACCACTATAACCTTTATAGTACGAGATAAACTTTCCTTATTTGGTTATCATCTATAACCACATTTTAATCGGCTAGATGTTCATATGTGTGTGACCCGATAGGCTTCGAATATGTTGGCCGTGAGACACAAAGTGCAAATTACGAAAATGCCCTTCATGCCTAACGATCACGGGATAGCGTCAGCAACACACCGTGACCCCAATCATCGGAAGAGTCAAATGCAATGACTACTACCTTTCATGTGAAAGCGATTTACCGTGTAAATTACAATCCTATCATCGTAATAATATCCATACGATTAAATGCGTTGAGTGTCAAACATTAACGACCGTATCTTATAATCTGGATATCAAGCTCTCTCAAAGTAACTCACTTACTTCCACTTTGCAAAGATTCACGAGAGTAAGACATTCCTTATAAGAAGGCCATTCGGATATTCGATCCCGATAATAGGATACGCGATTCCCGGACGACCAATCATGTATACTCGCATTCTTGATGATCATACCCAATCACTACCCCGCATGATCGCCCGTGGCTGTGGAAACCTCAATAGTGTCAAAGCATGACAATCCACACCGTGATGCCACGAAGACTCGGTCAAAGGATAATTACACAACCGTCACATAGTGTGACACTTTATCCGTGTAAGTGGGTCGATCTAACGTCGCATTCTCAATACACGTCCACGTCACGGTCCAAGTGTCTCTACACTTCGATAAGCGAGATCTATCCACGCGCTTAAAGGCAGAAGACATCTAATACGTGCTGATCGTTTATACTATCAATTCCCTGTTTAATAGTACATCGGCCTAGAGACATTTAAGTATCAAACTTATTAAGGTGATTAGAGATCTCATCAACCATAATCGCCTATCATGGTTTATCTATCACAGTTTAATACTAAGGACGTTATCATATAACAATTCATAATTGGTTCTTTAAAAGAACATATATATGACAACAGAAAAGCCATTTAATCTATGTACAAACATAAAGAAATAGTAGAAATGATCCGACCCGGTCGGATCCGGTCCAACCCGATTGGGTTTAGGACACTATTTCAACAATTTCTACTATTTCTTTATGTTTATACATGTGATAAATGACTTTTATGTTATTATATATTTGTTTGTTTAGCGAACCAATTATGATATTGTAAATATATGATAACGTCCTTAGTGTCAAACTGTGAAAGAGAAATCATAATAGTGATTATGGTTGATGAGATCTCGACTCACGTTAAAAGGCTTGATGCTTAAATGTCTCTAGTCGTCTGCTATTAAATAGGACATTAATAGTATGATTAGACTAGCACTTATTGAATGTCTTCTATCTTATTGAAGATAGGGGTAGATCTCGTCTATCAATGTGTTGAGACACTTGGATTGTACGTGGACGTGTATTAGAGAATGTACACGTTAGACTGAACCACTTACTTTATTAATTATCGCACTATGTGGCGGTTGTGTAATTATCCGAGACCGAGTCTTACGGCGACATCACGGTGTGGATTGTCATACTTTGACACTATTGAGGTTTCCACAGCCATGAAGAAGCGATCATACGGTAGTGATTGGGTGTGATCTTTGAAGCATCGTAAGATTCATGTTGCTCAAATCCGCAAATCGCGTATCCTATGATTAGAGTAAATATCCGAAAGGACCTTTTTATAAGGAATTTCTTATTCTCGAAAGTCTTTGCAAAGCGGGAAGTAATATGTTACCGAGAGAGTAGGATATCCAGATTATAAGATTCGATCGTTGATGTTTGACACTCGACGTACGACCGTATATATTGATATTGTAACAGCGATAGGATTCGATTTACACAGTAACCGTTTTCACATGAAAGGTAGTACTCATTGCATTTGACTCTTCCGATGATTGGTGTTTAGGGTCAAATTGTATGATTTTTAACGATATATTTTCTATCAATTTCCCCCATATATGGATGTTTTCCATAGAAATCGGCGTTATATTGAAATATTGAGTAAATGATGTTTTTAAGAGTTAAATTGCAAAGCGAATGCTTGAATTATGTGCTTAAATGATGATTTTATATTATTTTGGAATTATGTTACGCTTTGGTATGTTTGATCCTCTTGTAGATACTCATTGATGATGGAAAAGATGATTTTAGAGAGCTAAATTCGAAGTTGGAAAGAGCTAAAGAGATTTATGGAAGATTGTAAGATTAAGGAAAGAAATCAAGTTTGTGATCTTAATTTGGGTGGCGTCCAAAGAAGTGGCTGGCGCCCACCTGGGCGAAATCGGATCAGAGAGTTGAGAAACTTACCGGACGGGTGTCAGAGGAAGTGGACGGGCGTCAAGGCTTGAATGATCACCCCATGTGCTTAGCTTGCAAAAATAAATATCTTGGATATTTTTAGGAATATTCAAGATATTCCCTTGGATATTTATTTGATCACAAAATAAATATCCTTGATATTTTGATCACCAAACTTGGTGATTAAGGCTTTCAAAATATCCCATGTAAAAACATGTTTTGAGTCTAAAAGATAGATTTTTGAGGAAGAGAAGAAGATGCCACGAGTTTACGAGATCAACGGATCAATATTTTCCAACGCACTTCTACCGTAACATGTTTTCGATGGAAATTTGACCCGACTTAGAGGCATTTTCAGGGGACGAGGTCTTGATGAAAGTTGTAGATACTGAAATGAGCTTTCCAACGCATTTTGAATCACGTCAATCGGAGGTCTACAACTCAAGTTATGATTTTTTTTCCGAACAGCTGAAAAAACGGACGAGCCGGAGATATTTATTTGCACCTCCAAGCCTCCCTAACAAACTCCAAGCCTATCTAACAAACTCATCATTACTCCAAGCCTACCCAACTAACTCCTAGCCTCCCCCAAATGATACCTCCCTTATACACCTCCCTTATATAATATCTCTCATGGAGAAAAAAAAAAAAACAACATAAGACATTACACATATTCTTGAGAGAGCAGCCGCACTTTGGAGCTTGAAGGCCGGTCACCCGAGCCTTGTGCTCGGGTGATCCGAGTTAGATTAGGTTATTTCTTTTGTTTTCGTTTCTTCTATGATGAATAAGGCTAAAGCAGCCATGATCGAGCTATATGTGAAGCTTTTTCCATTTGCAACTTTTATTTCTTTTCATGGATGATCTTGTAAGTTTTGTTTTGAATTGTTTCTTTTCTATGTTTATATCGTATCTTGCATTTAAATCGAGAGATGATTGCATGATTTGATACTACCGTATGGCGGAAGTCGGTGTAGTTTAGATCACCATAGGAAAGATTAGATTTTTAATCTATACATAACGGAAGTTCAGAGGTTAAATATCTAGATTTACGAGAGGATCACAATTTGATTAATTCGACACAAGATTATCTTAGAATTGAATCGAGGATATCACCGTTACCGGAAAGATAGGATTTTTCATGTGTTTATTTCATTAGGTTGTTCTTGTTTTCTTTCATGTTTTGTATGCTTTATGTTAATCAATTTAGATAACGGAAGTTAATAGATTCGTTAGATTTCCGTGAGAGAGATTAGCAATTATTATTCCAACACACGGAAGTTGAGGGATAATGTTGTTAAGATTAGGATTAAATCCATATCTTTGCTTCATTATAGATATTAGTTAAGACCGAGAGGTAAACTAATTAATGGCGTGATAAATCGAAAGAGGAAACACTTCTTTAGATAAGATAATAATCCAAGATAGCTTATGAGTGAATGTATGTTTATCTTATTTCTTCCGGTGGGGTGATGGTTTGTTGGGATAAGTTGATCATTGTTTTGTTCATGTTTGTTGGTAGCTAGTTAGTTTCTTGTTTTTCTAGATGTAGTTTTATTTATGTTTGTCCGCAACTACCTTTCACGGCTTTGGGTGACAATCCTCTGTCGATTTATTTTTTTGTTTTAGTTTTGAGTTAGAAGAATTAATCGAACTAGATTTAATGACCCGATTCTCTGTGGGATCGACCTCGTACTCGAACGCACTACCTACGATTGACCCGATCCAATGTCGGTTAAAAGTGAGTTTTGCATTAGGTTTTCGAGTTTTATAAATTTTATTTTGATAGTAGCAAAACGCTTATCAAAAGTGGCGCCGTTTGCGGGAATTGGTGTTTTGTTGAATCTACTTGAGTTAATTCTTGATTTTGTTACAATTTCTGTGTTCAATAAAAGTAGCGTGAATTAAATTGAGAGTTTTATTTTTGCCATGTTTGATGACCGTTGGGTTAAGAAGGTGCAAAAGTTTTTTACTCAATTTATGAAAGCGTGAATTATATGTTTGTTTTGCTAATCTAACCCCGTGTGCTATAATTCATCTGTGGCATTGTGTATATGTGATTTGTATGATCGATCGCTATGAGTTGATAATCTTTGGAGCTATTTGGGGTGTGCTGTATTTTTCCTCTTGTTTACGTGCAAATTCGATGCTTGGACGAGCGTTCAAGGTAAGTGAACGCCCGTCGAGTTCATAATCTGCAGTGAGGCAGCGTCTGGTTTGTTGAGCGCCCGTCGATCTTTGAAATTCCATCCGAACGCCCGTTTGGACTTTGAGCGCACGTCCAGGTTCTAGATTTCTCTTGACTTGATTTTTAATGCTTTATTTGATATGGATACTTTAATTTGAGCTTCGTGGCTAATTATAATTGTTTTACGTAGATGTTACGAACTTGCATATTCATATCTTTCCATCTACGAATCCATGTTAAATAATTGATTTACTTTAATATACTTGATTCATCTATGCATGTTATAGCTAATGTCGGTTCTCGTATGCTATAAGCGGTCTTATTGTTAATTAGTAGCTAATGTCGGTTTCGTATGCTACATACCATTTGTGATGAATCTTGTGAGCTTTGAGACTTATGTGCTTCCTTGTTATTTTTATAACTCATTTGGGTAATTCTTTGTCGGTTTTCCGTATGCTACGTCTTTGGCCATATGAGTTATATACATTTAGTATAGCTAATGTTGGTTTTCCATAATGCTATCACTTTTATGAGTCTTAAAGCGCGTCTACTGCTTTGCATGTAATGAGCAAAGACTTTATCGTTTATCGTAACTTTGTCATTATTTGGTGAGCGTTTATTATATACATGTCATGTTGCTAATGAGTGGGCTAGTTTTCTTGCTTTTATTTTCTTTTATTTTTGCATATCATTTAGATGCATATCATTTAGTAACATGTCATCTAGTTGCATTGTTTTCTATTTTTCTTTTATTTTTCTTGGCGTAGTTAAGCGTCGGTTTCCGTAATACTACCTCGTTTTTATTTTGTTTCGCACGGGCCGTAGTCCTTTGTAGAGTTGTCAAGGAGTCAACTTGCTCGGCTGAGCACTGTCGAATTTATTTTTATTTATTTTATTTTTAGGATTGCATGTCATGTAGGCTGCATTATAGTATACTTTCATGTAGTTGAACCTAGCCTACTATTTTGTAATGTTCCATGTATATGTCCATCCTTATATGAGCTTAATCTGAAAAAAATCTCGACTTTTTTTTTCCATGTGTTTACATGTATAACCCTTAGTTCCCGAGATGTTTCTGTGTTTTCAAGTGGGTGCAGTACCATTCATATTTGTTTTTGTCAAGCTACTTTGGAAGTCGTTCTTTGGAAAAGGACTCATATGACATCACCATTGTTGTCCTCTTGACCACTCTTGAATCAATAACAAATCAGCTAAGTCCCTAAATTTTTATTTCTGTACAACTTGAGGATAAGTTGCAATCTAAGTGTGGGGAGGAATGATCGATATGTATCTACACTCATTTGCTTTATTCTATGCGAAAATGAGCTAAATTTTCAAAATTTTTGTTTTGTCGAGTAAGCATTGCATGTCTTTATTTGAGTTTTATGTCATTGATGCGTTATTTTGCATATTTAGTAAATTTAGTTGTTTCACCCAACACTATTTTTCACGTGCCATAGTGAATGATGAGCTATAAAATATAAAGCTATACTTTTTGGATTAGTGATTTTTGATTTTCTTATAAGTCGTGTACTCGGTCCTAACGTATATATCGTGAGATTTATAATAGTTTATGTTTAGATCCAGTATGATATCTTTGTGAATATCTCGAATGTTTGAATGTGATAAGTGAAGCGTAACTAAAGTCTTTGAAAAATAATAATAATGAATAAATTGTTTACTTGAGGTGTTATGCTCGGTGGTCATTAGAAAAAAATAATTTTTACCCTTTGCTAGCGAGAAATCTCTAAGTAATCACATAAATAAATGGGTGTGTCGAAAGCTAGTCGATGATTGGAGTGAGGTAAGGCATTGTCACGAAATGTCCTATACCACTATGATGACTAAAAGCTCACGGCTTGAGTTAGAAAAAGCTACCCCATGATTTGAGTAAGGTAGGGTGTTATCCCGAAACATCCTATTCTACTATGACGGGAAAGAGCTCATTCTAATGTGCGTATAAAAGTGAAAAAAATAAATTAAAGACTTGGTTATCGTTAATCTTATACCTAGTATAAACTAAAATATATCTTTGTAGGGATTATCCTCTGAGTATGTCGAAAAGGTTCTAGATGTATTCTATCATATTTTTCAGGATATGTCACGTTTTGTAGGGTACATCTTGTAAGTGTCATTTGTCTCTAGTTGAAGGGGGTATTAGCTAGTTTTGCTTGAATCAATTTCAAGTGTGGATTTAGTGGAAATTTATTATGGCTATGCACACACACTTGGGCGAACTCTAAACTATTGAATATGTTTTATATTTGCTAAAATGTTTATACATCTCTCGAGCTTGATTTTGTTTTGTTTTGCTCGGGACGAGCAAAAAGCTAAGTGTGGGGGTATTGTTTAGGGTCAAATAGTATGATTTTTAACGATATATTTTCTATCAATTTCCCCCATATATGGATGTTTTCCATAGAAATCGAGCGTTATATTGAAATATTGAGTAAATGATGTTTTTAAGAGTTAAATTGCAAAAACGTAATTGAATTATGTGCTTAAATGATGATTTTATATTATTTTGGAATTATGTTACGCTTTGGTATGTTTGATCCTCTTGTAGATACTCATTGATGATGGAAAAGATGATTTTAGAGAGCTAAATTCGAAGTTGGAAAGAGCTAAAAGATTTATGGAAGATTGTAAGATTAAGGAAATAAATCAAGTTTGTGATCTTCATTTGGGTGGCGTCCAAAAGAAGTGGCCAAGCGCCCACCTGGGCGAAATCGGATCGAGAGAGTTCAGAAACTTACCGGGACGGGTGTCAGAGGAAGTGGGCGGGCGCCCAAGGCTTGAATGATCACCCATGTGCTTAGCTTGCAAAAATAAATATCTTGGATATTTTTTAGGAATATTCAAGATATTCCCTGGATATTTATTTGATCACAAAATAAATATCCTTGATATTTTGATCACCAAACTTGGTGATTAAGGCTTTCAAAATATCCCATGTAACAACATGTTTTGAGTCCTAAAAGATAGATTTTTGAGGAAGAGAAGAAGATGCCACGAGTTTCTGCGATCAAGCGGATCAATATTTTCCAACGCACTTCTACCGTAACATGTTTTCGATGGAAATTTGACCCGACTTAGAGGCATTTTCAGGGGACGAGGTCTTGATGAAAGTTGTAGATACTGAAATGAGCTTTCCAACGCATTTTGAATCACGTCAATCGGAGGTCTACAACTCAAGTTATGATTTTTTTCCGAACAGCTGAAAAACGGACGAGCCGGAGATATTTATTTGCACCTCCAAGCCTCCCTAACAAACTCCAAGCCTATCTAACAAACTCATCATTACTCCAAGCCTACCCAACTAACTCCTAGCCTCCCCAAATGATACCTCCCTTATACACCTCCCTTATATAATATCTCTCATGGAGAAAAAAAAAACAACATAAGACATTACACATATTCTTGAGAGAGCAGCCGCACTTTGGAGCTTGAAGGCGGTCACCCGAGCCTTGTGCTCGGGTGATCGAGGTTAGATTAGGTTATTTCTTTTGTTTTTCGTTTCTTCTATGATGAATAAGGCTAAAGCAGCCATGATCGAGCTATGTGAAGCTTTTTCAATTTGCAACTTTTATTTCTTTTCATGGATGATCTTGTAAGTTTTGTTTTGAATTGTTTCTTTTCTATGTTTATACGTATCTTGCATTTAAATCGAGAGATGATTGCATGATTTGATACTACCGTATGGCGGAAGTCGGTGTAGTTTAGATCACCATAGGAAAGATTAGATTTTTAATCTATACATAACGGAAGTTCGTAGGTTAAATATCTAGATTTCTGAGAGGATCACAATTTGATTAATTCGACACAAGATTATCTTAGAATTGAATCGAGGATATCACCGTTACCGGAAAGATAGGATTTTTCATGTGTTTATTTCATTAGGTTGTTCTTGTTTTCTTTCATGTTTTGTATGCTTTATGTTAATCGAATTTAGATAACGGAAGTTAATAGATTCGTTAGATTGCCGTGAGAGAGATTAGCAATTATTATTCCAACACACGGAAGTTGAGGGATAATGTTGTTAAGATTAGGATTAAATCCATATCTTTTAGCCGTATAGATATTAGTTAAGACCGAGAGGTAAACTAATTAATGGCGTGATAAATCGAAAGAGGAAACACTTCTTTAGATAAGATAATAATCCAAGATAGCTTATGAGTGAATGTATGTTTATCTTATTTCTTCCGGTGGGGGTGATGTTTGTTGGGATAAGTTGATCATTGTTTTGTTCATGTTTGTTCGGCGCTAGTTAGTTTTATTGTTTTTCTAGATGTAGTTTTATTTATGTTTGTCCGCAACTACCTTTCTGGCTTTGGGTGACAATCCTCTGTCGATTTATTTTTTTGTTTTAGTTTTGAGTTAGAAGAATTAATCGAACTAGATTTATGACCCGATTCTCTGTAGGATCGACCTCGTACTCGAACGCACTACCTACGATTGACCCGATCCAATGTCGGTTAAAAAGTGAGTTTTGCATTAGGTTTTCGAGTTTTATAAATTTTATTTTGATAGTAGCAAAAACGCTTATCAATTGGGGGTCACGGTGTGTTGCTAGACGCTATTCCGTGATCGTTAGGTATGAAGGGCATTTTCGTAATTGCACTTTGTGCCTACAGCCAACATATTTGGAAGCCTATCGGGTCACACACATAAGAACATCTGGTTGGATTAAAATGCGGTTATAGCGATAACCAAATAAGGAAATTTTTATCTGGCTATAAAGTGTTATAGTGATAAATTAATATGGTGGTATTTATTTATTATGAATAAATATAACACAAGATATTAATTATATTGATTAATTAAATATACATATGATGTATGTGTATGTCGAAATATATTTGTGTATATTGATACACATGTATTTTGCAAATTAATTAATCATATCATTATATTAATTAAGAATATTCCAGATGCCAATATTATGGTATATGAGGCGCAGGTTATAAGTGTATAAGATACACTTTGATTATGCGATTTAATTAATAGTATTATCATATATTAATATTAGATATTAATAGATTTGCATAAATTGATTTATGGTAATATGATAAAGAAAATCAATATTAGATATTAGCAATACCTTGGAAATATTTAATATGAGATATTAAATTAAATGAGATAAATCAATCAAATATATTTTCCTTATTTTATTAGGGAAATGTTTTCTTTCTCCTCAATCTACTCTTCTCCCAATCAGATTGGGACTATATGGGGCACCACTTATCTCTATATAAGAGAGGGGTTGGCTACCTCTTTTTAATCATCACAATTAGAAGAGTTCTAATTTACTAGAAAAATAGAGAGCTTCCTAGAGAGAGTTTTGAGAGGGAGAAAATGCCGGTCTAGCAATCGAGTTTTTCTGGTAGCAATCCATGATGGGATTCCAAGCGGTACATTCGTGTGGATCAGCGGTAGAGGCCGAACACTTGGGCGGCCGTGCGAAACTACAACCATAGACAAAGCAACGATCTATTTTAGATCATCCAAGGTATATTCTATGTCTACTTCTTTTATGCTTGTTGCTTAAGCGAAGTCGATCTTGGGAAAGAGAAATCAAAATTTTGAATTCCGCTGCGTTACCGCGTTGATTTCCTAACAGTGGTACCAGAGAGGTCTTCAAGCTTAAGCAATAAGCATTATTTAATTTGCGTAGTAATTAAATCTAGATGCATGATTTAAATTCGCGAAATGGAAAACAAAAAATAAATTAATTCGGGTAGAAATTTGCTCGCCAAAGCGGCGCCCACCGATTATCGCCGCCCGGCGTCGGCGTTCTATGGTTGCCGGCGGCTGGTGGTGGTTTTGTGGTGGACATCAAATTTTCTTTGTTTCGTGAATTTTTATGGTACATTGAAATCTCTCGTTGTTTAGTCAATGTCTTATGGCTAACCAATAGTTCAAATAGTTTGGGCCGAATTGGGATGCCATGCGTATTATGGAATAATAAGATTGGTTTATGGTCTACAATTGTGTACCTAAGATTAACCTAGGCCTTTCCAAATTTTGTTTGGAATAGGCTTAGGCCCTTTTCAAAATATTTGATTTTGGAAAGGGCCGTAATAAGTCTTTTGGTTTTGAAAACAAATGCATACCTTTGATTAGGAATCAAAAGAAAGAAACAAAAGAGACTTAATTTTAATTTTGATTTATTTTGGAATAGTTCTAATTGATTAAAATTAAAATAAAAATCGTTTTAAAATTAATCGTTAATTTTATTTCGATTAAAATCATTTAATTAATTAAATTTTAATTAGTTAATTGATTAGATAATTTTTTTAATTGATTAAACGTTAATCGATTAATTAAGACGCAAGTTGGTAAATTTAGATTTTATCTCTTTCATAAGATTTTATTGTATGAATTATATATTGTAGTAGATATAATATGATTATATGGATCCCGATTGATCATGAACTCGACCAATATGTTAGATGTGTGTGATTTATTTTTCTGTTGGTTTCAAAATTGTCCTAGGCCGTTATGAACAACGTGACCTAGTTTACTTTCTGTATTTATCTCATTCCCATGAGTTCCCCGTGTGCGTCGGGTGTACAAATTTATTAGATAGATTTTATATAAAAAGAATGGAGCAAAAGATGGAGACCAAAGAAAGACGAATGAAGATCCCATTGAAGATGGTGCATTAAAGATCTTATTGGCGGTTGCAGCTGCCCTTAGATTGTGACACGCGGTTTCGTCAGTTTGTATTCGAAACCGCACTTAGGAAAAGTCAATGATCATACCGGTTACTTCACGCATTTATTTATTTTGTGCTTGTATTTATTTTATATGATACGATAGATGCATGACTAGGCACGATCTAGATGAATGTGTAGGATTTATGTTTATAGAGATAGATATTTTTGGTAAGACCGTAATTAAAATTAATTAAGTGAATTAATTTGTAAAATGCTCCCATAATAAAAAATAAGTCGGAATTGTCTCCCAATATTATAATGACGGTGAAGAGCTCTTGTTCGGATCCAATCCATCAGCCACAGCTGGGGGTTGACCTACCTCGGGTATAACGTTATTACATGGAATTGTTGATACCAATGACTAGTCTGCTAAGTGAGCTCACCCAACATAGCAAAGACTAATCCCCTTGGTGAATTCCAGTACATTGCTAATTATCAGTCAACTTTAATAATTCCAAGTTCAGTCCTTAGTTTAGCAAATCTTTCACTATCCAATGGTTTAGTGAAAATATCAGCAAGTTGATCTTCATTAGAGATTTAAAGAACCACCACATCTTTCTTTTCAACATCATCTCTTATAAAATGATATCTCACATCAATATGCTTGGTTCTTGAGTGCAAAACGGGATTTTCTGTGATTGCAATTGCACTAGTGTTGTCACACATGATTGGAATTTCTCTTTCTTCAATTCCATAATCCCTTAACTGTTGTCTTAACCACAGTATTTATGCACAGCAACTTCCAGCAGTAATGTATTCAGCTTCAGCAGTGGAAGTTGATATTGAGTTCTGTTTCTTGCTAAACCAGGAAACCAGTCTATTTCCCATTCACTGACAAGTTCCTGTGGTGCTTTTTCTATCAATCTTGCATCCAGCATAATCAGAATCTGAGTAGGATATAACTTTGAAGCTTCCATCTTTTGAATACCATATCCCTACTCCCAAAGTCCCTTTTAGATACTTGAGAACTCTTTTGACTGCACCTAAATGACTTTCTTTAGGTTTAGATTGAAATCTTGCACAAACACTACACAAGAAAGGATATATCAGTCTTTGGCGATAAAGTCTACAATGATTCGCCTATCATCCTTCTGTATAAGGTCTGATCAACATCTTTGCCTTCCTTATCTTCATCCAATCTGATATTTGTACTCATGGAGTTGATATCTTGGTGTTGTTTTCCATACCAAATTTCTTCAGTAACTCATTGGTATACTTGGTTTGATGAATGAAGATTCCATCTTTCATCTGTTTGACTTGTAATCCCAAAAAGTAGTTCATTTCTCCCATCATACTCATTTGGAATTTACTCTTCATTAGATTTGCAAACTTTTCACATAGCAATTCATTTTCAGAACCAAAAATTATGTCATCAACATAAATTTGTACCAGCAGGGTGCTGTCCCCTTCATTGATTCTGAAAATAGTCTTATCAATGGTGCCTTTTGTAAAACCATTGTCCACCAAGAATTGAGATAGAGTCTCATACCATGCTCTTGGTGCTTGTTTCAAACCATAAAGTGCTTTGTTAAGTCTATACACTTTATCTTCTTGATCTTTAACTTCAAAACCATGAGGTTGCTGCACATACACCTCCTCTTCCAGAATGCCATTCAAGAATGCACTTTTGACATCCATTTGATATACTTTGAAGTTTTTATAAGCAGCATGTGCTAGGAACAATCTGATAGCTTCCAATCTTGCAACAGGGGCATATGTCTCATCAAAATCTATTCCTTCTGCTTGAGAATATCCTTTTGCCACTAGTCTGGCCTTATTCCTTACAATGGTACCAGATTCATCCAATTTGTTTCTGTATACCCATTTAGTACCAATGATATTTGTATGATTAGGCCTATCCACTAGTGTCCAAACTTGATTTCTTTCAAATTCATTAAATTTTTCTTGCATAGCAATTATCCAGTCTGGATCTGAAATTGCTCCTTCAACAACTTTAGGTTCCACTTGAGATAGAAAACAAGTAAACATTGCTTCTAATTGTCTTCTAGTCCTCACACCTTGCTGTATATTACCAATAACCTGTTCAGCAGGGTGATCCCTCAATCATTGTGGATTCTGGTTGGAATGATTTTCAGGAACCTCATCTTCAGTAGGGTCTCCTGTTTCTTCAACAGGGGGTTCAGCAGATCCTTGAACTGCCTCAGTTGTTGCATCAGTAGTATTATCAGTAAGGTGTTCAGCAGGGGCAGAATCAGAAACCTTTGAGTCATTAAACCTTTTCCAAAACTTCAACACAATCTGGGTCAGTGACTTGTAGATTCTCAGCAGGTTCACAAGCTTCATCTTCCGTACCAGTGAACTTAGGTTTATCAAACACAACATGAATTGTCTCCTCATGTTTTAGTGACCTTTTGTTCAGTACCTTGAATGCCTTGCTGACAGAAGAGTATCCCAAGAAAATTCCTTCATCTGATTTTGGTTGGAATGTCTTCAAATGTTCCTTATGATTCAAGATAAGACACTTGCTTCCAAATGGATGGAAATAGAATATATTAGGTTTTCTTCCATTCCAAATTTCATAAGGTGTCTTCAGCATCTTCTTGTTCACTGAGGTTCTGTTTTGTGTATAGCATCTTTGTATTAAGCTTGCTTGACCCAATATCTTTCAGTAGCAATGCTTCACAAATCATAGTTCTTCTTGCTTCTTTTAATGTTCTATTTCTTCTTTCAAAGCAACTCCATTTTCTTTGAGGTGTACCAAAGAAATGACAAGTTGATGTAGTACACCGTTCTATTCCCAATATTCTCTTATAACTTTATTGAGAAATTCAGTACCATTGTCTGATCTGATTTTTACTACTGTCAAACTTTTCTCATTTTGTAATCTCTTCAAAAGTTCAGGCATCTTTTGAAGTGTTTCACTTTTCTTGTTCATAAATATCACCCAAGTGTACCTTGAATAATCATCCACAACTACTAAGGTGCATTTCTTTCCTGTTACACTTGTTGGTGTTACTGCTCCAAATAAATCCATATGCATTAGCTCCAAAACTCTATTAGTTGATTGCTTAGTCTTTGATTTGAAGCTTGACTTTGTCTGTTTACCTTGCTGACATGCATCACAAATAGTATCCTTTTTGAATGTGATCTCTGGTAAACCAATCACCAGTTTCTTCTCCACCAACTGATTGATATCATCAAAATTTAGATGATTCAACTTCTTATGCCATAGCCAATTAAGCTCTGATTTGGTATGCACAATCAGACATGTTTTTGGAAGAGCACTAGACCAATCCACAACATACATGTTTTGTTGTCTTCTTCCAGCCAACACAACTTGATCACCTCTTTCACTAATGACAGTACAAGTGTTTTTGTCAAAAGTGACCTTGTATCCCATGTCACAGAATTGTCCAGTGCTCAGTGGGTTGTAGTCCAGTCCTTCCACATATGCAGCATTTCTGATTGTTAATCCATTCCTCACAAGTGTGTCATATCCTCTTGTGTATCCAGGTGTATTTTTGTTGCCAAAATTCACCCTTGGACCATCCTTAGCCACAAAATTTGACAAACAATACTTATTCTTTGTCATATGTCTGGAACATCCACTGTCAAAATACCAGACACCCTACAAAACAAAGTTAATGCATTTTAGGTACCCAAAATTGTTTGGGTCCATAATGGTCAGTGGTAAGCATGACCCCTGGCATGTTTCCATAAGGTCTTCTTCTAAAAGTGTCATACTTTGGTTCATACATTATTCTACACATCCATATGGTCTAACAGGTGGTTGTGTAGGATTCACATATGTTTTCTGGCCTTTTGGTATTTAATGCTGTTTGAAGTGATTTCTGTTGTTAGAAGCATTAGCATAACCATTGGATTGCTGTCTGTTAGGAACAGCTCTGTAATATAGAGTCTGCTGAGGTCCCTGCCGAGGCCTTGTATAAGTCCTCTGTTGATCCCTCTGCTGATTCCATTGCTTAGGTTTTACCCTAGCATCATGGTTATACTTCTTTGTTTTAGCAAAGAGGTGCAGGAATATTCCAATCATCATCAGTAGGGAACAATCTACCTCTCCCCCTGAGATAAGTATCCCTAGAATGATTAACATTTTTGGGTTTGGGATTCTTATCCTTGGAATATTTCTGGTTTTTCCCTTTTTGTGGTCCTGTAGACTTGGTAGCAGTCCGCTATCGATGAGTCTAGAAGGTCAGTGATCCTACCTTTGGATTTACCACTTTTTGTTAGAGTCTTTGATGTCCTTTTAGACTTCTGATTTTGCCTCTTTGAAGCATTCTCAGTAGGCTTCACTACCTCAGCAACCCTTTTGGGAGTTGGATCTTGTGTAGGCACAAACTTAGGACTAATCCTGGTACTAGGTTCAGTGACCTTACTGGATCCACTCTTATTGGATTGTTGAGTTCCAAATCCAAGCCCTGTTCTATCACCATAAGGCTTTCCAGATTTGAATGCAGTGGAGGAACAAGATGGTTCAGCAGACTCGGTAGCTCTTTGAATGTACAACAGAGCTTATCTTTGATCTGTCTAACTTCTTTTTCCTTTCCTTGAGAATCCTTAATTGACATTTAATCTTTCAACTTCTAATTGAAGAGCTTCTTTTTGGCCTTCACAATCTCATAACATTGTATTATCCTCGATTGATTAAGGATGGCATCCAAAGTTTCTTCATTGTCGAGAATTTTTGGATTTGAACCACAAGTTGATTCACAATCACTTCCAGCAGGAGTATTTATGGATACAAAATTGTATACCTCCTCTGTTTCATCCATATTTGCCATCAAAGCATAACCATCCATATCAGCAACAAGTGCAGTGTCATCAGATTCATTTCCTTTTTCTGATTCCACTACATATCCTAATTCATCTTCAGCAACCATAGCCTTCTTGCCATGTCTTCTTTATTGACTCTTGGTCTTGATAGAGTCGGATAATCAGTCACGAAATGTCCAGGCTTCTTGCGATTGAAGCAAAGATAATCATGTTCTTACTTTGTTTTAACTTCCGGACGATCGAGTTTGAAGTGTCTGGTTTCTTGCATTGAAAGCACAAGTAATCATTGTCTTTCTGGAATCATCCTTCTTCTTTTTCTTTGAATTTCTTAGTGAAATTCCTTGGAGAACCCTTTCCAGTTTTCATCATCCACGATTTTCTTGCTCGGTAGGGCAATCTGCTCTTGCATCTCATCCAGTGAGATCATCTTGAGCTCACGATGTTTCTTCTAGATGTTTGGCAGCCAATGCAGTGGTCTTTGGCTCTTCTTTTTCAGTGGTAGGTGCCAATTTCTTGCTGAATTCATAAGATTTAAGATCTGAGAATAATTTGTAGGTATCCTCTTCATGTAGTTTTCTCATTTCTTCTTTGGCAGTAACCTTCATCTCCCAAACTTCTTTTTCAGGTAAAGCTTCCAAGATTTTTTAGTTGATTTCTTCTTTTGAGTAGCTTACACTAAGTAAGGTGAGTTCATCCAGAATTGCATTGAATCTAGATTCCATTTTCTCAATGGTTTCATTTGGTTGCATTTTAAACTTTTGAAACCTCTTTTTGGCCACACTGATTTTATTCTTCTTGATTGCATCAGTGCCTTCACAGATTAACTGTATCTTGTCCCAAAGTTCCTTTGCAGTTTTGCAATCTTTCACCTTCATATACATATTGCTATCCAGAGTTCTATATATGATGTCAATAGCAATATTGTTAAGATTTGCTCTCTTTCTATCTTCAGCATTCCATTCTCTTTTTGGTTTTAGAATGTACTATGTCTCATCTCCCACTGTTACTGCTTTGGTAATCTTCAGTGGTCCATCAGTTAGCACATCCATCATTTCATCATGTGTTGCAGCTAGATAAGCCTGCATACGACGTTTATATTCATCAAAATGACCTAAAGAACACATCAGCATTGTTCTAGCATACTGGTTGTTATCCATGATGCAAAGCTTTGAAAATCAGTAACTTGAAAAAGTTTTCAAAGTATTTTCACAAGCACAACATGTAGGATTACTTCAGAACAGAAACACTGCTCCAATACCAATTGTTGGTCCCTTGAAAAGGCTTTGGTTAAGTTTAGAGGGGGGGGGGGGGGTGAATAAACTTAACACTTAAAACTTTTGGAGTTAACAAACTCGGCAACCAAAGACTTCTTTGCGACTTGATAGTCTCTGTGACCTTGATAGTCTTCTGACTATTGAACTTACTGAATTTGTGCAGCGGAATAAATCAAAAATTAAGCCTTGTTACTTATTGTTAATTATGATACCAAGTATTAGATACTCAGTAGTGTATGTGTGTGAGTTCAGTTGCTAGATTCAAAAGATTGATGTGTTAGATAAACTAAGTGCAGAATGTAAATGCAGAAAGTAAGTAGGTAGATTTTATAGTGGTTCCAGGTGGTGTAATCCTGTCAGTCCACTCTTCTCCTGTGATGTTGGAGGTAATTCACTAGAGATCTTTGATGTAGCTATTACAAAGATTCCTATGTTGCTTGTCCTTCACCAATAACAATGGCTTCTAAGCTGAACACTTGGAGCAGGTAGGATTGCTTTGCTCCAAAGTCTTCCCTTTGGTCCTTGAAGGGTAGGATTGCCTCTTCACCGGCTCCACCACAAACAACGATCTTTCACACCCCAAAGATGCTTCACTTGTCTTGATAGATTCTTGCAAAGAAAGATTGAATCAAGTAATTGATTGACTTTTTGACTTGATCAGGATGATATGATCAGCAGCTTGATATCTTCAAGTGTGTAAACTTGATGCAGCTTGAATGCAGATTACACTTGAAGATTTTCTCTGGATCAGTAGCCTTAAGCTCAGTAGGTTCAGCAGGGTGTTTTTCTTGATCAGTAACTTGAAGCTCAAGATTCTCTGTATTTTTCTCTTAATGTTCATCCACTTTTTCTGAGTTAGAAGTCCTCCATTTATAGGTAAGAATGCTTGTGACTTATATTTGAAATTCAAATATAGCCGTTCCAGAATTTGTCCCATTTGACTTGCTTTCTGTCACTGTTCATAGTACTGACACAGTCAGACTGCTTTTTGACAGAATGCAGTCTGTCCACCCTTTGACTTGTATCCATTGGATAAAGTCCTGAATCATCCCAACGTCCTTTTAATCTCAACCATTGATTTGTTTGATAAATCAGAGCTTGTTAGCTATCCTTATCCTTGTTTTCTTCCAATGTGATCTTGAATAAATCGAGATATATGTATCAGCAGGTTCATGAGTCTGCTGGAGTACATATCAGTAAGTTGAACCATAATTTGCTGCGTTTAAAACACAATGCAGCCTACTTCTTTTATCTAACTTTTATTTATGAAGTTAGATTACACATTTTTGCATATAACTAAGTTCCAATCACCATCCAACTTATTGAACTTAGACCTTGTACACAAGGTATATGTAATCAGTTTAGGTCATCACAGACTTCCCTAAATTCTGATTCCATAGCCTTGACTTTAATTGCTATGTTTGATCCCTTAGCCTTCATTCACTGAGTTTGAGCCCCTCACTGCTCCGGTCTTGGCGAGGTTCACGACTAGTCTCTTGACCTAGCTACCCTCATCGATATAGACCGATCTATTTGATATATGTCGGTGACCATTCTGATGCTTGTTTGATCAAACCTATACAAAGATCAAACTCTAATAAACCTATACATTTGATCTAGACATCTTTTTGCCTTTGCACTATAACAGCTAGTCTGTCACTCATCACTAAAACTCAGAAATAAGTCCAACAAATTTAACTCTCTTTTTTGGCTTATCTATTAACTTAATATATAAGCTCTAAATAATAATAATTGTTGTTGTTCAAAAAAAAAAATCCGTCTTTCATTCATGACATTCACTAGCATACTGTCCAAACTTGTTGCATTTGTAACACTTCACTTCAGCTTTTCTTTTGTTCGTTTTCTAGAAACCTCTTGAACTTTACCAGTACCGCCAGACCTTATTTCATGTCACATCACTGTTGAAAGTCTCTGCCTCTTTCTTAGCCTCTGACTTTGCAATTTGTAACACCCAATTTTTTATAAGGGTAAAATGGTAATTGGTTCTAATTAATTTTGACATGAAATAAACTCTCATTATTTCTCCTTAATTAATACGCCAGTTTTTTCTGAGAAAAAGAGGGAGGAATTCGATAGAAAGAAGAAAAAAAGGAAGAAGAAGAATCTTGGCAATCCGTGTTAATCCATTGTTTATTTCAAAAGACCGTAGTAGACAAAGTTGATCACCACGATGCAGGAACGTTTTGATACAAGCTTAGTGATTCTTTCTTTGAGAATGGCTCGAGATAAGAAGAATACACAATGTTAGAAATATTTTGTTTTGATGATGAGTGCCGGACTTTGTTATAGTAAAAAACAAAAGATGTCTAGAGTTGAATATATAGGCTTAATAGAAGTCGATATTATGCTGAGTTGATCATACAAGCACGGTAATATAAATCGATAGGTTTATACGTCTTAGTAAAGTGCAGAGGGTTTCTTGGTGAAGGTTGTGGGATCAAACTCTTTAGAGAAGGCTGAAGGATCAAACTCACTATTGAGGATTGAAGGCTAAGGTTTCAAACTTAGTAATGAAGACTAAGCCGATGCTATAAAGTTAAATTTCATGTAAGTTTGTGATGACCTGAATTAACTTTATAGACCTTGTATTGAAGGATATCAATTGTTGTGAAATATGGTGTAATCTGATCCACAAATAAAGATCAGATGAAAATCTAGACAACTTAGCCGAGTATCAAAAAGCTGTTGAGTTGATACAGAAGTTTGTTATTGACTGAGAACCTACAGAGTTAGCAGAGATGAGTATTTTAACAATACGAATCAGAATTATCATGCTGGAATATTACAAGGTTTATTGATCCGTTTCCAAAATTATTTTGAAGTATATTTTAAATGTATGTTACAAGGATTTCAGGACCATCTGAATTGGAGTGGTATACTCAAGTTGATGTTTGTTCATACTAAAGATCAATTAGCAGACATTATGACAAAAGCCTTAGATTGCCCAATCTTTAACAGCTTGTTAAGTCAGATTGATGTATCAAAAGTGTTTATCCCTACTGTGTAAGGAACTCAAGAATATGGATGTGATTCTAATAGGTTGAGCATGAAGTTCAAGATGGGATCTTCATCACACCCAGCTTGATAGGGTGTTAACATATTCCAGAATATGGATAGGAGTCTAATAAGCTGAGTAGGAAGATTGGATGAAGAAAGCGTCACAAAAAGCTGATAAATATCCCTATAGTTGATATCACTAAAAGAGAAGACATTTGGTCGAACACTTGAATACAAAAACAGTTGAAAGTTGGTTACAATCTATTGGAGTTGCAACAACCGATTAGTAATTGTTTTGATTCACTGGTGACCGTAAATATAGCATGAATGACACTTTGTATCAATCAATTGAATCAATTATTGAATAATCAATGAGAATTTCTCCCTTTGAAATTTTCTTTCCATGTTCTCTAACATTCTTGAGTTTCAAAACTTCCCCTCGCAACTGCATGTGCCTCGAATAATTTTATGGTACAACAGTCATAACATGTTTATACCAAGCAACATATTTGATAATTACATATTTCTAATATCTTTCACCACAAACACCTCTATATTGTGATACAAAGTGAAAATGTGTGGTTATAAAGTATATCACTTGTTACAACAATGTTACAACTGTTGTAGCATAAAATTTCTCGTGTGTCCCTATCATCAAATCCAAAGAAAAAAGGAAATACTACGGTGATGATACAAAATATATCGTCTCCAGTGGGGCCGCGCCTAGGAGGCTGCGACCACATATTCAACGACGCCAAAGGGTATTAAGAGCAAGGCCGCCGATCACAACCCCTCTTAAAGCCTCGTCTAAACTAGGGGGCCAACGGGGGATCTGAAATATAATGCTCTCTAAGGGAGCCGCGCAAGACTTAAGAAGAAACCGGGGATGAAGGCCAGACGACGAAGCTGGCGACCCTGGCGATAATGAGGGGTCGCCGCCTGGATATTACTTCCACTTGCTACTAGATATTTAACCTACTTGATGATAGATATTTAGTATTTACTTAGCTGCTAAGACTAGTGACTAAGCTGCTTCTGCACCGCCAGTCTTTACTTCACCCCTAAGTTTATTCTTCCTATAAAAGGAAGTCTTGTGTAACCTGACCATATATATTCTAATACAAAACTGACAGGCCAAAGCTCTGCAAGAACAAGCTTGTCTCACCACCTATCTCCGGTCAGCATATAAATAATCTACCCACAAATCAGCCAGATATCCACATCATTTACACCGCTACGCCATCGTGACGTTTTCTGCATCGTCAGTTGGCTCCGTTACCGGGAATCCACGCTACAACTTGCTCAGTTCCAGGCGTGAAAATCATCAAAGAGCAATAACACACGGCGGATCGAAGAAATCTCAGCTCCGCCAGCCAAGAACATCCGGCCAGTTTCAGTCGTCCTAGTTGCGTCCCAGAAAGAGGTAATCTTACGAAGAAAAACCCTCAAAACCCCCATTTAAACGAAACACTTCAGAAAAATGACAGGAAGTAAAGAACATCTGACTCCCAAGACCCCGGCAAAGGGGGCAGCGCAACATCAGGCTCGTGGAGAGGGAGCGGGAGAAACAATCGACAATCTCCCCGTCGAAGGAGAAAGGTCGCAATGAGGGGTCCTATCGCCTAGTGATGCCAGGAATGTCATTAGCCAAAAGGCCAAGTCTAAAGAGGCCAACGCTGTTGCGCTAGAGGAGGCTCGCAAAGAGAGAGCAAGGTCGCAACAGAGTCAAAAGTCGACCCCCGAGACAAGACCAGGCCCACGGGAGGATCCTGAGATTGCGGAAATGAGAGAATATGCGAAGTATGCGGAAACCATGTACTTAACTAACTCTCGCCTGGTAGCAAAGGGCCAGGCCCCAATGGCGATACGACCCCCGAACCCTCCTAGGAATGAAACTGTCCCCGCGGACATAAATAAAGCCCGCCAAAGTCAGATCCAAGAAATCGAGATAGAGGAGAGTGTGCATTCGTCGGGTCGCAAAGGATTGAGGAGAGAAATCGCGCAAAACTCAACACCCCCAGATCGCGATCACCAAAGGGGAAAGACACTCGAAAAAGGATCAGCTTTCAAGAGGTTAGGAGAGAAGGACAAGGCCTCGGCCCCAAGTCGTCTCAGCCTTCCAGGGGGGGAATACCCACACGACCAGATAGGAGCGCACAGGATGCTCGGATAATAATAAGGGAGAAAAGGGCTCGCCAGGAGGGGTCACAAGAATATGAAGAATCAGAGCGCAGGCAAGAGCGGGCTGATAGGCAGGCACTGTCGCGACCCAGACTCGACTCTGCTTTGGCAGAGCAAATGGAGATAATGAAAAATGAGCTCACAGAGCTAAAGAAATCAAGGCCTGTCGAAAGGGCCGCACCGGTCTCAGGAATCGACGTGCTCGCTAGAAGAATCACAGAGACATTACCTACCAGCAATGAAAAGGTTAGCTACCCCAGCTATAATTACTATAATGGCAACTCTTGTCCGAACGACTGGCTCACCGCTTTCCAAGGCCGCATAACCTTAGCAACTCAGAACAAATCCGCCTGGTGCATCGCTCTGGTCGGTAGCATGCAGGACGGGGCAGCGTCCTGGATACGCGGGCTTCCCCGCGGTTCAGTTAAAAGTTGGGAGGACCTATCGAAGAAATTTGTCAGAGAATTTGAATCGGCGAGTAGACCTAAGAAAACCATAGAGGACCTTTATGAGGTTCGCATGGGAGGGCACGAGTCTGGAAAAGAGTACTATGAGCGCTTCATCCGAGTGTACGACCAGACAATAAACATTCCAGATGACGCAGTTATAACATGTTTCCTCACAGGGATTGCTAAGGGTCCGATGAAAACAGAGTTTAACCTACGGCCCCCAAAAGCGGGCCTCATGGAGATGCTAGAAAGGGCTCGGATGATGGGAGTCAGCGAAGCACCGTCCCTTGGGAAAACCAAAACCAAAGCAGAGCAACATTCACACAAAGAGGATCGCACAGAGGAGCGTAAGAGGGAAAAAGGACAGGATGCTAGCCGTGATCGTGAGGTGAAGAAACCTTACAAATTCAGCGAGGATAACTTTACCCCGCTTATCACGAAAGCATCCCAAATATTGTTCGAGATTCGCGAACATTTCGACAAACCCAAGCCTATGAGGGGCGATCCCGACGGTCGCGATAAATCGAAATACTGTGACTATCTCAAAGATCACGGTCACGTCACGGATGAATGCTTCACATTAAGGCGAGAAATAGAGAGGCTGATCCGTGAGGGACCGGCGACTAGGTATAAGCGAGATGGGAATACTGGTCCGGGACAAGGTCGCCAACCCCGTGTCTATCAGAGGGAAGTTCAAGTTATCCATGGGAATATTCCCAGCAACAATCAGCTGAAATCACAAATACATCAAATCAATACGCGCGGTTTTGAAAAGCAAATAGTGTTGGGAGAGAAAGAAAAGGGAATTCTATTCACTAAAAGCGAACTGACCACAGCCGACGGTCCCATGGAAATACCCCTCATCCTCAAAGTCGGGGTGAACGATAAGCACGGCGTCAACAGGGTAATGGTCGACACTGGGGCTGGTCGCGACGTCATCTACTTCGACTGTTTAAAACAGATCGGGTTTGGAGAAGCCAAGTTAAAGCCCTATCTCGGGGTTCTAGAGGGCTTCACCAACGATACAGTGCGGGTCAAGGGCACCATCGATCTCAGCATCACTCTCGGCGATTACGAGCCATGTCGAACGGAGATGGTCACTTTCCTAGTTATCGATCTCCCCTCATACTACAACATGATTTTGGGGATCCCAGCTATGAGGAAATTTCAAATGGTGGCATCTGTTCCTCACCAAAGGGTCAAATTCAACACAGGGGACGGAATTGGGGTCGCCTTAAGCCGACCCGGATTCTTCCTCGAATACATGACCAAGAATAGAGTCGATTCCAAGCAACCCAGAATAGAGGGTTTCAAAACCACAGAGCAGATCGCTGCGATCAAGGAGATTGCAGAAGAAACAGTAGAGGTTGAAACATTACAGATCCGCGATGAGCCGGACTTCATCGCCGAGGACGAGCTGGCCGAGGTCATTATAAATGACGAGCACCCTGATCAGAAGATCAAGATAGGGTCGCAGGCCGACGACAAAGAAAGGGAGGACCTGATCGGGCTTCTAAAAGCAAACTTGGACGCTTTCGCCTGGGAAGTGACAAATATGAGTGGAGTGGAGTCGGAGATCGCCTTGCACCACCTAAATGTCGATCCCAACGTCAGGCCGATCCAACAAAGAGCGCGCCAATTCTCTACAGAAAAAGAGGTCGCGATAAAGAATGAGGTCGGAAAACTTATAACGGCTGGGATTATCAAGGAGCTGCAATACCCTACATGGTTGGCAAACATGGTGATGGTAAAACAGCATAACGGCAAGTGGCGGATGTGCGTCGACTTCACCGACCTTAGCAAAGCTTGCCCCAAGGATCCTTACGCGTTGCCCCGAATAGACAAGATGGTCGATGGGATCGCAGGTTTTGAAATGCTGAGTTTTCTTGACGCTTATTCAGGCTACCACCAGGTCAAAATGGCGGATGAAGACAAAGAGCTAACGGCTTTCAGGGCCGCCGGAGGACTATATTACTATGAGATGATGCCGTTTGGTCTAAAGAATGCAGGTTCGACATATCAAAGGATGGTGAACAAAGTTTTGATACACAAAAAAGCGAGAAACATGGAGGCTTACATCGGCGATATGGTTGTGAAATCAAGTCGCCAGAATCATCTGGAGGACCTTCGCGAGACCCTGACAAACGTAAAAAGTCATTCGATGAAGTTGAACCCCGCAAAATGCACCTTTGGGGTCCAGGCGGGGAAATTTTTGGGCTTCATGGTTAGTCAGAGGGGAATCGAGGCAAACCCAGAAAAAATCGAGGCGCTAATAAACATGAGCGAGCCAACCAGCATTAAGGAGGTACAAAGGCTGAATGGAAGAGTGATAGCCCTGGGAAGGTTTATATCAAAATCCGCCGAGAAAAGCTTGCCCTTCTTCAAAATTCTAAAAGGGAATAAAACCTTTGTGTGGACAAAGGAGTGCTCTCAGGCTTTCGAAGAACTCAAGGCCTACCTGTCAAGCCCGCCCCGCTTACCTTACGATCCTGCGATCGGGACGTCTTGTCGTTATATCGGCCGCCTCGAGATAAGGCGATCGCGCAAGCACTTATCAAAGAGGAGGGTACCTCGCAAAAGCCTGTGTATTCTAAGGCTTTAAGCCCAGTAGAAAGTCGTTATTTTAATATCAAAAAATTGGCCTACTGCGTTGTTATCGCCGCCCGAAAATTAAGGGCTTATTTTTCGTCGCATTCAATCATAGTACTGTCAGACGCACCGCTCTGACAGGTCCTCCACAAACCGGATTTGTCGGGTCGCACTCTATTTGGGCCATCGAGCTCACTGAATTCAATATCCGATACGAACCTCGAAAGGCTGTCAAAGCTCAGGCATTGCCCGATTTCATCGCCGAAACAAGTTTCAACAAGGATATCCCGCAACAAACCAAAGCAAGACATAGTCCCGACAGAGCTACCATGTTAAGGGTGAAAATCTATGAATTATAAGGATAAATTTTACGATGTTTTTCCTCTATATTGTATAATTTGCATAATAATAGGTCTTATATTGAAATATTGAGCAAACGATATTTTGGCGGCTTAATCATAATATCGATGTATTTATGTGATTTCATGGTTAAAATATGATTATTTGAATATTATTACAGTTTGCGATGTTTTCCATGTGTTATAGGTATGTTTATTGTGCTCAAATGACGATCAAAAGAGATAAATTTCGAGCTATAAAGATTTAAGGAAGAGATAATGATCGAGTGGAGAGAAGAAAAGAGATAAACATGCAAAAATCGCATTCAAGTCATGTTGAGCGAACGTCCATGCTCCGCCCGAGCAAACGGCGTCTGAAGTCTCGAACGCAGCGTCAAGGTGCCAAGAGTGATTGAGAGAGTTTGGGCGAGGCGAGCAGCGCCCACGAGGCGAACGCTCGTCCATCCGCCGACTCAGCCAGAACCGACTTAATCCTCTATAAATACCTGCCTATTTCTGCACACAAGGAGAACAATCCGACATTATTCGAACCCTAAACCCTAGGGGCAGCTTGGCTGCGTTTTTCCTTCAGTTTTTCTCTAGTTTTATGCACTTAAACTTCTAGATTAGATTAGATAATTTCATGTACTTTTATTCATCAATTCGAGTTGTCAAGAAGATGCTAAGAGGCTAAATCCTCTTGAACAAGCGTTGTGAAGCCGTCCAATTCAACAGTTGATTTCTCGTTCGTGATTATTTTGTGAGTTCTACTTCAAGCTCGTTTCTTTTATCATGTTTTGTATGTTTTATTGCATGTTTAATCGAAAGATGCTTGCTTTGATGATTGTTTATATGATGAGAGTCATGTCAACCTTAGATCACCGTGATAAAAGATTGGATCTTTGATCTAAATAAAACGAAAGTTATTAGATTGATTTTCTAGATTAGAAATCGAAAGATTTCACGCCTACGTTAGAAAGACGTAATCTTTAGCATCGAAAGATAAAAGATTAGAAAACAAACTTGTCTACGAGAGTAGGAGTTTATGCCTTCGATTAGGTGAATCACGACTTGAGTAGAGATCACGAAGTAATCCGAATTAGAATTGAATGTTGATAGGATAGGTGGATCAATTGCTTGTTCGTTCGTTATAACTTGATTTAATCCCTAGAATTTGAATTGTTTAGCTCAGTTAGATTTATTGCATAATTAGATTTAGATTTAGTTTAGTTAGTTGGTTCGCAACCCTGTGTTCCCTGGCTTTAGAACTTGTTCTTCCGTCCAGCTTTACATTCTTGTTAGTTTATTTTCTGTTTCTTTTTAGTTTAATAATCGTGACATAGTTAGATAAATAAAAACTAGGAATCTGACTATCGAGTTCCCCGTAAGATCGACCCGGCATTAGCCTCTATACTACGATCCTTGCACTTGAGGTTAACTTTGTTTTATTACTTGTTTATTTTGTATTAATAAAATCCGTGACAAGTTTTTGGCGCCGTTGCCGGGGAACCGGACGGTTGCCTAGTTTTTATTTTTCGTTTTTCTGTTTTCTGTGTTTTAATCCCTGTTTAGTTTTTAGTTAGTTCTTTTTTTTAGGTTTTAAGGTTCAGATTAGTAGGGTTTAAGAGTTAGGGTTTAAGTTTTTCAACTTTTCTGTTCTTTTCTTGTTCGTCCCGCATCTCAGATTTAGCGGCCCAAATCGCTGAACGCCCGTCCGCTAAAAAATTTTCAAACCTGTATCAAATTTTCATCTTAGACGAGCGTCCATAGATTCTGGACGTCCGTCCAAGATTTCTGAAGACCAGACGAGCGTTTGGACCGCCAAACGCCCGTCCAGTCCCAATTCTGGGTGGACGCCCGTCCAAATATTTGGACGCCCGTCTGACCCCCCTTTTTCTCAAATAATCTTGTTTTTGACTTTCTTTTAGGTTTTTAATTTCGTAGTTTTTACGTTTTGTTCAATTGAGTTGGGTTTCGGTTTATGCAAACTCGAAGTCAGAAAGGGCCATTACACTTTTCACCTGACCTCGAGCGGACCATAGTCCGACCCAATAGGCGGAAACTTCGTTTTACCGATCCTTCAGACGAAGGAAGTCCAGCCGATCAAGAAATTGAACGGAAGTTGATAGAAGAGATCGAAGAAATAGTAATAATGGCGGCAGAGGATCGACGTATGTTGGCAGACTACGCCATGCCTGGTGCGATCCATCATCAACCCGGCTATAGTCTTGCCCGCCATTACGGCTCACACATTCGAACTCAAGCCCGGACTCATCCAGATGATGCAAAGATGCATCAATTTTTCATGGCTACCAATCGAAAATCCGTGATACCCACTTACATGCGTTCTTAGAGATATGCGGTACCACCCGCATCCAAGGAGTGAGTGAGGATGCGATCAAGCTTAAATCTGTTTCCTTTCTCTCGAAAGGAGAGGCTGAGGAGTGGTATCACTATCTCCCTTCGTAATCCATCACTACTCGGGCGGACTTGAAAAAGAATTTCTAAGTCAATATTTTCCTCCTTCAAAAACATGACCCGATTGTCGAATGAGATCTTTACCTTCTACCGGAAGGAGAATGAATCATTCTTGAATGTTGGAAGAGGTTCAAATCTCTTTTAAGAAAATGTCCCCACCATGGCTTGCCTAAGGAAAGGCAAGTAAACACTTTCTTGATTGGGTGACCGAGCTTACTAAAGGCATGGTCAGCGGCTCTTCTAGTGGGGCTTTCCTCAAAAAGACACTGATGAAGGATGAGGCTTTGTTTGAAGACATTGCCAAATACAACTATGCCCCATCCTATCAGGCCATCCAAGCTCCTCCTCCTCCCAAGGTGGAGGAAGTCAATGTTCAAAGTCGATAGCCATCTTTGCAAAGCGGATGGCAAGTCCTCAAGTTTCAAACCCGATTAATCGGACTCTTCGTTTCCGCAGAACCCTCGGGTTACGTATTGCGAATAAATTTGTCGCCGACCGCCACATGTTTGGCCAATGTCAATTTCATCCCCCTCGCTCATCAAGTCAATCTTTGTTCATAACAATGGACAGAGTAACTTGATCACATGCCAAGTATGTGATGATCCGCACACCTTTGCGCTACATCCCATGATTGGGCGAGTTTGAAATTAATGCTTTCTGGGCGGTCAATCGTGAGATTTAATAATCAATACTCGGCGAGTAATTTTCAAAACCAGGGTTTTCATCGAATCCAAATTTTAACCCCAATTCGAATTTTCAAAATCGAGCTTTAATCGAAACCCAGGTTCAATCGAACCGTAATTCCAATTTTGAATCCACGGCAAAGTTCAATCGTAATTGGCCCGCCAATTCTAATCCTCAGTTTCAAACTCGGCCTAGCCAGCCATCTCCCCAGAACTTCCAAAACTCTCAAGGCCCCTCCCACTCAAATGATATAAAAGCCGAATGGAATTCATTTCGGGAGGAGCAAAGCAGGACGATGAAAAGTCTTGAGAGGCAAATCGGGTATTGGCCGAGCGATTAGCTTCCAGACCGTCATGGCGTTTGCCCGACTTTACGGAAAAGAATCCAAAAGCGGTCAGGTTGCTCAGGCCGATATAAGCAACCACCAATGCACCGACCT
The DNA here is from genome assembly GCA_026214975.1 of Gentiana macrophylla. Taxonomy (NCBI): domain Eukaryota; kingdom Viridiplantae; phylum Streptophyta; class Magnoliopsida; order Gentianales; family Gentianaceae; genus Gentiana; species Gentiana macrophylla. Next base: position 45,555,480 of record CM047806.1, on the reverse strand, counting down.
CGTGCCAACAATGCAATACGGTAAAGAGGAGGCCAAGGCGATGAATTTAAGTGGCACTCGGTGAGTGGTCCCCCTGGCTTCCAGGGAAACCACTAGCCCCTCCTGCCAATTATGGTGCAGGAGGGGAAGTTGAGCACCCATTATCCCCTGTCCTGCAAGAGCATACTCGGGTGGCTGATCCCCCGAGAAATGAAAGAGTTGAAACACCTCGGTGGTGAACCCCGAGAAGAGAAGATTCGGTTGAGAGTCGGTGGTGATCCACGACCAATAAGGCGTCTGAAAAAGTGGTGAGGTGGAAAGATCTCGGAAGACAAGGCCGTAAGTGCATCCTCAAAGAAAGTATTTTCTGAGAGTGACCTTAAAAAGCTTCCATTTCCACCTAGAAAAAGCAACATTCCCTTGCATGAAGATAAGAAGTACGGAAAGGTGCTTAATTTGCTGAAAAATACTCAGGTTAATCTTCCACTCTCAGAAGTTTTGGTTGAAATGCCTAAGTATACCAAGTTTATCAAGGATGTTGTTTCTTCTAAAAAGAAGTTAGCAGACATGGATCGAGCAATTGGTGAGGGGCGCTCAATGGTCAATTATCAAGACTTACCAATCAAGAGGGTGACCAGGCAAGTTTGTGCTCACATTGCGGATGGGAGGCCTAGTCTTCCCAAATTCTTTATGTGTGACTGGGTGCATCCATCGACTTGATGCCGTTGTCTGCATTTGCAATCAACTTGGTTTACAAGATCTTCTAGAACCCACCACCATGAACCTTGGTTCACCGATAGATCTTCCAAGAAAGCTTCAGGATCACGAAAGGCGTATTAGTTCAAATTGATAGGTTTACCTTCCGATTGACTAGTACGTCTTAGATATGGAGAAAGGTGCGGATGTTCCCCTGATTCTTGGAAGACCTTTCCTATCAACAGCTATGGCCCTCATCGATTGTGATGGTGGGCAAGTAACTATTCGAGTTGGTGACCAAGAGGTGAGCTATAGTGTCTCTAAATCCATTCAAGTACCCTCTGGTTCTCCAACCGGCTTTTCCATTGAGGAGTCATTTAATGACTTCAATGACTGTATGGACGAGCAAGTCAAGGCTGTGGAAGTGGAATATGAGCGATTGATCGATAATTTGAATAATCATGGTGTGGTTAATCTAGATCAATTAGCAGCTGACTTCGAGGATGAGTTATTCAGAGAAGAAGCTTTGGCAGTGGAGCCACTAAGTAAACTCAGAGATGCTGAGTTGAAAAGTGGAGGGCTTAAATCGAGTTTAGAGGATGTCCCGGATTTTATCAATACAAAACAACAAGTAATAAACCGGTTAACCTCAAGTGCAAGGATCGTAGTATAGAGGCTATGCCGGGTCGATCTTACGGGGAACTAGACTGTTGTGAATCCTAGTTTTTGTTTAAACTAACCTATGTCACGAAGCTAAACTAAACGAAGAACTAAACTACCAAATATGCAGAAAATTAACTAGACAGAGGATTACTCCAATGCTAGGCAAGATACGGGTAACGAACTTATTAACTAAACTAAACTAAGTGCAAAAAGATAAACTAAACTATGCAACTCAAGTTTTAAGGGATTTAAATCAAGTATAACGAACGAACAAGCAATTGATCCACCTATCCTATCAACATTCAATTCCAATTCGGATTATTTCGTGATCTCTACTCAAGTCGTGATTCACCTAATCGAAGGCATAAACTCCTACTCTCGTAGACAAGTTCGTTTTCTAATCTTTTATCTTTCGATGTTAAAGATTACGTCTTTCTAACCTAGGCGTGAAATCTTTCGATTTCTAATCTAGAAAATCAATCTAATAACTTTCGTTTTGATTAGATTAAAGGTCTAAACTTTTATCATGGTGATCTAACATTAACATGACTCTCATCAAGTTAAAACAATCATAAAAGCAACGATCTTTCAATGTAATTGCAATACATAATGATAAACAATGATAAAAGAAACAACTTCGAAGTAGAAACTCACGAATTAATCACGAACAAAACTGAATTGTTGAATTGGACGGCTTCACAACGCTTGTTCAAAGAGGGATTAGCCTCTTAGCATCATTTGAAAGCTTGAAATTGATGAATTAAAGAACATAAATCTACCTAATCTAATCTAGAAATTAAAGTGCATAAACTGGAAGAAAATAGGGTAAAAACGCAGCCTGAGCCGCCCCTAAGATATTAGGGTTCGAATTGTATGATTAGGGTTTGGGAAATCGCGCCTATTTATAGATTTTTAGGTCGGTTTCATTTGAGTCGGTGCCGTGGGCGCCCGTCCACTATCTTGTACTTTCGTCCAGCCTCTATGAACGGAGAATGAACGCTCGTTCGTAACAGCGTCTGAACTCTCTCGAATGTAAAATACGATTCTCGGACGCGAGTTCACTTTTATGGACGCCCGTCCACTACTCAGCTCTAGTATTTTGCTCATAACTTCACTTCTAGGGCTCCGAATGAGGTGATTCAACATGCGTTGGAAAGCTATTTCAATCCTCTACAACTTTCATCAAGACAACTTTCCCTGAAAGTGCCTACAAGTGTGGACAAAATCCCCATGAGGTGCCTGGTTCCGGTTTCTTCAATGATTCTTCACTTAAACATCTTTCAACTCTTCCATCTTCATGTGATCATCGTTTAAGCTCCTTACTCATCATGAAAACGTACCTAACAACTTGATAGAAACATGCAAAATGTAACATCATACGAATAAACATAAAACAGCGATAAAATCACGTAAATATCTCGATTTTGCATTTAAACACATTTAAAACTCGTTTGCTCAATAAATCTAATAAGCACTTACTTTCCTATGCAATTTATCAGATTATGGGAGAAATCGTTACGAAATATGACGGTATAAATCACATAAAATCACCCTTAACAGAGGATCCCCCCGCAGATCTAGTTCTGAAGCCGTTGCCTAAACATCTTAAGTATGTGTTCCTACGTGAGGGTGACAAGCTTCCCTTGATCATTTCTGCCAAGCTATCTCGAATAGAAGAGTAAATCGTTAAACGTCTTGCGAAAAAACGAAAAAGCCTTTGGATGGCAGGTGGGAGATATCCGAGGAATATCTCCTGACATCTGCATGCACAAGATCAAGACTAGTGAGGGTGCTAAATGTGTAAGACAGCCCCAAAGGAGGCTTAACCCTCACATGCAAGAAGTAGTCAAGAAGGAGATCATCAAACTTCTAGATATGGGTATCATATACGCCATCGCTGACAGTGAATGGGTATCCCCTACTCAAGTGGTCCCCAAAAAGGGAGGGATTACTATTGAGAAGAATGAGAAAGGAGAAGAGATAGCATTGAGGCTCGTTACAGGCTATAGAGTCTGCATTGACTATAGGAAACTCAATGAGGTCACAATGAAAGATCATTTCCCCCTTCCCTTCATTGACCAGATGCTTGAGCGTCTGGCGGGGCACGCATTCTACTGTTTCCTGGATGGATATTCAGGATATTTCCAGATACCCATCGATCCAATTGACCAAGAAAAGACCACTTTTACCTGCCCTTATGGTACATTCGCTTACAGGCGGATGCCATTTGGTCTCTGTAATGCCCCAGCCACCTTTCAAAGGTGTATGATGGCTATCTTTGACGGGCTAGTCGAAAAGTGTATGGAGATTTTCATGGACGATTTTTCGGTCTTCGGTCAATCCTTCGATGATTGCCTCGCTAATCTTGATCAGGTGTTATCTAGATGTGTGGAAAAGAACTTAGTACTCAATTGGGAGAAATGCCATTTTATGGTAGATGAAGGAATAGTTCTTGGCCACAAAGTGTCCTCCAAAGGTATAGAGGTAGATAGGGCTAAAGTGGAAGCTATCGAAAAGATGAGTTTTCCAAGAGTGTTCGCGAAGTCGAGGTTTTCTCGGACACGCCGGCTTCTACAGGAGATTCATTTCAGACTTTTCACAGATCGCCAAGCCCCGTCTACCTTACTTAAGGAAGACGTTACATTCGCCTTTGATGATAGCTGCAAGCAAGCGTTTGAGGAACTTAAGAGTCGATTAATCTCCGCTCCAGTTCTTATATCGCCTGACTGGAACCTACCCTTCGAGCTTATGTGCGATGCATCCAACTACGCAGTTGGTGCAGTTTTAGGCCAAAGGATCGAAGGAAAATTCCAGCCTATCTATTATGCCAGTCACACACTGAGCCCCGCACAAGTTAACTACACGACCACCGAAAAGGAATTGTTGGCTGTGGTATTCGCCATGGACAAATTCCGTAGTTACTTGTTGGGAGTCAGAGTCACCGCTTGACCGACCACGCGCCTTGCGCTATCTCATGACCAAGAAAGAGGCTAAACCGCGTCTGCTACGTTGGATACTGACCCTCCAAGAGTTTGATGTCCAAATTAAAGACAAAAAGGGCAGTGAAAATGTAGTGGCAGATCATGTCTCAAGATTGTTGACTGTGGAAAAGATAGAACCTGATGATATAGATCTTTACTTTCCTCTAGAAAACATCATGCTTATCGATGGTTGCGCTCCTGATGTTCCATGGTATTCTTCCATTGTAAACTACCTTCATGCCCGTTATCTTGACCCTGAAATGTCTTATCAAGAGAAGAAGAAGTTCTTCTCTGATATGAAATCTTTCGTTTGGGATGAACCTTACCTCTTCAAAATATATAAAGATGGTTTGCTAAGGAGGTGTGTTCCTGAATCTGAGCAACGCGATATAATCGAGCAATGCCTTAGTGGACCCACAGGTGGTCACTTCGGTCCTTGGAAAACGGTTGCGAAGATCTTCCAGCCGGTTTCTACCGCCAACGATCTTTAAGGACACGAAGCTTTCGTAAAGCTTGTGATAGGTGCCAAAGAACCGGTACTCTAACAAGGCGGTTTGACATGCCTTTGAAACCCATCTTAGAATGCGAAGTCTTTGATGTATGGGGGATTGACTTTATGGGTCCATTCCCATCTTCTTGTGGTAATAAATACATCTTAGTCTGCGTGAGACTATGTATCGAAAATGGGTGGAGGCAATAGCCACTCCTCGCAATGATCATAAAACGGTCATGAATTTTCTAAAGAGGAATATCTTTGTGAGGTTTGGATGTCCACGTGCCTTAATTAGTGATGAAGGACACACTTTTGTAACCGGCCTTTGGAAAAAGTCCTCGAGAAGTATGGTGTTCGTCACAAAGCGGCACTCCATATCATCCGATGACTAGTGGTCGAGTTGAACGGAAGCAACGAGCTTGAAGAAGATCTGGAGAAAGCGATAAACAATCATAGAAAAAGACGGAGTCTAAAGTTGGATGATGTACTATGGGCATATCGAATCGCCTATAAGACCCCATGGGTACATCACCCTACCGGATGGTCTATGGTAAATCATGCCACTTGCCGGTTGAGTTAGAGCACGAGCTTATTGGGCTACAAAGTTTCTTAACTTCGATTCCCAAGCCTGTGGCAAACATCATCGCGCAGATTGTATGAGTTGGACGAGTTTAGGCTCCAGGCTTACGAAAGTGCCAGGATCGAGAAGAAAAGATGAAACTCCTTCATGACGCAAAGATCAAGAAGAGAGAATTTCAAGTTGGAGAGCAAGTGTTACTATACAATTCCAGGTTACATTTGTTTCTGGAAAGTTGAGGACACGTTGGTTCTGGTCCATTTGAGATTCTCCAAATCATTCCTGGAGGCGTTCTAGAACTGCACGGTTATGGTGATCAACCGTTTCGAGTTAATGGCCAAAGGTGCAAGCACTATATCGGTGAACCTAAGGATAAGCCTTTGATTGTTAAATTCCTCGATATTCTCGGATGTGGTGTTACACAAGTCGATGAATTAGACGAGTTGTCACCAGACTTGTTCTCCGAGGATGATGGTAGTCGTAGATGTGAAGACGTTCTAGCGGGCAGTTGGGATATGGAGGAATATGAAAGGGAGCAAAAGCTTAAACGTCATTAGAGGAAGAAGTTAACCATGGGAAAGGTTAAACGTGTGTGGAAAACTATCAGAGCATTAATCCCATGCGTAAGATGTCGCTTTCGCAGCCACACTGCTCGATGAGAGCTTACACGGAAGTAGTGGGTGGCGAGAAAAGTCAAATGGCTCGATCCAGGCTAGACTCCAACAAAGGTCGAGCTAACGACATTAACCAAAAGCGCCACTAGGGGCATCCTAGATATCCAATCTTGTTTTAGTTTTCCTTAGTTCTTTTTGCTTCCGTATGTTGTTTTAGTTATTTTAGTTAGTTTTACTAAGCTTTTATGTTTCTATCATCAAGAGTTGCTTTCTAGATATGGATTTTACGGAGTTCGCCCCGAGGAGTTCCCACTCATTAGTCGGATCCCGCCGATCACGATAGATGGTGGACCGGGAGGCACTATAGTTCTTCATGTAGATTTTGACATTAGCACTCAGGTTAAGACCATCACGACGTTATCATAGTTCCACCTTGTTCGGGAGGCAAAGCGATTTCACGATCGAGGAGTTGCGAGGAGGCCATAGGACGCCCTTACACGATCCTTAATGATCCTATCGACGGATTTGGCACTAGTGCCGCAGCTTCACATTTTAGAGGTTTTGAGGTATTTGGAGATGACCTGGGGTGTACAAGGCGACTATGATTTCCTCCTCGCTATTGATATGCTTAAATCGCCTCATCCGCTTGGTAGATTGGGACGAGATTTATGCGAGACTAGCGTTAGTTAGGTTTGTTTCGTCGAGCCCCGACGTTAAACGGAAGCGCTTGGTGGGAGGCAACCCACTGTTTTATTCGTTTTGTTTTATTTTCGAGTTCTTTTATGTTCATAACGTTTCCGTTTGTTCTTTTGCATTTTAAATTATCAATAATAATAAAGACAAAAAATTTTTGCATTTAGTTGGTTTATATGAAATTTTCTAAAATTTGGCATTTTTTTATCTTGGACGACCGTCTGGTGCTTCTGGACGCCCGTCCGGCCCTCTGTTTCCATGAACGCCCGTCCAAGTCTTTGGACGCCCGTCTGGAAAATTCCCTCCAATCCTGTTTCAAAAATTGACCTCAGGACGAGCGTCCGGTATAATGGACGCCCGCCCGTTCTGCGATTTCAAGTGAACGCCCGTCCGTCAGGATGGACGAGCGTCCATTAAGCGTCTATATATAGACCTTCAACGCATGAACCCTCATTTCTCAGAATTTTCAAACCGCAACCCGACTCTCTTCTCCCCTTTACCCTAAAATCATCATTTCTGAACCAAATTCAGCAATTCTTGTTGCAAAAGAACGGTCTTTGCACCCTCTTTTCATTTATCCAATCCATTTCCTCCAACAGTCAACACAAATTGTTGAATCAGAGATTATTCAGTGCGGCCTTTTTGACAAAAGCTCGAATTTTGGTGGTTAATCTCGGTGTTTCGGGCTTCTAACTGCATTCGATCATCATCCCTCATAGTGTTTGGTAAGCTGGATACAACTTTTCTCGTTTTAATTCACGTTTTTGTGAGTTCGATTTTCGAGTCGGCTCATTTTCTTGAATTATCCACTATTGTTGATTTCCTTTCATTTTTGTTGGTTCTTTTCTTCTTTCCTTCTGCTGTGATGGTGATGGTGTGTTGTTGATGCTGGTGGTTTGGACGGTTTGCTTGAAACCCCGCTTTGGATGTTAAACGGGTAACCTTCGTTCTTGTGAATCGTTTGGTTTAGACATTTAGGTTGATATGGGAAGAAAGCGGTTATTAGCGAGGCCTGGTAAAGAGCAAAAGTTGTTGAATCGGGTAAACGTAAACGTTTGGACGATGAGCCCTCCAATTTAGACCCCAACCGAGGTGTCATTTTACGTGAGCAACCCCCTAGGGCATCTCAACAAGCCCGAGCTGATTTGAGAGATGAATCCTCCTCCGATTCGGATACACAGGATGATGTTCCGTTGGTTAGAAATCCCGTTTTAAGACGGTGCGTCATCTAGTAATTTGAACAAGTTCGAGAGGCGAATGTTGATGATGTGGTTAGGAGGAAGTTGCACTGAACCTAGGGCACCTCCTAAGAAGAAGACTAAGCATGTTACCCTCTTTCGATGCCTCGTCGGTTTGTAAATCCTTTAGCACATGAAGCCTACACTAAGCATTACTCAACCAGGAGTCTTATTTTTTATAGAGAGGTGAAAGTGTCTCAAGTTGATCCTGCTTTCGCTCAGATGTTAAAGGCTAGGAAGTGGTCTGCCTTAACAAAAATTCCTCCTACTCCTGTCAATGACTCTATTGTCCGAGAGTTCTATGCAAACTTCTCTGAGGCGGACTTAGATGAAAAGTACGTTATGGTGCGAGGTGTTAAGGTTCCTTTTTCTGCTAAGGTCATAAATGAGAAATACAAGTTACCAGCTTTTGAGGGTTTAGATTATAAAGAGGAAATTGCGAGAAGGCAACGTGAGGATGGTCGTGACCCGATGGAGGAGTTGAGATTAAGAGTTTGTCCGGATGTGGCTTGGACGTTGAGACCCAATGGCCAAAGAAAGGAGTTGATCACTACGACATGGACCGAGGATTGGAGAGTCCAATGCCGCTTTATTATTGAGTCGTTTGATCCCGAAGAATAATCTCACACATTTCTATATTAGTGATCTTGGGATGTTATATGCTTTGACGTTCAAGGTTGAATGTAGATGTAGGTCAAGCCTTATTCGATGAGATTTCCATGAACCGTAAGGTATACACACGGAGTTTGATAGTTCCACATTTGATTCATCGTTATGTCTCGATCGCGGGAGTTTTGGAGTATGCAATGGACCATAAGACCAAGAGTTACCCCTATTCGTAGAGAGAAGGCGTTCCCGTTTCGAGCCTGGTTCCACATCGACACCGCCTCGAGCTTCAGTTCTTTCGGGATTGTCTTCTTCCGAGATTACTCGGCATAGTATGGCTCATAGTTTGCGGGCGATGTTGAGTGATATCCAGGATGGCCAAGATAATATCTTATCGGTTTTGGAATGTATAGTTGATGGAAGGAAACCGAGAGATAGGAGGGTATTCAATGCAAGTAATATGGATTATGTTTTCTCCGAGCAGATAGAGCGGGTGATAGCTGAGGTGGTCAAGTTAGAGGAGAAACCCGAGTCTGGTGATGAGGAGACTCAAGTGGATCCGAGGATCGCGAGAGTTCCTACGATAGAAATCTTGAGCCGACCACTCGCCGATCTGTTGCACGCCTGGACTCTACACGAGTGCATCTACAGCTGATGTTCCTTCTTCAGATCCTTCTCCAGTTGATGCTCCGGCTGCTGATGCTATTGACGATGCTGCTGAGACGACTCCGGGGCCGCCTTGAGTTATTATTTTTTTATATCTATCTTTCTGGTTGTTGTTGCACTTTTTGATACATTTAATTCGATTTGGCTGTACCTATACATTTTGCTACTTTCTAGTTTCTCGTTCTTTGACTTGTGTTGACATATTTATCGAGGAACTTTTCTTTTTATTCCGTTTTGATTTATTATCTCTACTGCCGTATTGTATCCCGTTGTCCCCCGAGTTTTCTGTTTCTCGAGTTTTGCAGCAATAGTTTTTGTCGTGATCCGATTGAGTTAGTTTTGGGACGTTTTCCACGCTTTTTTGAAGCGTTGGCCTTTTCATGCTCCGGCGACCAACGGCTCGGTTTTCCACGCGAATTGGCTAAGTTTCTTATCCTTTTTATTTTCTGCACAACATGAGGACATGTTGAATTTTTAAGTGTGGGGGAGGGGATGGTTCGATTTGTACCTATGCATATAAGTTTGTTTAATACGTTAGAATGTTTTATTATGCAAAATGAGCTATAATTTTCAAAATTTTCCAACATTTATGTTTTTGTTATGTCCCGAGTGAGCAAATGCATATTTTAAGTTCGTTATCTTTATAGTCATCCAAGCTATATATCATATGTTTAGTAAGTTAGTTGTTTCACCTGACACTATTTTTCACGAGCCATAGTGACGATGAGCTATTTTATAAAGCTATACCCCGTTTGGATTAGTGATTTTTGATTATCTTGTAAGTCATGTGCTTAGTGCTACGTATATATCTTGAGATTTATGATAGTTTGTATTTAGTTCCGAGTATGACATACTGTGAATATCTGTAAGTTTGAATGTGATAAGTAAAGCGTAACTAATGTCAAAATGAAAAAGTTGAATTAATAGTGAATTAATTGGGTGTGTCGAAAGCTAGTCGATGATTTGAGTGAGGTAGGGTGTACCACGTATGTCCTATACCACCATGATGACTAAAAGCTCACGACAGCTTAGGAAGAGCGCCTTATGATTGGAGTAAGGTAGGGTATTATCTCGAAATGTCCTATTCTACTATGAGGCAATGGCTTATCCTAATGTGTGTTTAAAGTGAATAAGTTAAATCGACTAAGATATCGTTCTGAAATTGAATATAAGGCTTAGTTTTCGTTAATCTTATCCCCAAAGATAAACCGAAAGATATGATGTAGGGATTATCCTCTGAGTATTTTGAAAGGCCCTAGATTCATTCGATCATCCTTTTCGGATATGTCACGTTTGTAGGGTACATCTTATGAGTGTCATTTATTGCTATTCTACGAGGGGGTATTATCTAGTTTTACTTTGAGTTTCTCAAGTTTGGATTTAGTGGAAGTTTTCTATGGCTCTGCACACCACACACCGGTGAACCTCTAAGTTATTGAATGTATGTTATATTTGTTTAGATGCCTGTTTTCCTTTCTCGAGCCTAATTTTTCGTTTTGTTTTGCTCGGGACGAGCAAAAGCTAAGTGTGGGGGAGTTGTTAAGGGTGAAAATCTATGAATTATAAGGATAAATTTTACGATGTTTTTCCCTCTATATTGTACAATTTGCATAATAATAGGTCTTATATTGAAATATTGAGCAAACGATATTTTGACGGCTTAATCGCAATATCGATGTATTTATGTGAATTCATGGTTAAAATATGATTATTTGAATATTATTACAGTTTGTGATGTTTTCCATGTGTTATAGGTATGTTTATTGTGCTCAAATGACGATCAAAAGAGATAAATTTCGAGCTATAAAGATTTAAGGAAGAGATAATGATCGAGTGGAGAGAAGAAAAAGAGATAAACATGCAAAAATCGCATTCAAGTCATGTTGAACGAACGTCCATGCTCCGTCCAGACCAAACGAGCGTCTGAAGTCTCGAACGCAGCGCCCAAGGTGCCAAGAGTGATTCGAGAGTTTGAATCGAGGTTTAACGCAGCGCCCACTGTATAACGCTCGTCCGTCCGCCGACTCAGCCAGAACCGACTTAATCCTCTATAAATACCTGCCTATTTCTGCACACAAGGAGAACAATCCGATATTATTCGAACCCTAAACCCTAGGGGCAGCTTGGCTGCGTTTTTCCTTCAGTTTTTCTCTAGTTTTATGCACTTAAACTTCTAGATTAGATTAGATAATTTCATGTACTTTTATTCATCAATTCGAGTTGTCAAGAAGATGCTAAGAGGCTAAATCCTCTTGAACAAGCGTTGTGAAGCCGTCCAATTTAACAGTTGATTTCTCGTTCGTGATTATTTTGTGAGTTCTACTTCAAGCTCGTTTCTTTTATCATGTTTTGTATGTTTTATTGCATGTTTAATCGAAAGATGCTTGCTTTGATGATTGTTTATATGATGAGAGTCATGTCAACCTTAGATCACCGTGATAAAAGATTGGATCTTTGATCTAAATAAAACGAAAGTTATTAGATTGATTTTCTAGATTAGAAATCGAAAGATTTCACGCCTAGGTTAGAAAGACGTAATCTTTAGCATCGAAAGATAAAAGATTAGAAAACAAACTTGTCTCTACGAGTAGGAGTTTATGCCTTCGATTAGGTGAATCACGACTTGAGTAGAGATCACTTAAGTAATCCAATTAGAATTGAATGTTGATAGGATAGGTGGATCAATTGCTTGTTCGTTCGTTATAACTTGATTTAATCCCTAGAATTTGAATTGTTTAGCTCAGTTAGATTTATTGCATAATTAGATTTAGATTTAGTTTAGTTAGTTGGTTCGCAACCCTGTGTTCCCTGGCTTTAGAACTTGTTCTTCCGTCCAGCTTTACATTCTTGTTAGTTTATTTTCTGTTTCTTTTTAGTTTAATAATCGTGACATAGTTAGATAAATAAAAACTAGGAATCACAACTGTCAGTTCACCGTAAGATCGACCCGGCATTAGCCTCTATACTACGATCCTTGCACTTGAGGTTAACCGGTTTTATTACTTGTTTATTTTGTATTAATAAAATCCGTGACATACCACAGCGGACGAGCCTCAGCGGCCAAGTCACTGTTGGCAACTCTACGTCGATGGCACCGCCAATCTCAAAGGTTGCGGTGCGGGAATCATTTTACTCGAGCCTGGAACTTCTGAAGAAATCGAGAAAGCCTTGAGATTTAATTTCACAGCGTCAAACAATCAGGCAGAATACGAAGCGGTCATCGCAGGACTTGAGCTCGCAAGAGCCATGAGGGTCGAAAATGTGCAGGTTTTCTGCGACTCACAATTGGTCGTCAATCAAGTGACCGGGTCGTTCGGCGTCCACTGCGAAATTTTGCAGAAATACATTGATCTCGTCAAGAGGTGGAGGGCGGCGAGTCATCGCAAATTTACCAACATTCCCGAGAAGACAATCACAGAGTGATTATTTATCCAAACTAACCAAATGAGGGGCGAAGTAAGCAACCCCTCGATTATGGTAGAATATCTCGTCGGACCCGCCATCGACAGGATCGAGGTAATGGACTTACAAGGCACCAACCCTTGTTGGATTGATTTCATGAGAGATTACATCGATTCTGGAAAGCTTCCCGATAGACCGATCGAGGCAAAAGCCCTGATCAGGAGAGCCGCCAGATACACCATCTTAAACAATGTCTTATACTGACGGTCATTCTCTAAACCATTACTGAGGTGCGTGCGACCTGAAGAGGTCGACGGAATCCTCGAAGAGCTGCATGAAGGAATATGTGGCGGCCATCCCGCTAGCCGCACCCTCGCTCAGAAAGTCTTATTAGCAGGATATTATTGGCCGAAACTCGCGGAGGACACCAAGGAGTATGCTAAGGCATGCGTCGTGTGTCAAAAATTCGCGGATATTCCTAGGTTACCATCAGTTGAACAAAGCATTGTCGTAGCCGCGTGGCCTTTCGACATGTGGGCCATCGACCTTATTGGGCCATTAAAAAGAGGCCGCTCAGGATGCGAATACGTGGTGGTGGCCGTGGACTATTTCACCAAATGGATTGAAGCCAAAGTCTTGGTAAAAATCAATACCAAGAATATAACCTATTTTCTGCTCGACCAAATATGGACCAGATTCGGCGTCCCTAGAGTAATAGTGTCAGATCACGGACCTCAATTCAGGGAGGAGTTCGACACATTCTGCGAAGAAAACAATGTCAAACATCGGCAATCGTCAGTATGCTATCTGCAGGGAAATGGCCAGGCTGAGAACGCAAACGAACAAGTACTCAACGTGCTGAAGAAGAGCTTGGGCGAAAAAGCGGGGCAAGCGGCACGATCACCTCCCCAGCGGCCTTATGGGCACTTAGGACATCGCGGAAAACAACTACTGGAAACTCCTTTTGCCTTAACCTACGGATCTCAAGCTATGGCTCCGGTGGAAATGGCCCTACCAAGTTTAAAGTGGTCGCACACTTCAAATAAATAGATAAACCGCTCAAAAGAAAACTCGATCTCGATTTAGTGGAGGAGAGGTGGATCGAATCATATGGACGTTTGCTCAATTGCAAACAGATCGCCAAACGACATCACGACAAGCGCGTTCGGGTCATCACTTCGCCGTTGGGGATTATGTTTTTGCGAAGAGGCAGCCACCGCCACGAAGCCAAGAAAGGGAAGTTATCGGAGAATTGGGAGGGCCCAGAGAGGATCGCTCGGATAGTCAAAAAAGGAACTTACGTACTAAGTGATAACCAAGGTCGCGAGTACAACCGACCTTGGCATGCAGATAATCTAAAAAGATATTATATAAGCGAAGCGTCGCTGCATTTGAGCGAGCGAGCATGTGGAGAGGGAAATCAAAATAAAGAGGCATCTTCATTTATTAAGAGGTACAATTGTTTCCAGCAAATCTGCGGCCTACCATGCCCTTCGATCTTCTCAAAAAAAAAAAAAAAAAAGTACACTCTATCTAATGAGTGTACCTACAACGATCCAGTGAATGCTTCGGCACCCTCGCTAAGCTACATAGCTTCGTTATTAGTGAGGCAAAAGGGAAGCGACAATGTCGGTCCATAGAAACCGCAAAATTAACCGCTTCACGGTGAATCAAGACTCCCCAATCAATGTCAACATGATGATCGCGAATAGCGTACAAAAGCAAAGCTTCGGCTTCATTAACAGCCTCGTTATCTGTGGACAAAAGCGGCGCGAGTTGATGAACCTCTTCCACTCACGATTGTCGCGAGAAAGATCGGACGCAGTCCCGATGAGAGCGAGGTCGCTCATAATCAGGAAAGAGCTCACGGAGGGCTCATCGTAAGCGAGTTTGTCTATTTGACTCATCGGCAAGGTTCCAAGCGAGCTCATAATGGGATGAGGGGTCTATAGCGGGTATACCCAAGGCACCGTTGATAGATTCCGGAGTAAAAATGACCGCGACGCCGCGAAGGGTAATACAGCTGACAGTCCCCTCAGATGCAGCTTCAGATAAGATGGAATAGAACTCCCTCACTATTGTAAGATTGGGAAGTATTGATGAAGGTGGTGCAACAAAATCTGCCCACCCAGAGAAACGCACGCGCAGAAGAGAGCCGTCACCCTCGACCTTACTCTGATTTAAACCCCTCTCTTTCACAGGCTCAACCCACTCAAAATAGCGCCAAAAATGATCTTTAGCAACGTCAGAAGCAGTAAAGAAGAAAGGGGATACATCACGAGTAGGACGGGCTTTAAAAACTCGCACTCTACCCTCTCCAGATGGAAGAGACATGGTTCTCACAACAAAAATTTACGCAAGAAAAAAGGAGTAAAAAGGAGGTTAGTATGCCGCCTCCTTTTATAGCAGAAGTTAACAAAAAGAACGGCCACGATCAATCAGATCCTACGGCCAGGCATAGCGCGGTTTATCTGAATTTTGAAATTCAAAGGACGCATTTAATGCCTATCGGTTATCTTCCCACGATTCTAGGCTATATTTATGCACAGTTACTAGCCCGAGATTTCAGGCCGTTTTGAACACACACTGCCAGTGAGCTGTCAAATCAATCCAGATCCCTGGATTCCCGGCAAACACGACAGTCGAGAAAGGTTAGTTCAGTCAAATCAACTCAGCTCCTAAGTTTCCAGCGAGTGTCCACTCCGCCTCGAAATTAGGGGGCCGCAGAAAAACAAGCTTTGCAAAATATAGACCATCATTACTTGCAACAAGTCCGGAAGGACAAGCTATAATGGATTGCGGCGACGATCTGTTTTGCTCAAGTCTCCTCGCACCTCGACCAAAACAGGCGGGATGGGAGAATATTAATGCACAACAGGAATTTCTCAAATCTTCGGTTCTTCAGCCTTAGTTATTTACGCGAGCTCAACAAATCTCGCCAAAATAAAGGGGGTCGCACACATACAAGACAAGATAGCATGAAATAAATCAGAGAAACAAGCAAAGTAGATAAACCAAGAGGGGCCAAAACGGCCACAATGTCAATACAGAAAGTAAAAGATAAACTAAGTTATTACAATCATCAAATGAGGCGCCAAATAGTTCAAAAAAGTAGCGAGAATCAAAGTTATTATTACAAAGCCGCAGAAATATAAATTGTTTCGAAAACAAAAGCGCAGGGCATTTAAACGGAGCCGGGGGGAGTGTCAATGTACTCATCACCAGGTTGATCGCTTGCCGGAGGGTTCTTCAAGATCGCAAAGTTAATAGGATTGACTGGAGGAGGATCCCACACCGGGTCGCGCGCTATCTGGTTAGTTTGGATGGCGACGATGTGATCGCAGCGTAAGGGATATCGGGTGAATGGCCAGCAGGTCGGGAGATCATTTGGGACATGTTAACCCAACGGAGCATTTCCTCCAAGGTAATGCTCTCCCGCCATGATAAGCCCAAAGACAACGAGCAAGGTGATTAAAACCTTGATCGAAGCTAGCCTCCTGGTAGTCGCCGAACTCATCGTAAAGCTTAAAAGCTTTCCACAGCCGCAGACCCGCCATCTCTCGCGGCCTCTCTACAAAGCAGACAAGTTTCTCCTTTAAATTTGCGACCTCCTCACGAGCGGCCACTAACCTTCAAAGCAGAAGTGCGGGCTTCTTCCTTCGTGGCTTCCACCTTTTTCTGCAGCTCGCGTCGGTCTGCGCTCTCCGCCATGATTTTCTTCATCCGCTCAACCTCACCCACCGCCGCGAGCCTTTGTTTTGAAGCGATCCTGGCTTTCTCCGAGGCTCCGAGCCGCCGTTACTTTCTTAAGCTCGGCTTTGCGCCTCTCTGCGGCCTCAATCGCCTTGTTTATACGAGTCCCAAGCTGAAAAGGAGGAAATTATAAGCCTGAGAAAAGCGCAAAATACGAAAGGAAAAATACGAAATTAACAAACTTACCATTGAGGCAGCGATTCCAAATTGGCCTGAAAGATCTTTAAGTTCGGCGACCTCATCGCCAGCCGGGGCATCATCTTGGATCACGACGCGAGATGTGATGCCCCTCCCGATCTCCAGCTGAACCCCGTGCGGCGAATCCCATGCCAGACGACCCAAGGGGATAACATCAGCAATGGCCTCTCTTATCTGGCCCGCTTTGCTCATGTCAATGTTTTGAGTAAAATTGGGTCTAGCCACACCGCCTCTTTCCCTTGTAGCGCAGCGTGGCAAGTGTCCCCGGCCGGCGGCGGCCCACCTCCTCCGGAGCCTCCTCAACAATAGCCTCGGGCCCGACAGAGCCCTTATCGGCAGCCCGCTTATCCGTACGAACAGATACTTTACCAGCGCCAGCCGATTTGGTCTTCTCTACCCTTGGACGTTTCTGGCCCTGACTCTCTTCTATGGATTCATCAACCTGCGACCTTTTTTGGGTAATGGTCTGACCAGAGCTCGCGCCTGTGGGCGCCGCAGCGATCTTCGTAGGATCATACGTCTCGTCAACAATGGTGGCGTCCACGGTGCGTGGAACTTTACCAAGGACTTGTTTCAAGGTCGATTGCCGGTTCTTGGCTTCCTCCTCAGCGAGCCTCTTCCTTTGAGCTCGGCGTTCATTAGCGTCCATACCTGCAGGAAAAGTTTCGTTAAAAACAGATTTGAAAGAAAGGGAAAAACGCGGGAAAGAATATAACATCTCGAAACTCTTGAAAAATCAAATAAGCGTAAGGAAATTTACAGGGTGGTCTTCTTTCGGGGTCGCCTCCACATACGGGACACTCAGACGGAAAGCATTGGCCTATATGACAATCCCCTATCCGGTCCAGTGGTCGCTTCTCCTCAGGAACAGAGGCGACCATTGAAGCCGCGCTTACCGGGCCCGCGAGGCCCGCCATACGTGCAAATGGAAGAGCCAGATCAAGAAGATCGACCCAAGCAATGTTCCTTAAGGAGGCCTCGACCCCGTCAGATTGAATGAGAGTCATGAGCCCTTTGACAAGACGCCGTTCTGTTATAGGAGGCTCGTCGATCGTAAGGGTAGATTTTTCCGTGACGCTTTTTTGCGACCTCAGAAACGGGCCACCAACCTTGGATTCCACTTTAAGGATCCGCTTACGCCATCTGTGAATCTTATTCGGTAGCGAGAATAGCAAGCGGGGCGTCTTGGACCTTAAAGATATTTGTCCCGTAATGCCCGTCCCACAGAACCAGTGAAATTGGCCCAGCAAAGTCAGCGAAGACTCAATCTTCATTGTTCGACACATCACAATGAAGGCCATGATTTGAATAACGGTCCCAATGGCGAAATCAGAAGGGAGAGCTCCCATAAGCTCGCAAATTCTCATAAAGAAAGGGTCGAAAGGAGGTCGGAGCCCCGCATAAAATGATCGAAGTGCAAAATCGGGCGTCATCGGGCGGCGAGCACACACGTAATCTCGACGATCCCCAGGTTTAAACTTATCCTCCTCCTTCGAATAATCAAGCGAGGAGAATCGATACACGCCGTGTCAATTTTAAATCGACGATGGATAAATCGGTTAAGGTTTCCACTATCACAAAGTCGCGCGCCACTTTCTCCGCGCCTTTTCATACTCCGCCAGGATAGCGAACTCTCTCATCGCCTCGGGATTGTTGGGCGCGGGTTTCTTTGCTTTAGCAGCGGCCTCCCCGACGGTGATTTTGGGATCTTTCTTCTTTTTTGGTTTTTTAGGGAGCTCCCAAACTATTTGGCGGGGCAGGGGGGCATTTTCGTCCTCACTCGACCCCATCACCGTGAAGAGCGGCGCCCTCGATATATGCCTCGTTATGATCGGGCCGCACCACGGGACTCGGATCGGAGGCCTGTTCTTCAACGTCCGACATCCTCTTTCACCGGCTTTGGTGCTCGTCCCCTTGAGCTCGTGCCCATTTCTTGCGGCTTTTCTTGCGTCGCGGGACGGGATCAGGGAACAGAGAATCTAGGTCAAAAGGATCACTACTTGTTCGAATGGCGGCCTCTGCGCCGGTTATCTCCTCAGCAGGGTCGCCCCCGGCGGACTTTTCGGGACTAGAGGGGTCGTCACCCTCTTCCTCACGAGCGTAATCGTAAGCCTCCCGCGCCTCGTCGAATCGCCCTGAGAATACTCTCCGTCGACATCCCGCAAAAACAAGAGGAAAAGGTGGAGCTTTCAGACCTGGGATAATAGGAATTAAACCAGGAAGGTAATCGCACCCATCTCGACGCCCTCCCCTCCGTTTTCACAGGAGAAATGGAAAGCAAATTGCCAGAAAGGGAAATGCAAACTCTAAAGCTAACATAATCAGTGGAGGTTTCTACACACGATGGTTCCCTTCAAATAGAGCCACCCCCACAATAAGGGCACCAGCCCAGAAACCTCAAGCTTTTCTCAAAGAAAAAACATCTTACATCCAAACACATTGCCCAAACAGTGGATCAAATACCATGAAATGGCTCGAAAAACAAACGGAAACCAAGGAAAAAGGGTTAGGGGGGAAGAATTTACCTGTTTTTCTGGAAAAAGATGGGGACAGCAGCCTAAAAAGCACGTCGGAATCTTCAAACCCCTGCCGGAAAACCTAGAAACCCACTTCAACCACCGTCAAACCTTACTCTTAGCCTTTGCCGGAAACCTTCGCTAATCCAAAAAGAGGAGAGAGCTCGGAGGAAAATTATGGGAAAATAGAAGAGTAAAAGTGAGAAAGTATCGAGGGGGTCAGCCTTATATAGGCAAACAAGTGGTGATCGTGGGGCTGGGAGTTGATCCATCCAACGGTTGAGAATTTGCGCGGTCGATTCAAATTCTCAAATTCGAAAACCGCAATCATTATGGAGGCCAATCAATGCCCACGTGCGCTGGCGCGCTTGCAAGGCGTTACTACCCACGTATTTGCAGTTATCAAGGGGGCTGACGTCAGCCACGATCTGACCAACTGTCCCATTGAACTTAAACGGATAGTCGCATCAGACGACAAGGTCGCAAAAAACAGGCCCAGAGTTGCTTCGAAGGTCGCTTGCTTTGAAAGCACGGCCCTTAGTGAACAAGTCGCATCAGACGACAAGGTCGCAAAAAACAGGCCCAGAGTTGCTTCCAACATAGGACTCTAGAAGGGTTGTAAACAGATTTCGACATTTGTAAAGTTAAATTTTACACGAAATATAATACACGAGTAGACTGGCTGTGGTGCCATTAACAATGTCATTTATTTTGTTGTGTTTACATTATAATATTAGAAACCAGTATATTTTTTTCCTCAAGAAAAAGAAATACATTTTCAATCTAAAAATAAAAAATTTGTGCTAAATAATAAACGTGCGAGGAAAAAAGGACAGACAAGAGAAAAAGCGGAGAGCTGCTGACGTAAGACTACCATGAGCTCCTCTGATTCAGAGTCACAGATAACTTTTTGCGGTCATTAATACCACTCTCTCATTCTTGGGAATATTCCACCGACCATAATCAGTTCTCCGGAGGTTTCCACAAAAAAAAAAAAAAAAAAAAAAGGTAAAATTCAGTTTTCCGGTGTTTCCTTCTTCATGTTTACACAAAACAATTTTAAAATTTTCATAGAGATACAATCATCGTAATCCTTTCGCGAACGTTCTGGACAGGTAAAATGCTCTGTCCTAGCTTCACATGTTATTGTAACTGATTATTGCATTATTTCCTTTATTTGGTGAATTTGTAATCATTAGAGTAATTGCCTTTTTATTTTGCCAAAAAAAAAAAAAAAAAAAAAAAATCTATGCTTTTGGAAGAATTAAGAGTTTGCCTTTAGAACTTCTCGTTTTCGTTCCTGGAAATTCAGGGGTATGAGTAATATATCTGCTTCTTTTTCCTTTCATGCTTTTTTGGGATGTCCGAAAATGTTTGATTGTCTATACCTATTATTATCTGCTTAATATATATATTTATTTAAGGGATATTACATTTTTTGTTTTTTTTTGGCATATAATATGTGTTTCGATTCCCTAACTGACCCAAATTTTTGTCCTGTATAGTGGTGGGAAGGAATTTTTGTCCTCTGTATAGTGGTGGGAAGGAGTTTGCTTTTTATAATAAGCTATTAAGCTGGATCAGGATTTTTTTTTTCCGTAATTACATGTGATTCAAGCAGAATTTTGATTTTGATTTAACTAATTTATTGCAATTGGATTTAATTTTACACCGTTCATTATTCTTTTTTGGGCATCAAAGTGCCTATTTTGATTTGTTTCCTATCAATTGTTCCTCCTATAGTTTGAGCAGTCTCACTATTTTATCTGGGGTTGAATTCTCTCCTATAGTCTTAGCAATGTGCTTTTAGAATCTGATAACGAAATGGTTGAAATCTTTTAAATTGCTTTTCTACCTGAATTCCTCTGTATGTGTTTGTTACAAGGAAAGGAAAGAGGACTGCATGAAATATGAACTTATGACAGTTTTTTCGGTCGAATATATATATATATAAATATATATGTTTCTTTTGTATAGCACAGGTTCATATATTTTTATTTTCCAGGCATGTGGTAAAATCCACCCTCTCCCCCACTCCGTCTCGCCTTCTGGTGTTGTTTTCTCACGCCGGTGTTCCTCTGTTGTTGTGACAATTTTGAAAGGATAACCGTGAACGTTGGGTGCCCATATTATGTAATTGCACGATTTATCTGAGATATGGTCGTTGTTGAATCCAAACGTGTCCATTGTCCAATGTCGTATTCTAGTTTTTGAAATCCATCTTCTTTCTTTTTCATTGAAACCACTATGTTTTTGCAGGTCTGCTGTTATAACTTTTTTTTTTTTATTAAAAAGAAAAAAAATTCTGCCTTGTATAAGCTTAATACAGTATACTTTCTTCCCACTAGTGAGATAATGGTTGATGCAAGTATATTTATCGCTTCAGGTTCTAACATTTCAGGTTTCTTGATTCTCAGGCAAAAAGTTGGCTGTCCTTTGCAATAAAAGAGGATGAACATAATAGAGATACAAGGAAATTCTCTGCCAGATAGTTCTAATGCTCCAAACATTTCTTCTCCAGACGACAATCAGTCACATATCGAATCTTCAACATATAATCATAGTAATAATGTGGAGGCTGATACCCATGAACACTGCATGAAGGGTGCTACAGTACAACATGATGTAGATTCTTCTGCCAGTGCTGCCTGTTTGGAAGATGGTCATTCTCTTCCTTTAGAAAGTTCAGATTCAACATCAGTTTTAGCATCTGAAACCAATCAAATTTCTGAAATTTCAGCAGATTTATCAGAAAGCAGTACTACATCAGTCCCTTCAGATTACCAACCAGCAGATGCAACGCAGAACTCTTCGGGTTGTAATCTTGTTGATTTGCATGCTCAAACTAATGATGTTTCCAACGGGCATGCAGTTGATACTGTTGCCTCACTCACATGTGAGGATTCTGAAGCACAATTGAAACCAATTCCACCTTTCAGATCAGGAACAGTTGCAAAACATACGAAACATCTCTCTCTTGATAATTTTGGCGGTGTCCACGTTCATGAAGATGTTGCTCATGTTTCATCTCCACAGGTCAGAGACTATGAGGCACTTAAAATTTCACGGACTCGCTTCTCAGCACAATCTTCGGTTGATACTCCAAAGAGTGCTGGTAAATTTGGCTTTAACAAGAGCCAAATTGATACTGCAGCTCCTATTGAATCTGTCAAGCAAGCTGTTTCTAAGTTTGGGGGAATTGTTGACTGGAAAGCTCACCGTGTCCAGACAGTAGAGGTACGAGTTTTTCCAGTTGGTAAGAAAATGAACGATTATGCATTGCTTAGGATTTACGTAACTGTTTTATAATGCAGAAAAGGAAGGTAATAGAACAAGAACTAGAGAAAGTACAGTCCGAGATTCCATCATACAAGAAAAGTGTGAGGCAGCTGAAGATGCAAAAGCTAGAGTTCTAAATGAGCTAGACAACATTTAAAAGACTAGTTGAAGAACTTAAGATCAACCTCGAGAAAGTACAGACAGAAGAACGGCAAGCAAAGCAAGATGCTGAACTTGCTACGCTTAGGGTTGAAGAAATGGAACAAGGTATTGCAGGTGAGGCTAGCATTGCTGCCAAAGCACAGCTCGAGGTCGCCACGGCCCGGTATACCGCTGCAGTTTCAGAACTGAAAACAGTTAAAGACGAGCTGGAGGCACTTCGTAAAGACTATGATCTATTAGTAACCGAGAAAGATGCAACAGTGAGGAAAGCTGAACAAGCTGTTATTGCAGCGAAGGAAGCTGAAAAGACGGTTGAGGATTTGACAAACGAGCTCATTACTGCTAAAGAATCGTTGGAGTTTGCACATGCTGCACATTTGGAGGCTGAGGAACATAGACTTGGACAAGCTATGGCAAGGGAGCAGGATGCCTTAAACTGGGAAAAAGAAGTGAAGCAAGTGGAGGAGGATTTAGAGGAATTAAACCGAAAGATTTTGTCGGCTAAGGATCTTAAGTCAAGGTTGGATTCTGCTTTATCATTGTTGAAGAGTCTAAAAGATGAATTTGCAGCTTATATGGAATCACAACTAAAAGATGATAATGATATTGATGAAGATAAGAACTTCAGTACACACAGCGGTATGCAAGATGCAGTATCTTCAGCAAGAAAAGAACTTGAAGAAGTGAAACTGAACCTTGAGAAAGCAAAATCTGAAGTGGATTGCTTAAAAATGGCAGCAACATCCTTGAAGACTGAGCTCGAAAAAGAAAAAGCCGAACTAGCCACCATTAGGCAAAGGGAAGGAATGGCATTAGTCACGGTTTCATCTCTCGGGACAGAGCTTGACAGGTTAAAGTCAGAAATCGCTCTTGTCCAGATGAAAGTCAAAGAAGCAAGAGAAAAATTGGTTGACCTTCCAAAGCAATTGCAAGAGGCATCTCGAGAAGCTGATGAGGCAAAATCACTTGCTGAAATAGCTCGTGAAGAGCTACGTAAGGCAAAGGAAGAAGCCGAAATAGCAAAGGCGGGAGCAAGTACTATGGAGAGTAAATTACTTGCAGCTAAAAAAGAGATTGAGGCTGCAAAGGCTTCTGAGAAGTTGGCACTTGCAGCTATCAATGCCCTACAGGAGAGTGAATCTAACGTCGGAAATTCACGAACAGGCGTAACATTAACTTTGGAAGAATATTATAAGCTTAGCAAGCAAGCCCATGATGCAGAAGAAGAAGCTAATATTAGGGTGGCAACTGCCATGTCCCAGATTGATATTGCTAAGGAATCCGAGCTGAAAAACTTGAATAAACTTGAGGCACTTAGCCAAGAAATGGCTGAAAGAAAAGCAGAACTTGAAGTTGCACTTGAAAAAGCAGAGAAAGCCAAGGAGGGTAAATTGGGAATAGAACAAGAACTGAGAAAGTGGAGAGCTGAACACGAGCAAAGACGGAAAGCTGTCGTGTCCGTCCCAACTGCAGATTCAGTTAAAGATACAAGAACAAGTTTTGAGGATAAAAAACAACCCCAAAACCTCGACCCTACTCCTGACGACACTGATGTTCAATATCAAGGCCTAAGCCCAATGGAACATTCACAGAACAACACAGAAACTGAATCGTCTCCTGAAGTAAAGGTTACAAAAAAGAAGAAGAAAAACTTCTTTCCAAGAATCTTCATGTTTTTGGCAAAAAAGAAGTCCCACTCTAAGTCTTGATAATCTAAAGTGTTAGTCTTGGTTGTTTTTCGCCATTATTGCGGATTCCGAACACGTGGTTTATCTTGATTACTCTTCTTTATCTGTACAGGATGAGTGTTAATATTAGGTAAATATCAATGGATTATCAATTTTCCTTCCTAAAGTATATATAGATGGATTTCAAGAAATGACATTGCTTGTAATGCAATAGAATTTATTAAATTTGAGGTTTTGTGTTTTACTTGTACATGTGTTTTCAATGCCGTGTTAATTCCTGAGTTAGAGATCACAATTTCTTCTGTTCATCATCTTGTACCTATTTTGACAGTCATAGTTCCGACAAAAGATCGGACAAATGACGTATACAATACTTGAATTCTCGATGTAATACTCCTCTATTAGGCACTGTTTGGTTTGAAGGAAACAAGAAGAAAAGAAAAGAGAAGACTGTGACTGAAGAGAAATGAGGGGTAATGAGTGATAGAGATCACAATTTTTCCTGTTCATTATCTTGTACCGAAAAATTCGTTGACGATGTAGTGAATTCCAAAGCTTTTGGATTTAGAATTTCCGTGTTTGTCTCACGTATTACTCGTCTATTAGTTCCTTCAATCATTGTATCCATAGGGGAGATTCCAATTCACCTCTCGACTTATGGATTCGCCTTGACTGGCTCTGTTTGCCTTGAAGGAAACAAAAGGAAATGAAAAGAGAAGATTGCGACTGAAGAGGAATGAGGGGTAATGAGTGATTTCAATATTCAATTGTAGTGTTTGGAATGAAAAGGGGAAAGGAAATGAAATATCAAAGTCCCTTTCATTTTTTAATTAATTACATTATATCATTTCCATTGGTTTCCACCTTTTTTCCTTTCTTTTCTTTTCTAACACAGAATACAAAACACTAGACATAAATTCCTCTATCACATTTCTTTTCTTTTCCTTTAGTTTCCTTCAAACCAAACAACGGCGAATCCATAAGTCGAGAGGTGAATTTTAATAAGCTAAAATAGAAACTTAACTAGATGATATGAAACAAACTAAAAACTTGATTAACCGAGAACACGATAATTTGATGAATCAGTGATGATATGAAATGAAGTAGTTCAAGTGATGATCCAATGGATTACACATGAGTTCTCACAAAAACTTGTGACTTCTCAACACATTCAATGTGCAATTTTTTTTTTAACATCAGTCGACACTGGCATTAATGGCCTATAACTAAACAACATTCTATCGATTAAGACTAGACATGGATGCTTAGTTACGCATTGATCACTATGAACTGACCAAAGGAAATTGGATAACACTCACAAGAAACCAAATCTATAATGTAGTTGGTTTTATTAGGTGTTTACGATGACTTCTTCATATGTAATGGTATTGCTGTACGGTTTTATTAGGTGTTTACGTCTCGAATTAACACTTAGATCATGCAAGGAGTCGTGAATTACCGGCAAGCATCAAGAGAAATAATCATAACTTGAAGTGATTGAGAACTTGCCAAACAAGCCAACTCAAATCCAACTTAGTACGCATTTTTGAAGATAAGACCACGTTGGGCCTAAGACCACCGTCTCGACCACCTTAGTGTTTTGGGTTGGCCACATCCGTGGCGCACGCGTGAAGTAATGAACTACAGCGGAATCTTGTATAAAATGTCGGATGTCTTATTTGGACAGGTAGAGATGTGCGCGCTAAATGGCCAAAATTAGTAATAAGGTGCTCAAAATTCCATGAACGCACTTGGTCATCTGAGGCGTGTGCCTGAGTATGCAAAAATTGTAACGCCCCAGACCGGTGGTGCTAAATGAGTCATAAATGATCCGGTCAACTGCTTGGACCGTCGTTATCGCTTGGTCTAAAAGGGTTAACCCGAGCTTTCTCCGTTTCGTCCCTACCAGAGGTAACTAAAGGCCATCTTTACACCGTCTCTAACGGTGCAGCGCATAGTTCCGTCTAATAGTCGGCTCTGAATAACATTATGTAACGCACCCGACCCCGGGCCCGGTTGCGCTAAATGAGTCATAAATGGTCCAGTCAACTACTTAGACCGTCGTCCTCGCGTGGTCTAAAAGAGCTAACCCGAGTTGACATGATATTTTATGTTTCACACTTATATGAGGGTAAGTAGGCTATTACTTACCGATGTGGGACTTTAAGGGGCAGGGATGTAACCCCCGGATTTTTAGTAAGGGCAAGATAGTAAATTGGGTTTAAAATTTATTTAACCAAATTTCTATTTGTCTAAATTAATTAATTAAAAAAGATTTATTTTAATTTAGCCTGTAAAAGGAAAATAATTTCGCTTCATCACTCATAATATTATATCACGCAAGTTCTGAGAAATACGGCGAGGAGAGGCGACGCAGATAAAATGGAAGCGAAGGAAGGGAAAGATGTAACACCCCTGATTTTTAGTAAGGGCAATATAGTAAATTGAGTTTAAATATTTATTTAACCTAATTGCTATTTACCTAAATTAATTAATTAAAAAGGATTATTCTAATTAAGCCAATAAAAGGAAAATAATTCCCTTTTGGGTTGCGATAATTGAATGGAATGGAATGCTTTTTTCATTTCATTCCATCGATTTTGCGTGTTTGAAAGCCGAGGAATGGAATTTATTTTCATTCCAACAAATGAAAAATAGTGATTTTCATTCTATTAGATTAGCTAAGGAATGACCGGAATGGAATGAAGGAATAAACTCTGGAATAAAAATCATTCCATAGTCTCAGGTATTTATGTGGTTGTTTTTGTTTAGGCAATTTTTTTAAACTCCAGTATAAATTGCACAACGAATCATAGTCTAGAGCAAAAAATCGACTTTTCGATCGATCGGTTTTTTGGTGTTGGTCGATTGTTCAATCGCCTTCTTGTGCAGTCGTTGTTCAATCGATTTTTCACGGTCGATTCTAGAGGTGAGGATCAATTTCCGTTGGTCAATTATCAAAATCAGTTGGCAATCACCCGTGTGAAAGTCGATTCTCAGCTATGAAATCGACTTTCTGCTGTTTGTTGTTCGATTGTTCAATCGCCTTATTGTGAAGTCGTTGTTCTATCATGCAATAATGCTACATCCGTACTGTTTTATCATGTGAGTTTTATTTTTTGTTCTTTCTTATTGTATTTTATTAATTTTTTTGTGCTATCATGAACCATATAGCCAATATATAAGATATTTAACATCATTAGGTAATATTAATTTGTATTCCATTCCATCAAAAATTCGTTGTGCCAGACAATGGAATGGAAAAAAAACCAATTCCATTCCGATGCTAACGAATGCTGGAATGGAATAGAAATGATTCTATTCCATTACCTACCAAACGCGGTAATGGAATGATATCATTCCATTCCATTGCATTCAATTCCAGCAGATTCATTCTATTCCATTACATTCCATCAATCCAAACAAGCCATTAATCCCTCATAATATTATACGGAATATCACGCAAGTTCCGAGAAATACGCAGAGAGGAGATCACGCTTGAGAAAAGTGGGAAGCGAAGGAAGGAAATCTTCATCCTAGAGGCTAATCCTCTGAGATTTTGGGCAGACCACAGAAGACGGAAGTCATCTTCTAATCGCAATGAACGTTTCCACATTAACAGTTCATAATTTCGAAAGTTTTCAGTTTTAACCTTTTCGGGAATCTTAATCGTTCTTGGTAGAAATCTGAGATTAGATGTTTTAGATTATTTCCAATGTTTAAGTAATCGTAGAATTGCGTTTTTGGTTCGTAGAAATTTCATAGAAGTTGAGAAATCGGAGGAATCATCGTTATTTTGGTTCTGGATCGCTTTCTTACCGAATTAAGGTAAGATGTGTTCTTCAATCGATGTTCTGTTGTGTTATTGTTAATTGGTAAAGTAAACCGTGCATCGAATTGGACTAATACTTGTGCTGTGTGTTAATTTTTATTCTGGGAGTATGTATGGTCGACCGGACCATTGCTGCAAAGGTAAACTTTCCCTTAGGTAATATATATGTATACCTGAAGGGGATAATTTTCCTTGGCTAATATGCAGTCGACTAGTGCTTTAGCATAATATACACACACACACACACATATATATATATATATATATATATATATATATATATATATATATATATATATATATATATATATATATATTCTCTCCTTCTGCGTATGAATTTTGGGTATAGGTTGTTAATAATATTTATTTGTTGGTGATATGCCGAACCGTAAAGCGATCCGCGGATCCTCATACGGGTTCGTCCGGACACCAAAATAGTGGATGAGGCCACTGGCCATTATAATCCGCGAACCCGCAAGCCACTTTGGGGATCGCGAACCATCGGCTCCGTCTCAAAGCCTTTAGTCTCATGCGCCGCCAAGAGAGGCTAGGGGGCCGGTCCGCCAACCTCTCGAGGCTATTAGGTCATGAGAGACCAGAGCTGCGATATAAAGAGGAGCAAGCTACAACCTAAGGAGTACGAGGCAAGGATACAAGAAAGCGGGAAAGTTATTGGGCCCGCATCACATTGGCCCCTTGCTTGACGACGGTTAGCTTAATTAATATCTCATTGTACTTACTTGTAACTAATTGTAATTTGTTAAACCCCAATTTTTAGCTTGCCTATAAATAGAGGCTCAATGTATCATTTACAAAAGTTCAATAATACAGAAATACATGCAAACTCTGCCAACTTCACTACTCTCTCTATTTTCTGCTTGCACCATCACTTCCACCACCGTGAATTCCACTTCACCGATGTGCACCACCGGCTTTTGCATACATTTACGGCCAGATATCCTCCTTATTCCACCGTTGCACTACAAGAAAAACATTTTTTTGCTACACTATTGTTTGCCACACAACAAAAAAAGTGTTGCTATATACTTACTTTTAGCCACATGAGCGTGGCAAAAGAGTCTAACCAAGTACTATTAGCATTTGTTTTGTGTGTGGCAAAAAATAGTGTAGCAATAGAGTGTTTTTTTTTGTAGTGCGAATGATTTGAGATAATTTCGACATTATCAGTTGGCTCCGTTACTGGAAAAACACAAGCTTTTCTATCCTTTCCGGTGTACGGCACCGCCGTGAAATCTTCTTCTACGGCGGCTCTGAGAAGATCTTCATCACTCTTCTCCAGTTTTCGGAGTTTTTGCAGCAAGTTCTTCATCAAAAGCTCTCGGAATCAGGTCAATCATCAGGAAAGCTCCATCTTAGCATCAAACAGAAGGTAAGCTCCACGAATCTTGAAAGAAATCCACGAGTTAGCATTCGAATCAACACCTTTCTCGTGAGTTTTTGTCTAGACCACGCCGGAGCCGTACTCTTTGTTTTCCGCCCAGATTTTCCGTATTTTGAGCAATATTTTGGTTGTTTAGAGCTCTGCATTTGTTTGAAGTAGAAGAGAACACGTGAGAATATTGAGTTTGCAATCTCCACTCTTAGTATATTCACGTTAAGGATTTTCACCATTAAGCTTTTCCGACATATATCTTTGCATATTCTGGGAATTTTTGGTTGATTTGAGAACATAGTACGTCGGAATCGTCAAAGGATAGCATATTCTTGGACTTCATGGTTGATTTATCCTAGTTGTCCTTGAATTTCCGATACTTCGTACGCCGGACCGCCTTCAGCTCGCTGGAAACATCTTTATCGACAAAACCCCGGGCACGCCACCGACAAGATCAGGTAGTACAAAGCTGGTGAGTGTCAGAGGACAATTGGTTGGTTGTCAGAGTACTTTTTTGTTTTCTAGCGTGAACAACAAGTTGTAGAAGAGCAATGGCAGGTAGCATGGACTTACAGTTAGTACCACACACCCCAGCAAATAGGACCAGTCAGGATCTGACAAGTGCTCATAACGTGGAGGTAATGGAAAAAAATCAGAGGGGACCACACTTGGACAGGTCCCCGCCAAGAGATCCGCCAAGAGATGCCCGGGTAATCATAAATCAGAAGACCAAGTCTAGAGAGTCCACTACGGCCACAGAACTGGTCCGCACTGGACATGCCATTGGGAAGGCACATGAGGGAACATCGAGACCACAATGAAGTCATGAGGTAATCCCTGAAAAGATACCGGGTTTTCAAGAAGATCCCGAGATAAGAGCAGTAAAGAAATATGCTAAGTATGTCGAGAGGATGTATCGGACTAACGCTCATCTAGCTGCTTTGGGCCAACCTTCCTTTCCGATCTTAGACCAGCTCCTTTTAACTGCCGACGCTGACGTCATGGTCCCGCCAAAAAGTCATCAAACCCGGTCTAAACGCATCCATATTGAGGAAAGCATTCATTTCTCTGTTGGTCATCACCGCAAGCAGGCCCCTGAAAAACGTATTGAAAGAAGATCAACTTTAGATCGCTTGGGAACCGCTGAAAAGAGACCGATTTTACAACGTTTGGGTCCGAATCAACCAGAAAAGACAGAGATAATCGCGACGCCCACCAGATCATCAGGGATAAGGCATGGAGAGCAATAAGAAGAATCTTGATATCGTGCAGGATCTGAGCACGTTCCTCGACGCGTAGTTGATCCCGTCGTAGCTGAACAAATGGCCAAAATGCAAAAGGAAATTGAGGACCTAAAAATGATAAAGGAAGCCAAGAAAGATAAAAAAAACTTGGGGAATTGATGTTCTGCGCGAATTAAAGGTTCGAAGTTCGCTTCCAAAGAAAGCGTCCATTATCCATCTTACATTTATTATCAAGGAACAACATGTCCACGCAATTGGATTACATCTTTCGAGATCCGCATCATTCGGCGACTAAAGCAGATCTGCACAGTGCGTAACCTTTGTAGGCAGCATGTAGGACCGGGCAACATCTTGGATCCGCAACTTACTTCAAGGATCAAGCGAGAGTTGGGAAGATTTGAAAAGCAAGTTGTTGGCAGAGTTTGATGCATCAGACAGGCCAAAAAAAACAATCATGGATTTGTACGCTATCCGTCACGGAGTGGGCGAATCGAGCCGGAGTTATTATGAAAGATTTATGCGTGTATTTGATCAGACCAAAAACATTCCAGAGAATGATGTCATGACATGTTTTACCACTGGGATTGCCAAGGGTCCCATTAAAAATCACTTTGTCATAACTCCTCCAAAGAATTTGCATGGGCTGACCGAGGGGGCTCCGGAAAGAGCAAACTGCGGAGCGATCCCAACTCTGGGAGAGAAGATCGCCGAGAGGACCGTAGGGAAGATCACGGTAAGGCCTAGAATCAAGACCTAGAAATCAAGAAACCGGTGAAATTCAATGAGAGTGAGTTCACCCCACTCAATAGAAAGCAATCTAAAATCATGTATGAGATTCATGAGCGATTACCACCACACTAGGCCCATGAAGGCGTCTGAATAATCGAGATGAATCAAAGATTTGTGGTTACCACAAGGATCATGGACACCTCAGCGATGAATGTATAACACCGAGAAGGTTAATTGAGAAAGTAATACAAGAGTGACCGTGGCTGGCTAAGTATAAGAGAGAGGGTGGCGGGGCCCCCGGGAGGGATGACCGGCGGCCCGCATATATCGAGAATGAGATTCGAGTAATCTTGGAAGTGTTACCAAGCAACAACCCGACTTAAGAACCGGATCAATTCCATCAATGTCGAGAGATTTTGAAAAGCCGGTTGTGCAGGCAACTACGAGCAAGCCATAACCTCTACCCGTAGCGAGTTAATGGGCCCGCCATGGGCAATGTAAGTGCCAATTGTGGTTCAAGTCGGGATAAACAATTTCATGGTGAGCAGAGATATCTCTCTTGTGACACACCCTTAGCGAGATAGGTTATGGGCAAGCGAGGTGAGGCCATACATTGGAATGTTGGAGGCTGAATCTGGGCCGGCGGAGATATCATCTCTTTGGGACACCCTTAAGCGAGATAGGTGGGCAAGCGGTGAGGCCATACATTGGAATGTTGAGGGGTTCTCCAGCGACAAAGTCAAAGTGATGGGAACGATCGATCTAGATGTTGAAATCGTAGAGACTACGAGCTCACGCGAGTTGAAAATGTAAATTTTCTCATGGCCGATCTACATCCTCATCACACTTCAATTCAAGGCATCCCCTTTTCGAGAAAATTCCGGATGGTTATCTGGACCCCACATCAAAGAGCTAAGTTTTACCTTTACAAAAGGGTCGGAATGGCTGTGAATTGGCCATATTTTCTGTTGGAGCACATAACTAAGAATCGGTCCTACTATAGAGACCGCGGCGACTCTTAGAGGCTCCAAACCAACCTTACCGAATCCTCAGCTGGCCCGAGTAGGGTCAATGTAGTCAAAGAAACCATACCTCAAGAGGTTGACTGCGAGACTCTGCAAATGAGAGATGAACCAGATTTTACGGCTCATGGTGAGCTAATTGAAGTGGTTTAGAATAAGGCTTACCTAGAACAAAAAATTAAGCTGAGCTCAGCTGATTGAGCAAGAAAAAGAGGAGCTGATATCATTGTTGAAAGCGAACTTAGATGCCTTTGCTTGGGTCGTGACCGACATGAAAGGCGTTGAGCCCAAAGTTGCATTACACTATTTAAATGTCAATCCGAACTTCAAACCAATCCAATAGAAAAAATAGACTGTTCTCTCATGAGAAAGAAGTTGCCATTAAGGCGGAGGTCAAAAAGCTTGTTCAAGAAGGGATTATCGAGAGAGCTCTCATATCTACATGGTTGGCCAGCGTTGTTTTGGTCAAATAGCTGCGTGGCAAATGGAGGATGTGTGTAGACTTTATAGACTTGAACAAGGCTTGCCCGAAGGATCTCTATTCTCTGCCAAGAATAGATCGAATGGTTGATGGGATCGATGGTTTTGAGACGTTGAGCTTTCTTGATGCTTACTCTGGATATCATCAAGTAAAGATGGCTGATTGTGATAAGGAGATTACAGTGTTTAGGGCCACTGGCGGCCTGTACTATTTTGAAATGAGCCGTACGGACTAAAGAATACGGGATCTACTTACCAGAGGATGGTGAATGAGGATTTTGGGCCGCAAATTGGAAGGAACATGGATGCCTACATTGATGAATATGATTGTGAATTCGGCCCGCAGCAACCACACAACCAATCTTCTTGAGACTTTTGACAACGTAAAGAAACATTCAATGAAGCTGAACCCAGCTAAATGCACCTTCGGGGGCCGAGCAGGGAATTTTTTAGGGTTCAAGGTAAGCCAGTGGGGCATTGAAGCGAACCCGGAGAAAAATTGAAGCGCTTCTGAACATGATATAACCGACAACATCAGAGAAGTGCAGAGGCTTAATGGAAGGATCATCGAACTTGGACGATTCATCTCTAAATCCGTAGATAAGTGCCTTCCATTCTTTAAGATTCTGAAAGGAGATATGTCGTTCACCTGGACTGTAGAGTGCTCCCAAGCCTTCGAAGAACTCAAAGCTTATCTGGGGAGTCCGCCGCTTTTAGTCAATCCACTCGTAGGTGACATGCTTTTTTTGTATTTGGCGGCTTCAGACCAGGCTGTTGCCGCTGTTCTTGTTAAGGAGGGCGGCACCCTCCAAAATCCCATTTATTATGTTTCAAAAGCTCTCAGTCCCGTTGAGAGCCGCTATTTTAATATATAAAAGTTGGCCTACTCTCTTGTTATTGCTGGCCAAAAATTAAGGGCTTACTTTTCTGCGCACACAATTATTGTTTTGTCGGACAGTCCACTTCGCCAAGTATTACACAGGCCCGAATTATTAGGCCGCTTACTCCATTGAGAGATCGAGTTGACAGAGTTTGACATTCACCATGAGCCTCGTAAAGCGATCGAAGCCCAATCCTTAGAAAACTTCATAGTAGAAATGAGCTTCAACGAAGAACAGCACGAAGAGCAACCTAGTTTGAATCCCAGCAGCGAACCAAAGACCTCAGTGATGACCGCCCCGTGCGCGATGGCGAGTCATTCTTGGCAACTATCGTTAGCCGGACCCACGAACCAAAATGGTTTTGGGGCGAAATTATTCTACTCGAGCAGTACTACGAAGAGATTGAGAAAGCATTGAGGTTCAACTTCACGGCGTCGAATGACCTAGCAGGATACGAGGCATTCATAGCGTGCCTTGAGCTCGCAAAGGCCATGAACATTGAAAATGTTGAATTATATTGTGACTCACAACTAGTGGTTTATCAAGTCACAGGCTCATATGAGACCAAATGTGAAATTCTAGAGAAATATCTCGATCTCGTTCATAAGCTAAAAAAAGGGTTCAACTATTGTGAGTTCATCAAGATAAAGCGCGAAGAGAATATGAAGGCAGCGAGTAGGAGAAATGGTCAACCCATCAATCATGGTCGAGTATCTCTTTGAACTCGCCATAAACCGGACCGAAATCATGGATATCCAACTGCGGCTCCATGTTGGATCGACGAGATCATAGCATATATCAAAAAAAGAATTCTCCTACCGATACAAAACGGGCTCAAGATTTAAGAAAAAGGTCAGCACGTTACTCTATCTTAAATGGTATCTTATATAGAAGATCTTTCTCCAAACCTTTATTGCGGTGCGTGCGACCTGAAGAAGTAAAAGGAATTCTGTCTGAGTTACACGAGGGCGTGTGGAGGCCATCCTGCAAGCCACACGCTCGCTCAGAAAGCTATATTAGCTGGATACTACTGGCCTAAACTCACTGACGACGCTCAGAGATACGCTAGAGAATGTGATAAGTGTCAGCGCTTCGCCGACATACCTAGACTACCTTCAGTCAAACAAAGTATTGTCGCCACGGCTTGTCCTTTTGATATGTGAGGAATTGACCTGATAGGTCCGCTCCGCAAAGGGTTGTCAGGGTGTGAGTACGTCATCATCGCTGATGATTATTTCATAAAGTTGATCGAAGCAAAAGCTTTAGCAAGATTAATTCCAAAGACATCATTTAATTCTTGCTTGATCAAGTATGGAGTAGGTTCGGGGTCCCAAAGCGATTGTATCCGACCATGGGCGCATGATTCGAGGATGAGTTTACTCGATTTTGCCTGAGCATAACGTGAAGCATTGGCGATCATTAGTGTGTTATCCGTAAGAAATAGCCAAGTAGAAAATTCTAATAAACAAGTCCTCAAAGTTTTGAAGAAAAGCCTTGGCGAAAATGCTAGAAAATGGGTAGATCATTTTCCTGACCTACTATGGTCGGTCGGACTTCACAAAAAATGGCGCATGCGGGAAACCCCTTTTGCCTTAACTTATGGATCGGAGGCCATAGAACCTGTTGAGATGGAATTGCCAAGTTTAAGAGTCTCCCGCTTTAGCGAAGTCAAAAATCCAATAACAAGACGGCTTGATCTCGATCTAGTGGAAGATAAGCGGACAAAATCTTATGGCTGCCTAGTAAACTACAAGCAGACCGCAAAGCGGCAGCATGACAAACGGGTTCGCAACCATTCTTTTGCAGTTGGCAACTTTGTCTTACTAAAAAGAGAGACCGGAGGACACAAAGCAACCACGGGAAAGTTGTCAGAAAATTGTGAGGGTCCCCTTAAAATATCAAGAATAATCAAGAAAGGTACTTATGTTCTGAAAGACAAAGAAGGCCATGAGTACAATGAGACCTTAGCAAGCGAGATATGCTAAAATGTACTACATGTAAAATCGGCATGGGTTATGGCGACCACTCTATTTATTCAAACTCGGAGTGACCTCGCTTTCTTTATTTTGGAAATTGCCTCACCATGGGTGAAGGCTAGTGCTATCTTCTGTACTTCTCATTAGATTGTTTCTAGTTGTATCAACATTAACAATGAATGCTTTTAATTTGTACAATTACCCAATCCGCTTTGAAGCGGAGGAGCGGGCTAAATAAAAATCCGATTTTTACATGTGTTTATATCTATTTCGCATCATACGTTTGTGTCCAAATATTATTATTGCGAGAAGCGACCTCAATATCTGTTCTAGACAAGCTACTCACGACCTCAATCTTGCCCGGAATAAGGGGGCCACATATTGAAAATTTTCAAACATAAGCATAAGTATTCAGACTTAGCATTTATTTCAACCAAGCTCGCAAACGACCCTGCTTGAAACAAGGGGGCCGCATGTCAGAATTTTCTATTCAGATTGTTAAGTTCGACAGACAAGTCCGACCCAAAACAGTTACGATTATTTTTGAATTGTTTTTAGTGAGTTCAACGTTTAGCGCCTCAACCTTGCCAAAAACAAGGGGAGCCGTATACGTGTAATATATATATATATATATACTGCGGACTCGAAAAGATGGAATAATTTTGAGCGAAAATGAAAGTGCGAACTTGAAATACTTGAAAGAAAAACAGTGCAGAGGTAAAAGAAATAAAAATTAATTCAAAAACAAAAACGGCCACAATCAAAGTGCCAAGGCAAAAAACGACCACAAGTTTGATGAAAAAAGTAATAAGAGTTATTATAGATAAAAAGCAGAGTGATAAAAGGCCGAAGCCAGCAAGGTCATAAATTACAATCATGCCAAGGAAAAAAATCAAGTTCATTTCTTGAAAGGCGGAGTGTTTGTATGGGCGCCAGACAGATTCAGATACTCATCGGTGTCCTTCTCGCCGCTCGCAGCATCAGCATCGCCATCAATAGCTTGGCTGAACTCGCCGTTTATCAAGGTGGTCAAGTTCACCTCATTTCGGGGCGGTGGGATCCATACCTATTTCCCTTCCTTCACCTGGTCCGCATTGAATTCCTTAATGTCCGCATCGGTGTAGGGATCTCGGGGTGATAGATCCAAAGTGAAGGATCCTTCTGAGAAAGTGAGGCCCAATCGGCCAATTCTTCAACGCTGGGGCCGCCACCACCTTGAGCCCGCCTAAAGCAGTGAGCACTGTGATAAAAGCCTTGGTTAAAGCTCTCCTCTAGGATTGCCGTAAACTCATCGGAATCCTTGTACGCCTGAACACTTTTGGGCCCGGCTTCTTCAGCGATCTTTTTTGCCTTAGCAAGCTGCTCCTTAAGGTCGGCAAGCTGTTTTGCGAGGTCACCGCTTTTGGTCTGCTCGGCCTTAAGTTGCCCTTGAGTATCTGCCAGCTGTTTCTCACCCGTGTCAGCGCGCTTCTTATGCCCGGTGTTCTCACCCTTCAAGCACTCTTACTCCTACAAATCTAACAGCCTTCCCTCCGCTTCAGCTTTAGCTTGTTGGGCAGCACCAACAACAGACTTGACCTTCTCCATCTCAGCTTTAGTCGCATCTATAGTGCTCCCAGTCCTGAGCAAATGAGTACCAATCTGAAAAGAGAAAAAGGATTAATCCTCAAGTTAAAAAAATTAACAGAAAAATAATGCAAAGAAAAAGGAAATTAAAAAGCTTACCAGGCTCATCACCAAGCCAAACTACCCACTCAGATCACGAAGCTCATCCGCGGCATTAGCCTCTGGTGTAGACTTATCAGCTACTGCTACCTGGTCCAGAATCCCTTTGCCAATCGCCAATTGGGCCTCAGGAGGCGTGTTAGGAACATTTTATTGTGTTTGGATGATGGTCATACTAGCTGATATAGCAAGCCTGAAATAAGTTAGAAATTTATGTATAAGTCTTTACTTAGAGTCTGACATGTTGTATCAGTTCAGTCAGACAAGTATTGTACTATTTCGTAGGATGGCTAAGTAAAACAGAAAATCATCAGAGTGAAGACGACCTAGTACCGGTAGAGAAGCATGAAGACATAATGGCACGGCGTATAACCGAGGAAGTCTGTGATGACCTTGGATAAGTCTAAGTTGTACTACAAATGATGAAATCTAATGTTTAAGTATGGTGTACACTTGATCTCACACAAATCAAGGATCGGTGAAGTACAAGCATACTTGGAAAACCAAATAAAGATAAGAAACAACAAAACGGTGAAGTAAGAGTTCTATCGGCTGACTAAAGAAAAACGGTGAATGAGATCTTAACAGCAAAGGAAGAAGACTCACTAAGCCGGTCAAGCAACAGCTTAAAACAACAACGTCAAGTATGATGTCTGCATTCTATTATGAACATGGAAATTAAGCAAATCAAGCAATAAATGCAGAATCAATCAATGACGGATTTTCTTATCAATGTTTGAAGAAAATCCGGATCACTGAAATTAAGGAGAATATAATTAAGGAGGAATCAAGAATTAAATCAAGGATTATTCTCCACATTAAATAGCCAACGGATGGAAATTAAAATCAAGGAAAATCAAGGCTATAAATAGAGCGGCTTTGTGAGACAAGAAAGAGACGAGAAAATACTAAGAACCGAAACTCTGTCAGATTTCTTAATCCTTCTATTTGAACTTACAAGAACACAACCAGAGATCAACTCAGAATTCTGAGCATAAAGTCATATCGAACACTGAGATTGATCAACACATTTGTGAATTTTATTCACAGTTTTGTAACAATTGAATCGAGAGAAGTCGAGAAGGAGTTGCACCGATTTGTGATGGTCTTTGAAGGATTTGTTCCCAAGGAGCAGTGTTGAAGACTGAGTCACTTAAGCTTCTTTAGCCAGGGAGTGATAGTCTTGGAGATTGTAAAACTTGTGTAGCCAAGGACAATCTTACTATTGTATTGGTGAAAGATAATAGTGAAATCCTCCAATCATCACAATAGAAGAGTGGATTAAGAGATTACACCCCCCCTGAACCAATATAAACCTTTGTGTTCATTTACTTACAGCACTTTACTTTACTGCCTTTATTTATTGCATTATATTCTTAATCTGTGTGTGCATTATCTACTTTGAAACAACTTTTAAGAATGGACTTATCCGCTGCCCAAAAGCTTTTAAATTAACACAAGTTTTTGAAACTCCAATATAGTCATTCACTCTCCTCTGACTAAACTTTTACCTTCTCTGGGACCAACATTTGGTATCGAGCGGGTTCTAATATCGAAACACATTCGGATCGATTTACAGTAACAAGAAGATCTCATATTTTAAAAGTAGTTTTTAATTTGTGCCTACTATAGTTATATATCATTTATACGTGACTATGGACTCCTCAAATTTCATGTTTAAAGTACATGTATTCAATGTTAATAATTTTGATGAATATAAAATAAGAATGTTGCCTCATCTTGCAAAGACAACTCATGAGGAAATCTTTGGATGTTATCAATGATGGACCAATCCGGATAGAAAGGATAAAAAAGGATTAGATCAAGGATAAAAGAAGAAAACCTTGATTA
The DNA here is from genome assembly GCA_026214975.1 of Gentiana macrophylla. Classification (NCBI taxonomy): domain Eukaryota; kingdom Viridiplantae; phylum Streptophyta; class Magnoliopsida; order Gentianales; family Gentianaceae; genus Gentiana; species Gentiana macrophylla. The sequence continues at coordinate 45,516,143 of CM047806.1, read as the reverse complement.
TGTAGCAATAGATATCATTCTCGAAGACTACGGACAACAATATGTTCATGAGAATCAAAGATTGCAAAACATCAAAAGAGATGTGGAATAAGTTGGCACTCATCAATGAAGGATTAGAGGCGAGGCACGGAGAACAAATTATCATTTGCAAAACAAAAATTTGAGAATTTCAAAATGAAGACTAGTGAATCTATTGATCAAATGGACAATAGATTCTCAAGCATCATCGATGTTGCAACAACTTGGCCACAAGTATCCACAGAAAGAAGTTTTCTTGAAGATCTTGAGAATTCTACCAGAAAGATGGAGGATCATCACATCAGTGCTCAAAGGAACAATAGATCTTGCAAAAGCGACACCTTGACATTGATGTCTCAATTAAAAGCTCATGAATTTGAGTGAGCAATGAAGCGGTGCACCAGCGAGAGGTACACAAGGCCATTGCCTTTGGTTTCACCCCAAACAAAGCAAAGCGGTGACACAAGCGCAACAAAAAGAGACACAAGAGCTAAAAGATCAAATTGCTTTACTAATCAAAAGTTTTGACAGGTTTAGCAAGAAACAATTCAAAGGAAGTTCATCATCAAACAAGAGGTCAAGCTCAAGAAAAGACATGAAGAAAAAAGATGATGAATATAGATGCTTCAATTGCAAGAAGAAAGGACATTTCAAAGTAATTGTCTTGAAAAAAAGACAAAGATGAAGAAAAGAAGAAATACAAGTCATCAGATAAAAGAATGAGCAAGAAAGCACTAAAAGTGAAACAAGCGGTGAAAGTGATGAAGAATCATCGACAATGACTCGAGATGACGGTGAAGGCACCAGACCTGAGACAATGACAAAGCACATACATGCTTAATGGCAAAAGAAATTGAAGAAAGCAGGCGTAGTATCTAGTTCATGCTCATCTAAAGCATCCACATCTGACACTGAACAATCTTTTATTTCTCCATTACATTCTGCAAATCTAATCCAAAATCTCATGAGCAAATTTGAAGAAATTCAAACAAACCATGAAATTCTAGAACAAGAATGTGAGAATCGATGGAAGAAAATAAAAGATTAAAGGAAGAACTTGACAAGTTAAAAGTGAATCAACTAGTAATGAAGTACACGTGGTGATCAACAAGCAGCAGATGATCACTCATCCGGTGTTGTGAACCGCTAAGAAAACCTCCCACCGATTCGACTACAAGTGCACCACTTGATGCACAGCTTACAAACCCCCAAAAAGGTTTGAATCTAATTCTGGTCTTGGCTACAACAGTCAAGATGAGAAAGAAAACAATGGACAACACAAATCTGAACGTAGGACCAACACTGGACCTAAATTCAGAAAAGGACAGACCACAGTTTCAACTGCTCATCCCGCACCAGTGAAGCCAAAGATCAGTAAAGTGAAACAGCACAGTAAATCATCTTACCAGCCTAGTAAAGGCAAAGGATTACTTAAAGGTAAGGGGAGACTTTACCCTTCAAAGGATGATTGGAATGTTGCACCCCCAAAATACAAAAAGAATCCATTTCATGCTATGCAACATGTGTTTAGGAAAAGCCAACCCAGGCATATTCCTGGATACAAGAAGCAATATGAAAATAGGTTTCTCTCTATATATTGAGAGTGAAAAAGGATTCTAATGCACCTAAAGGTAGAGAAATGTATGAGAATAATTCTATCAAGAAGTATTCTGTCATGCCTTATACATATGAGGTTGATGACTTCAAACATCCAAGGAGAAGATCCTTTGGATTTACACTTAGAGTAGGAGGCATGATCATTATGCAGGTATGAACCCAAACAATGTTGGGTACATAAACTTGCTTAATTTGTTTTGTAGGATGTCTGGTACATAGACAGTGGATGTTCCAGACATATGACAGGAAATAAAGGATGGCTGACTGACTTTAAAGCTTTTGATGGACCCAAAGTTGGAGGTAATGAAAACCCCGGAAAGATTAAGGGGGAAGGCATCATCTTTGAAGAACAATCGAAGATTCAAAATATGGCATATGTTAAAGGGTGAATTTCAATCTTTTAAGCATTAGTCAGTTCTATGACAAAGGCTACAATATGCATTTTGCAAAGAATGATGCAAAGTGATTCACAATCAAACCAGCACAGTTTTTCTTGCAGGAAAGAGAGAAGACAACTTGTTTGTTGTAGAATGGAAGACAACAAAAGAAGAAACATGTTTGCTTGTCAAGAACAAACAATCAACCGGTTGGATTTGGCACAGAAGACTGAATCATCTGAACTTCAAAACCACCAACAAGTTATCAAAGAACAAGCTTGTAGAAAGTCTTCCTGACATTACATTCAAGAATGAAAGCCTTTGTGATGCATGTCAAAAAGGGAAACATATCAAGAGTTCCTTCAAGTGAAAGCCACAGCAATCAACAACAAGGATCCTACATCTGCTACATATGGATCTTTTTGGACCAGATACACCTGTAAGTGTAAGTGGAAAGAAATACACTTTAGTAGTGGTTGATGACTTTTCAAAGTTCACGTGGACCATCTTCATGAACAAGAAGAGAGAAACACTCAAGAAGCTCCCAGATCTACTAAGAAGAATTCAGAATGAAAAGGAATTGAAAATCATCAAGATAAGATCACACAGAGGAACAAAATTCCTACATGAAGTGATCAGAACCTACTGTGAAGAAAATGGAGTACTACATCAACTATCAGCAGCAGGAACTCCACAACAAAATGATGTAGCAGAAAGAAGAAATAGAATTCTAAAGGAAGCAGTTAGAACCATGATAGCAGAAGCAAGCTTACCAAAGAGATTTTAGGTGTAGCAGCAAACACAGCATGCTATACTCAAAACAGATCCATTATCAACAAACATCATGGAAAAACACCATATGAGATATGAAATGGAAGAAAGCCTAACATATCTCATTTACATACGTTTGGATCTAAATGTTTTGTTTTGAACAGGAATCCACTACACACTTTTGATGAAAAAGATGATGAAGCAATTTTTATGGGACACTCAGACACCAGCAAAGCATTCAGAGTACTCAACAAAAGAACTTTGGTGATTGAAGAATCAATTCGTGTAGTATTTGATGAACCAAACATCGATGCGAAGGCTTACACATTCTGAAGAAGATCTTTGCAAAAGAACAAGTCTATATGGATACAATAGTACTAGCTACTATTCGGACCATACTTTTGGTAATCAAAATGAAGCACCGACTAATGCAACAACAGAGACACCAACACAAGGTCAAGAAGTTGATGCACAAGCATAACCGAGTGGAAGAACGGACCAAACACAATTTCAACCTAATTTAAATTGGCTGAGAGATCATCCCGAAGAACAAGTCATTGGAGATGTTCATATAGGAGTTAGAACCAGAAGACAACTGAAGAGCATGCTAACTTGTTTTCTATCATAGGTGGAACCTAAGACAATAGATGATGCAATCCAAGATGTTGATTGGATTACAACCATGCAAGAAGAGCTCAATGAATTTGAGAGAAATGAGGTCTGGGAACTTGTTGATAGACCTGACATGGCAAACATCATTGGAACAAAATGGGTATTCAGAAACAAGATGGATGAACAAGGAACTGTTGTCAGAAACAAAGCAAGGCTAGTTGCAAAGGATACTCTCAAGCTGAAGGCATACACTATGATGAAACCGTTGCACCAATAGCAAGATTGGAAGCAATCATACTCTTCCTAGCTTTTGCAGCCCACAAGGAGTTCAAAGTATATCAAATGGATGTCAAGAGTGCATTTCTGAATGGACTCTTAGAAGAAGAATTATACGTGGAACAACCCCCTGGTTTCCAACTCAAAGGGAAGGAAGACAAAGTATACAAGCTCAAAAAGGCACTATATGGACTCAAACAGGCACCTAGAGCCTGGTATGAGACACTATCACAATTCTTAATCAACAATGGATTCAGCAAATGAACCATTGACAAGACTCTCTTCAAGCTAGAAGAAGGAACAAGCACTTTGCTACTTCAGATTTATGTTGATGATATCATTTTTGGATCAGAAGATGAAAAGCTATCTGAAAAATTTGCAAATTTGATGATAAGCAAATTTCAAATGAGTATGATGGGAGAGCTAAATTATTTTCTTGGTCTACAAGTGAAACAAATGGAAGATGACATCTTTATCAATCTAGCCAAGTATACAAAGGACTTGATACATAAATATGGTATCGATACAAGTGGCACATCTGATACACCAATGTGTGAAATGCTTATTCTTGGGAAGGATGAAATGGAAAAGATCTTGATCAAAAGTTATATAGAGGACTTATTGGATCTCTACTCTATTTAACTGCAAGCAGACCTGATATAGCATTTGCAGTAGGAGTTTGTGCAAGATTTTAAGCTCAACCAAAGGAATCTCATTTGCTAGCAGCTAAGAGAATCATCAAGTATATGAAACAAACAGTTAATGTGGGAATTTGGTATCCAAAAGATGGTGGATTCAAATTGATATCCTATTCTAATTCAGACTATGCTAGATGTCATATTGACATGAAAAGCACTTGAGGAACTTGTCGGATGCTAGGCAGCAGACTTGTATCATGTTTTAGTAAAAAGAAAAATTCTATATCTACTTCAATAGCTGAAGCAGAATATATAGCAGCAAGTAGCTACTGTGCACAAGTATTGTGGATCAGACAACAGCTAAGAGACTATGACGTAAGCGAATACAATTCCAATTATGTGTGACAACACAAGTGCAATATCAATCACATAAAATCCTGTACTTCACTCATGAACAAAGCATATTGATGTAAGACATCATTTTATCAGAGATCATGTAGAGAAATGAGATGTTATGTTGAGATATATATTTATAGAAGATTAATTGGTTGATATTTTCACAAAACCACTCAGTCATGAAAGATTTTGCAAGTTAAGAACTGAGTTGGGTATGATTGAAATTGACTAAGTAAGAAGAGCAGCTAACTGGAGTAATCAGTGGTGTGACTTCACCAGTTGACTGAACCTTTTCCATTTTGGGTGTGCTCACTTGGCAGGTAAGACACTGGTAACCAGCGAAGTTCACTTGACCGATTGTTAGAAACATCTTTATACAGCAGCTCAGTAAAGAGGCCACTTCATCGGCCTAGTGATCAGCCAAGCCACTTAACCGCTAAATACTTTGGAGAAAACAACAAAGTAGAGTGTGAACAAAATCAGTTTATACATGTGGAAAATCAGAGAATTTGTGGAGCATTATTTTATGAAAGATTACCCATATGGATCTTATTTTATATCGTGGAGGCTATTATTTGAATTGAAGGAATGACGGCAACGCATCGATTCTCGGGATTGACACTACATACCTCAATCCGCTCCCCCACTACACTCAAAAACCGTGATTTATACACACAAAATCACTCCATTACTCCACAAAAATCCTTCCATATTCAACCGTTTTCACACTATCGAAAATTCTCCTATATAAACAACACTTAGAGTGTTTTCAGAATTTTACGCTATCTTTGCACTCTATAGACCCTATTTCCTCTGAAAAATTGAAGTTTTTCTCCTTTCAAATTTTCCAAGAAAATGGGTTCATCTTCCTCCACTCGTAAGCCCGATACACACCTTGAAAGATCGATCATGACCGGATGGTTTTTCAGAACTGAGCATTATCTCACTGATGTGTGATTTTCAATATAATCACTAAATGCTACCATAGCTTTACGGCTTATCGAGTAGTACTTAGGATGTCGATCCCACAGGACTTGTAGTCAATCACCAAACAATTCCCGATTTATATTAGCTAGACAAATCAAAATTTTGGAGGTTTTTATCTAAAAATCCTAAAATTAAATAAAATAAAGAAAATCTAATTAATAGCCAGGAACTTCAAGATTTAGGTAATAGGATTCAAGGTTTAGAGGCATTTCTTGGATTTCGGATCCACCACGGCGTTGTTTACATAGAATTTCAACAATCTTTCTATCAATATGAATCTTCCATTTATGAAGACCAATTATCAAATATTACACGTAAACATTCTTTCGAACTATTATCGTGATTGTACCTAGTTTTATCCAACATTCAGTTTCCTACAATGATGAATAAAATTAGGTCCATTGAATTACCATAATTAAAGGGCCACTTTAGGTTTAACCTAATTTTCATTCAAGAAATCCCTAAAGATTCGATCTTGGTTTCTAGGTTATCGATTAATTAATATTTTTACATCATCAATTAATCGAATGGAGTTTCTCATGCAATCCTACGGTCATTCACTCCTTCAAGATATTATTTCCGGAAAAATACATGAATAAGCATACAAGATCAAATTCATAAACATGACGAAAATCCTTTATCAATGAAAATATTGTATCTTTAAAACTATATAATCATCGCCAGGCTTTTCCTAATCCAAGAAACCGATATTTACTCTCGTAACATATCAAGATTCCAAGATCCAACCATATAATTCATACCTTGACAAGAAAAATAAATAAATAGAATAAAGGAGAAAGGAGATAGAAAGAAACCGTCAAAGTATTGCATAAATAATCAAACCTCGAAAAAGCCTCGTTCTTGAATTTCTTGAACCTAAAAATCATTGTTCTTGGGGATGGGAGATGATGATGATGAAGAGGGGAAAATAGTCGACTAAAAACTGATGGGGAGGCGTGAATCCTGAATTGTACGACTTAAAAGAATAAAAAGGGGATAATTACATCATATAATAAGTTTCCATAATTAATTTAATCAAGAAAATCTCTAAAATCAAATATCTATCAATCTTGGACTCTTGTAGTATGCGGACTCCTCTTTTGCATTGAAAAACACGCCATTATCAAAGAAAACACGTTGGTGAAAGTTTCCACCAATCAGAACATTACGTTGGCCAGGATCAGATTTCTGGAAACTGTCACACCCTGGGTGTGACAGAGGCTGGTTTTTGAGTTCTTCCATTTTAGCTCTGTTTTTGGGCATTTTTCTTCTAATCTCGAATCATCCTGCAATAATTCAATCATCCGCGGTAATCTAGCCCAAAAAGGATAAAAATATTGCAAAATAACAACATATGGCACCAAATTGAGTCCAAAACATCTAGAATTATTCGACTTTTTAGGAACTTATCACTCACTCTGTGCAATAATGATCCACAAGCACAAATATTGGTGGATGGATGCAATAATCTGGGGATAATGACCTTCCTTAACCCCCCCAATCACAGGCATTTTCTATGAAACTCTAGTTTCATTCTAGAAAAATGCAAAGTTCGTTCCAAGCATAAATGAAAGCTCACCGGATTGCATCACCAGCAATATGTTTGGAAGGGAGGTGATTATCACACCAGGTCTCCTCAGTAGATGTCTCAATCTCTCCAGCACAGGACCCTCTGAGACAAAGAATATGGCAATCAATCTCAACACATTCTAGGCAGAGATAGCCAAGAATCCAGACCCTGCAGCCAAAAAAACTCAACTGCCCAAGATCGGCGCTCAAACAACCGTTTGCTGAATTTGGTCACCAGATTACCAAAAACATTAAAGGGAAGAAGGGATCAATGGATGGGATGACTGAAGTAAGGACCAAACTGATGGCCATTATCTATCAAGGCCTTAAATTCTACTGGTCAATCTTCTTCTTCAACAGGCTAAAGGAGCAACTTCAGAGAGAGATTGATCTGGGAAATTTGGCAGCAAACAGAGGCCAACAGAAGCAGGATATCTTCTGGGAGACGAAATCATATGGGATTCCTCTCAAATATCTATTTGATCAAATGAAAGTAAGATCAATTCAGTTATACAAATTGCATGACTCCAAAGTGATGTTCACCTATATCAAGTCATCACAAATGCAGCAGACTGTATCGGAAGGAAAAGAAAGCTACCAGCAAGCAACGGTTCTGGGACTAGGAGAAGAACAATATCTCAGATAGCAAGAGTTCAACAAGGGAGTCTACCAAGTTATGAAGACATACCCCTTATGATCAGTGATGATAAAGAAAATCCAAAGGAAGAAATCCCTCTGGAAGAAGATGCAGAAGATGAGGAAGCCTATTATCTGACCCCAACAGATGAAGATGGAGAAGAGGACGAGGATGAAGAAGAGTTTCATCTTACAGAAAAAGAAAATGCAGAGATGGAAGGTGGTCATCACAATGATGACCAAGACAAAAATGAGGTTTCTTATGATGATTTGACACTCTTAGATGTCATTCAAAGGAGCAAATCATTTGAAGAAAAACAGTTGAGTGAACCAGCTGAATAAACTCACTCAGCTGACCCCGACAGGACCCCCAGCTTTGATCAAGAGGGAATACTAGAAGAAGAAGTTGCACCTATAGTCCATGAAGAAGAAGAACAGTCCCAACCAGAAGTTGGAGATGAAAGACACTCTCAAAAATATCTATTTGATCCAGAGATTGAAGAAGCAAAATAAGAAGAGGAACAAGCTGATGCATCTGCACCAGCACCTGAAAATCCAGGCAGAACTTTCAATCTGGATATCTATCCACTGATTATGGACATGGAAAGGCAGAATCTAAGCAGTGAGAGTCTCCAAACTGTTTTGAGAAGCAGATATGCATTCATAGACCACAAAATTGAAGCCTTGATTAGTCATATCAAGGTATATGATGTTGTGATGGAGAGGCAATGAAACTTGATCTGCCAGCTGAGTTCACTCATTCCTCAGCATGTCTATGCAAATCTAGAGCATCTAGCAGGAGCAGTTCATGACAAGGTCAACCCCATGGTTGACATTCTAGATGATCACTCTGCCAGAATTCAGACTAATGAAACCATCTTGGATGACTCAATCAAGCAACTTGACACACTCATACAAGTCTCAGAGGCTACCATCAAGATTCTGGCAGAAAGGTATGATGCTACCAAAAGAGAGGAAGGTAGTAATAAGCTGAAAGTGCCAATGGCAAGGAAAGGGCAAGGTACAAGCAAAAGCAAAGGAAAGAACAAGCAAAGGCATCAGGTTTCAAGAGAAGTAGCTTGTAATAAAATTATTGAGTTTTATTCTTTATCATATGAATTATGTTTACTTATGTTCAGGCTTATAAGGGTTTTGACATTATCAAAAAGGGGGAAATTGTTCGGAACATTTTATTTTGTTTTGATGATGGCCATACTAGCTGTTATAGCAAGCCTGAAATAAGTTAGAAATCTCTGTATAAGTCTTTACTTAGAGTTTGACATGTTGTATAAGTTCAGTCACACAAGTATTATACTATTTGGTAGGATGGCTAAGTAAAACAGAAAATCAGCAGAGTAAAGACAACCTAGTACCAGCAGAGAAGCATGAAGATATAATGGACTGACTTATAACCAGGGAAGTCTGTGATAACCTTGGATAAGTCTAAGTTGTACTACAAATGATGAAATCTAATGTACACTAATCTCACACAAATCAAGGATCAGTGAAGTAAAAGCATACTTGTAAAACCAAATAAAGAAAAGAAACAGCAAAACGGCGAAGTAAGAGTTCCATCGACTGACTAAAGAAAAATGGTGAAGGAGATCTTAACAGCAAAGGATGAAGACTCACTAAGCCGGTCAAGCAACAGCTTAAAACATCAAAGTCAAGTATACTGTATGCATTTTAATCTGAACATGGAAATTAAGCAAATCAAGCAATAAATGCAGAATCAATCAATGACGGATTTTCTGATTAACATTTGAAGAAAATCCGGATCACTTAAATTAAGGAGAATATAATCAAGGAGGAATCAAGAATTAAATCAAGTATTATTCTCCACATTAAATAGCCAACGGACGAAAATTCAAATCAAGGAAAATCAAGGCTATAAATAGAAGTCTTTGACAGACAAGAAAGAGACGAGAAAATACTAAGAACAGAAACTCTGTCAAATTTCTTAAGCCTTCTATCTGTACTTACAAGAACACAACCACAGATCAACTCAAAGATTGAGCATAAAGTCATATCGAAAGTAATCGAGATTGATCAACACATTTGTAAATTTTAGTCACACCAGTTTGCAGCAATTGAATCAGAGAAGTCTGAGTAGGAGTTGCACAAGTTTGTGATAGCTGCTGAAGGATTTGTTCCCAAGGAGCAGCGTTAAAGACTGAGTCACTGAAGCTTTTGTAACCAGGGAGTGATAGTCTTGGAGATTGTGAAGCTTGTGTAGCCAAGGACAACCTTACTATTGTATTGGTGAAAGACAACAGTGAATTCCTCCAATCATCACGACAGAAGAGTGGATTAAGGGATTACACCCCCCTGAACCACTATAACCTTTGTGTTCATTTACTTACAACACTTTACTTTACAGCCTTTATTTACTGCATTATATTCGTAATCTGTGTGTGCATAATCTACTTTGAAACAACTTTTAAGAAGGGACTTATCCGCTACCCAAAAGCTTTTAAATTAACAAATGTTTTTGAAACTCCAGTATAGTCATTCACCCCCCTCTGACTATACTTTTACCCTTCTCTGGGACCAACAAGACGAATTCCACCCAATGTGACAAGGCGGAATAACATCCGCAACAGGCTCCGCCAATTGAATGCCCCTCTCTAGGCCAAAAGACGGCTTGAGAAACTCGAGGTCAAGCCACAAGGCTGGTTTTCCAGTATATCCGAGAGATAGGGGCTCCTGCGGACCAGATGTTGGCTCCGTATCATCAACAGCTTGTTTCCCTTTCTCAACAGCCTCACTTGCGGTCTCAAAATTAGTGGCCTCCTAGGATAGGTTGATTTCCTATGCTGTCATTTTGGTATCAACAATAGTTTCGGCATCGGCAGTAGAGGATCTGGACTTCTTTGAGATGCAAGCCTTCTTAGACTGTGTGGGCTCATCAGTTGGTGCCCTCCTGCGGTCCATGAGCGCAGAACTTGATCCAGAGACCGTGCTCTTATATTTTCTGCTCGACTTGGGTGGAGCAGTTGCAGTAGTGCCCCCAGAGGTGTTTAGGGTGATTTTCTATGATTTATATCGTTCTATTTCGTAACAATTTTCCTCTATACTTTGATGTTTTGCATAGAAAGTGAACGTTTATTTGATTTATTAAGCAAGTGATGTTTGGAATGGTTTAATCGCAAAGTTGGTTGAATTATGAGGTTTTATTGTTGATTTTCTATCGATTTGAATGATTTTACACTTTGCAATGTTTTTGATATCTTGTAGATACATGAATTTGGCTTAGAAGAGGTTTAAAAGATGTTCAAGTGAGGATTAAATGGAAGAAAAAGGATAAAGATGAAGTCGGATAAAGATAGAAATGAAAACCGGATTTGAAGTAAATCGAACGAGCGTCAAGCTCGGCCCGATGGACGGGCGTTTGAGGAATCGAACGGGCGCCCAGGAAGAAATAGTGGATTCAGAGTATTGAGATTTTTTTTGAACGAAAGCGCCCAAATTTGCATAGGACGGGCGTCTCGACATGACTCGGCCCGACTCAAGATTTTATGCGTAATGGACGGGCGCTCAAGACTCTGGACGAAAGCGCCCATAAACCGACTTCAGCAGAACCGACTTTAATTCTTATAAATAGCCACAATTTTTCCGCATATATGGAGAACCTAATTACTCTAAAGCGGCCACAAGAACCCTAATGGGCGCCTTCCTTGTGGTTTGCACCTTTCTTAGATAGTTTTTATGCTTTTTAATTCTTAGATAAATTCCTTCAAATTTATGCACTTCATAGAAGCTATTTCGAGTATTCAAGCGATGCTTAGAGGCTAAAAGCTTTTGGAACAAGCGTTGTGAAGCCGTTCTATCAACACTTTGATTTCACATTTGGATTATCTTGTGAGTTTTTATTAAAAGTTGCATCTTTATTATGTTTTACTTGTTTTTATGCAATTTGAATCGAGAGATCTTTGCATGTTTGATGTTTAATGTTGATGAGAATCGTGATTAAACCCTAGATCACCGTAGTAAAGATTAGATCTTTAATCTAATTAACGAGAGTTGTTAGGTTGAATTTCTAGATTAGAAATTGAGAAATTTCACACCTTGGATATAAAAGCGTTAATCTTTAGGATCGAAAGATAAAAGATTGATAGATCTAACTTTTCTAATAGATTAGAGCTAATACCTTTGTTAGGTGAATCACAACTTTTATTAAAAATCACTAGATAATCTAGAGGAGAAATTGAATGTTATAGAATTGGTGGATCAATGGCTTGTTCGTTCGTTAAATTATTGATTAAAATCGCTTAAACTTGAATTGCTTAGCTAATTTAGAACTTTTTACTGCATGTTTAGGTTTTAGAATAGATTATTTTAGATAATTTGGTTCGTAATCACATTTCCTGGCTTTAGATTTCTAATCTTCTGTCCAGTTTACTTTTGTTATTTTCGTTTTTATTTTGTTACGTGTTAATCGTTTTTATTTTCTTATAATTTTAGTAATAGTAGTTGTGACATCTTTAGGTTAGTTAGATAAAAACTAGGTAAACAACCTCGATTCCCTGTGGACTCGACTCCGGTATTAACCTCTATACTACGATTCCTACACTTGGGGTAAACCGGATTTATTTTTATTACTTGTTTATTTTTCATTAGATAAAATCCGAGACAAGTTTTTGGCGCCGTTGCCGGGGACTCGGTACGGTTGTCTAGTTTTTACTAAGTTTTCGCTTTGTCTTTGGTTTCCAAACGGGCGTCCGGAGTAAGTGGACGCCCGTCCATCTAAAAAGAGCCAACTCGGTACCGTTTGGAGGAAATCGACGAAGGCCTGGCTTGCCCCAAACGGCCGTCTAGTTCTTCAGTGCACGCCCTCGTCCGATTAATTGGACGCCCGCCTCGTCTCCTCCTGCTTTTATTTTCTTTTCATAGGTTTTAACTTTTAGTTTTTAGTTTAGACAACTTGATTTTGGTTTGGTTTATGCAAACTCGAAGTCAAAAGGGCCACTACTCTGCACTTCGACTCGAGCGGACCATAGTCCGACCAAACAGCAGAGAATCCGGCCCCGCGGTTCTTTCCGATAAGGCCGATCAAGACCTCGAGGAACGTTTAGCCGAGGAGATCAAGACATAGTCATTATGGTCGCGCAGAAGATAGACGACGCTGGTCGACTACGCCATGCCTGGTGAAGTCAAAGTCAACCCGCCATCGTTTCTACCCGCCATAAATGCACCAACCTTCGAACTCAAAACTGGCTCATCCAAATGATGCAACATGCATCAATCTTCCATGGTTTTCAATCAAAATCTCATACTCACGCATACACACATTTTGGAGATATGTGGTACGACTCGCATTCAAGGTGTAAGTGAGGATGCGATAAAGTTGAAGTTATTCCCGTTTTCCTTGAAAGGAGGCAAAAGAGTGGTACAACTCGCTCGCCGAATCAATCACCACCAATTTGGACTCAAAAAAGAATTCCTAAGTCAATATTTCCCACCATCCAAGATAGCCCAATGCTTAAGTGAAATTTTCACTTTTTATCAAAAGGAAAACGAATCGTTCTTTGATGCATGGAAGAGATTCAAAGCTCTTCTTCGTAAATGCCCTCACCACGGTTTGGACTTGCAGAGGTAAGCCAACACATTTTTCAGTGGATTGACCGAGCTCACTAAGGGTATGGTCAATAGTTCTTCTGGTGGGGCATTCCTGAGGAAAACACCTGCAGAAGGGTGGGCATTATTCGAGTCTCTAAATCCAACGAATCAGAATCTATCATTTCCGCAGAACTCTCAAGTTCTGTATTGTGAAAATTGTTGTCAAACTGGCCATATGGTTGGCCAGCGTCAATTTATTTCCTTCGACCTATCAAGTCAATGATGTCCGTAATCGTGACAAGATAATTCTACCACATGCCAGGCATGTGATAATGTGGGCACACCTCTCGCTTCGCCCTATGAATGGACGTACGTCGGTTAATGCTTTCCTTGGCCAAAGAAAATCGAGATTTAACAATCAGTTCCTCGCCAAAGCAATCTTCAAAACCAGGGTTTCCATCGTAATCAAAATCTCAATCAAAATTAATTTTAACCGTAATCGTAATTTCAATCAAACCCAAGCTTCAATCGTAACTCGAACACGAATTTTTCCAATACAAATCGAGGTTCAATCAAAATTGGCCAAACAATTCAAATCGCGCTTTAATCGCTCACCAAACCATCCCCGTAACTTTCGTAACTCTCAAGGCCCTCTCACTCTAATGATCTTCAAGCTAAACCGGAGGAGCGTAATAATAATATCCAATCCCTTCAGAGCACAATAAAGAGTCTCGAGAGGCAGATCGGGCAAATGGTCGCCAACTAGCTTCTTGCACTTCTCGGCGCGTTGCTCACTTTACGGAGAAAAATCTGGGGTGGTCAGTAGCTCGGACCGATTTGAATCATGGCCGCTGCACCGACCTAGTTCCTTCAATCCCCTATGGTAAAGAAGAGGCCGCTGCCATGAATCTCGATCCGGTACTCAACATAGTGGTCCCCGAACTGTGGAAACCACTAACCCTCCCGCCAGTGATGAGGCAAGAGGGAAATCGAGCACCCATGTTCTCTTTTTCGCAGAGAGAGTACTGTGGTCGATCCCGAGGAATGAAGAATCAAGTGAGAGTCGTGCATGGATCCTCAACAAGTAAAAGTAGTGAGAAAGTGGTGAGGTGGAAAGATTTGGAAGATAAAGTCGCTACTTCATCCTCAAGAAAGTCTTTTCGAGAGTGATTTAAAGAAACTACCATTTCCACCTAGAAAAAGCAACATCTCCTGCATGAGGACAAGAAATATGAAAAAGTGCTTAATCTTCTCTAAAAATAATCAGTTAATCTTCCATTATCTCGATGTTTTGGTTGAGATGCCTAAGTACACTAAGTTCATCAAGGATGTTGTTTCTTCTAAGAAGAAGTTAGAAGACATGGATCGGTTGATTGGTGAGGATTGCTCTATGATAAGTTATGAAGATCTACCAATCAAGAGGGTGACTCGGGAAATTTGTGCTCACATTGCCGATGGGAGGCCTAGTCTTCCCAAACTCTTTATGTCACCGGGTGCATCCATAAGTCTCGATGCCATTGTCTCAGATGTAAACAACTTGGATTGAATGATCTTTTAGAACCCACGACCATGAACCTACAATTACCGATAGATCTTCCAAGAAAGTCATGGGATACTAAAGGACGTATTAGTTCAAATTGATAGATTTACTTTTCCGGTTGACTGGTACGTCCTAGACATAGAAAAGGATGAGAATGTCCCCTTGATACTTGGAAGACCTTTTTCTTTCTACAGCCAGAGCCCTCATTGACTGTGAAGGTGGGCAAGTGACCATACGAGTCGGTGATCAGGAGGTGAGCTACAGTGTCTCCAAAGCTATTCAGAGACCCTCTGATTATCCAACCGGCTTCTCCATTGAGGATATGTCAGATGACTTTAATGATTACACGAAAAAGCAAGTCATGGCTGTTGAGACTGAATATGAGCGATTAGTTGAAAATTTGAATAATCATGGTTGGGTGAATCTAGAACAATTAAGTCGAGTTTAATAAAGTTTCGCTGAAAGGAGAAGCTTTATAAATGAGACCACTAAGTAAACTCGGTGATGTTGAGTTCAAAAGTGGAGATCTTAAATCGAGTTTTAAGAACCTAATTACTTAAAGCGCCACAAGAACCCTAAGGGCGCCTTCCTTGTGGTTTGCACCTTTCTTAGATAGTTTTTATGCTTTTTAATTCTTAGATAAATTCCTTCAAATTTATGTACTTCATGAAGTTATTTTGAGTATTCAAGCGATGCTTAGAGGCTAAAAGCTTTTGGAACAAGCGTTGTGAAGCCGTTTCTATCAACACTTTGATTTCACCTTTGGATTATCTTGTGAGTTTTTATTAAAAGTTGCATCTTTATTATGTTTTACTTGTTTTTATGCAATTTGAATCGAGAGATCTTTGCATGTTTGATGTTTAATGTTGATGAGAATCGTGATTAAACCCTAGATCACCGTAGTAAAGATTAGATCTTTAATCTAATTAACGAGAGTTGTTAGGTTGAATTTCTAGATTAGAAATTGAGAAATTTCACACCTTGGATATAAAAGCGTTAATCTTTAGGATCGAAAGATAAAAGATTGATGTATCTAACTTTTCTAAGAGATTAGGAGCTCATACATTTGTTAGGTGAATCACAACTTTTATTAAAAATCACTAAATAATCTAAAGGAGAAATTGAATGTTATAGAATTGGTGGATCAATGGCTTGTTCGTTCGTTAAATTATTGATTAAAATCGCTTGAACTTGAATTGCTTAGCTAAGTTAGAACTTTTACTGCATGTTTAGGTTTTAGAATAGATTATTTTAGATAATTTGTTCGTAATCACGCTTTCTGGCTTTAGATTTTTAATCTCTCATTCAGCTTTACTTTTGTTATTTTCGCTTTTAGTTTGTTACGTGTTAATCGTTTTTATTTTCTTATAATTTTAGTAATAGTAATTGTGACATCTTTAGGTTAGTTAGATAAAAACTAGGTAAACAACCTCGATTCCCTGTGGACTCGACTCCGGTATTAACCTCTATACTACGATCCTCACTGATTTGTGTGAAACCTGATTTATTTTTATTACTTATTTATTTTTCATTAGATAAAATCCGGCACAAGAGCCGCAGACATAACCGAAGGTACACTAATGACGGTGTCAACCTTGAGACTTTCTAAACACTTTATTCCTCTCTTTTGCTTGGGTATGGGCCAACTCCCTTTTTGCGGCCCTAAGATTAGTAGCATCAACCATTGCAACTGCAAGAAAAGATTGATCAGTACAAAAAGCACAAGACATATGTAGTAATGTATGGAAACGGAAATGAGAAAGCATTTAAAGACAATTACGAGAAGGTCGCCTCTCAACCTTCCTTTGAAAACTTTGCATAGGGTGGGAAAATTCCTCCCACGATGACACTCCCTTCTAAGTCCGGATCAGAGCCTTGTGGCACCATAATAACTAGAGGACGTGAGATCGTGGGGCAAGAAATCCTCTCCATGCTAGCGTATCTTTTCTCGAGGGTCGATGACCGCCTCCAGCTAATGTTCTTCTTTCATTGGGTGGCCTTATTGGAATCAATGAGTTTCAAGAGAAAATTGACGAAAGGCAACTCATAGATCTGAACGGGTGAGGCACGGTCGATTTCTTATTCTCTCTCAACTTGAAATGCGGGAACGGCCACCCAACGCTAGACTCCACCTTCAAAACCCGCTCGCCCTAATTATGAACCTTGTTGGGGAGGTTAAAGAATAGACGATGGGTTTGCGTCCTTAAAGCGATCTGACCTGGGACCTCTGTTCCGCGAAACCTATAGAACCTGTTAAAAAATCCCAAGAGACGGTTCTTGATTATTGGTTCGGCCCAGGATGATGAAGGCTATAATAATCTTCACCGCACCCGGAACAAAGTCACTTGGTAAGGCCTCCAGCTGCTCCATTATATACACGAAGAAGGGGTCAAAAGGAGGGCGCAAGACCTTGTAGAAGTGATCGAAATGAATGACTAGAATATCGCCTGACCGTCACAAGCAACTGCGGTCCTTGGCCCCTATGGGCTCGCTCTCCTCCGTCTCCTGTAGAAAACTAGCGAACCGGTACGAATTGGGAATATTGTATGGTGCCATGGCAGTAGATATTTGCTCGCAATCCTGGATAACTGCCCATTCTTTCTCAACCCGCTTATCCAATTCATCTCAGCGAGCGAGCTCCGTCTTGGCTTCGGGATTGTTGGGCACCGGCGTTCCTTTTTTATTGGCCTTACCATCGGCCCCATCTTCATCATTACCCGCTTCAGCGATGCGGTGTCGAGATACCTTCTTGCGGCGATTGGGTGTCGGTACTCCCCCCAACAGATCCGCTCAGACTGGCCTATTTCTCTAAGGCGTAGTCGTTTACATCCTGATCGTCGCCGGATTGATTACTAACGATATGGTCACTTTCAGACATCCTACAAAATCAAAGGGGTAAGGCGGAGAGTTAATCACCCAAGACAAAAATAGTGAGGCCAAGATGAATGATTTCATCCATCTTAGACGCCTCCCATCTGATTTTCTAGTCTAATAAAGAAAACAAGAGGTTTAACCCAGAAAATCAAAAGCAAGAACAGACATCGTAAAGGTCCTACTCTCTCCTACCCATAAATTAGAGGATGAACATCGTGCAATTGAATAGGCACACTCTTGGGTTAATAAAAATGAGAAATATGCCTGAAGAACAAATGTGAAGAATTACCAGGAAAAGACTCAAACTTTGGTCTACTACTAACCCAGAAAACACCGGAACAAACTATGCCAAGGAGAAGAAGAGACGAAGTAAATCAAGGATAGATTAAGTGAATTACCTGGAGATTGGATAAATGATCTGTCGGAAATAAAAGATGCCGGAATCCTCAAAGAGCAGCCTTGAATCCACAAACTCAAGCCAGGATCTTCAACCCTTGCAGGAAATCGTTGGAGCTCGCTAGAGAACTTTTTGCTAAAAAACTCGGAAATGTGTAATGCGAATAAGGGTTGCAAAAGCATCCATTATGTAGGCCAAGGCAAAGCGATCCGACGGTCACGATGAAAGAGATCTAATAGTCCAGACTTTGGGCGGTCTTTTTGAATTTTGAATTTCGAAAATCGCCATCATTACTTTACGGTTATCGAAACCGCTGACGTCCTGGAGGAACGTTATTGAGACAGTTACGTCCGGTCAGATGCCACGATCTGGCACTCCAAGTGTCCCATCTCTTAAGGGACCAAAATGTTTCCTTAGAAAACGCATGTAACCGTCAACAACTAAAATTGAGTTGGCTTCGCAAATAGGCAAGTCGCACCGCGACACCAATGCCATCATGAGATCGTCTGCTTCATAGCACAATCCCCAAAGGTGATCCGCCATTAAAGCCATCAAAAGGCTTAGGTAATCTTCCACGTAAAGCCACCAAAAGGCTAAGGCAATATTCCACATAAAGCCACCAAAAGGCTTAGGCGATCCGCTACATAAAGTCACCAAAAGGCTAAGGAAATCTACCACGTAAAGCCACCAAAAGGCTAAGGAGATTCGCCACATAAAGCCACCAAAGGCTAAGGCAATCTTTCATGTATTGACACCAAAAGGCTATGGCAGTCCACCACCAAAAGGCTATGGCAGTCCACCACATAAAGCCACCAAAAGGATAAGGTAATCTGCCACATAAAGCCACAAAGAGGGAAGTCGATTTACGACACAGAAGCCACGATAAGACCCACTCTAAGTATGACACTTAGGCAAAGCTAACAGGCAATCCACAATAATAGCATACCACCATGATATTTCAGAGCAATCTATCCGCGAGCTAACTTTACTCTCCGCCTAACAATTTGAGAAAATACTTAAGGCATGGAGTAGGGGGGCCATTGATATGCCTGAATCATAAAATGACCCGTGGATCCTCATTCAGGTTCGTACGGCCACCAAAATAGTGGATGAGGCCACCGGCCATTATGATCGGTGAACCCACGAGCCACTTTGGGGATCGAGAACCATCGGCTCCGTCTCAAAGCCTTTAGTCTCCTGCCAAGAGAGGCTAGAGGGCCGGTCCGCAAACCCTCAGGCTATTAGGTCCGCCAGAGACCAGAGCCCACGATATAAAAAGGAGCAAGCTACTATTGAAAAGGTGTCCTAAACCCATTCGGGTCGGCCCAGACCGACCGGGTCGGGTCATTTACAGTCTATTTAGTTCATGTAATAACTTTATTATGATTAATAAAAGCACTTTTGTTATTAAATATTTTGTTTATCCTTTTGAACCAATTATGTTAATTGAATATGTAGTAACGTCCTTAGTATTATATTGTGATAGAGAAACCATGATAACGATTATGTTTGACGAGATCTCTAATCACTTTAATAAGTTTGATACTTAAAAGTCTCTAGTCGTATGAACTGTCGAACATAACATTGATAGTATGATCAGACTAGCATGTATTGGATGTCTTCTGTCTTATTGAAGATAGGGATAAATCTTGTCTATCAAGTGTGGAGACACTTGACCGTGACGTGGACGGTATTAGAGAATGCGTACGTTAGACTGACCGACTTACATTAAGTGTCGCAGTATGTGACAGTTGTGTAGTTATCATGAGACCGGAGTCTACATGACATCACGGTGTGGATTGTCATGCTTTGACACTATTGATGTTTCCCCTAGCCATAGGGCGATCATGCGGTAGTGCTCGGGTATGATATTGAAGAATGCGTAGGATACATGTTTGTTCGTCCGGAAATCGCGTATCCTATTAGTAGGAGTGAATATCCGAAATGGCCTTCTTATAAGGAATGTCTAGCTCTCGTGAATCTTTGCAAAGTGTGAGTAAATGAGTTATTCCAAGAGAGCATGATATCCAGATTATAAGATACGATCGTTGATGTACTGACACTCAAGAAACGATTGTATGAAATATGTATATTGTAACATCGATAATATTCTAATTACACGGTAACTGTTTCACATGAAAGGTAGTAGTCATTGCTTTTGACTCTTCCGATGATTGGGGGTCACGGTGTGTTGCTAGACGCTATTCCGTGATCGTTATGTATGAAAGGCATTTTAATAATTTGCACTTTGTGTCTACAACCAACATATTCGGAAGCCTATCGGGTCATACACATAAGAACATCTAGCCGGACTAAAATGCGGTTATAGCGATAACCAAATAAGAAAAGTTTATCTCAACTATAAAGTGTTATAGTGATTAAAATTAATATGGTGGTATGTATTTATTATGAAAAAATTAAATACAAGATATTAATTATAATGACTAATTAAAGAGTATTCCGGAAGCCATTTAATAGCTATATGGAGCGCCACTTTCTAGTGTATAAGATACACTTGAATTGTGCAATTTAATTAATAATATTATCATCTATTAATATTGGAAATTAATAGATTTATTAAAATAGATTTACGGTAATAAGATAAAGATAGTCAATATTAGATATTGACAATATCTTGGATTTATTTAATATGAGATATTAAATTAAATGAGATAAATCTAGAATATCTATTTTCTTTATTTTACTAATAAAATATTTTCTTTCTTATTATTCTACACAGAAGCTTATCCCAATGAGGTTGGGACACAATGGGGCGCATGTCACCCTATTTAAGGGAGGATTGACTAGCTCTTTTGTATATCACAATTAGAACAGTTCTAATTTACAAAATAAACTGAGAGCTTCTTAGAGAGAGATTTAAAGAGAGAGAAAAGGCTGGTCTAGCAACCGGATTTTTCTAGTAGCTATCCAAGGAGGATTCCGGCGAGGTGCTCGTGTGGATATTGATAGAGGCCGGACACGTGGACGGCTTGTGCACACTACTACTCTCCTTAGACGGTCAAAGCGTTGATCTTTTAGATCAAGCAAGGTAATAATCGTCTACTAGCTCAACGTGTTTATTGTATTAAACGGAGTCGATCTTGGGATCGGAAATCAAATTTTAATTTCGCTAAAACCGCTTGATTTCCTAACAGTGGTATCAGAGCTTAAGCAATAAGCACTAATTAAATTGGCGTCGGCCGGTTGTTTCATGGGGGACATCGATTTCGTTTATCAGTTTTGTGATATTTTTGTTGTGCATTGACATCTCTTTCTTTAGTTGGTGTCATGTGGCTAACTATTGGTTCAAATAGTTTGGACCATTGGGATGCCACATGACATTATTTGGTAATATGATTTGTCTTTAAATAATCTAGGTCTTTCCAAATTTTATTTGGAATAAGCTTAGGCCCTTTTCAAAATTTTGATTTTGAAATGGGCCAAGGTTGGTGACTTTTGATTTTGGAAACCAAAGACATTCCTTTTGATTAGAAATAAAAAATAAAGAAACTAAAGAGACCTAATTTTAATTTTGATTTAATTTGAATAGTTCCAATTGATTAAAAGTAAAATTGAAATCGTTTTAAAATTAATCGTTAAATTTTATTTCGATTAAAATCGTTTAATTAATTAAAAGTTAATTGATTATTTGATTTGATAAAATAAGACGGAAGGTGGTATAAATAAAACTTAATCTTTTTCATAAGATTTATTATTGTATGAATTAGATGTTGTAGATATAATATGATTATATGGACCTCGATTGATCATGGACTCGACCAATAGGATATATGTGAATGGTTTGTTTTCTGTTGGTTTTTCAAATTGTCCTAGGCCGTTATGAAGAACGTGACCTAGTTTATTTTCTGCATTTATCCCATTCCCGTTAGCTCCCCCTCTCCCGTGTGCGGCGGGTGTATAAATTTATTAGATATATTTTATGTAACAACTGATCGGCCACGTCGGGAGTTGACCTACCTCAGGTATATCATTATATCGAGATATGAGATCTCATGAATATTTGAGTTACAACTCGACTAAGAATTTTGAGGTGATTGGCCACGTCAGGACCGTCTGATTTTAAAGACAAGGGGTTGACTGTCACATAGAGATGTGAATTGTCAAAGAGTTGATTAGTCAACCAATGAAAGTCGCAAGAGATGCGACCGGTAAGTGTAACCACCTTTCGAAATTGACCCGGTCGATCGGCCCACGTCGGGGATCGAGTCAACTAGATTGGATTCCATCCACTAATGAATTAATTAAATACTTGAAAGTTGATAGAGAATAGTCAAGTTAGTGGGAGCAAAACCTAATTAAAATTTTAAAGTGCAATTTTACGGTTTTGAATGCATGAACTTTTACTTATGTTATCTTTACTTTATTGTAGAAATGTCGAAAAAAATTGAATCTTCGTTTTATCATTGATAACAAGCTTGATGAAACAAAGTTTATCGACTAAGACAGAAACCTCAAAATCATTTTGAGACATGAAGGCATTGGCTATGTTTTGGAATAACCCTAAACTAAGGACCCTGTAAATTCTACCAATGAGAAGTCGGTTAAGAAGCATGCAAAACACTGTTCTGACAGTGTGGAGGCTACTTGCAGCTTGCTTCTATGACACCGGAACTTCAGAAACAGCGTGAGTCCATGGATGCTCACACCATAATGGCTCACCTGAAGGAGCTCTATGCTTCTCAGTCTCGCACTGAGAGGTACGAGGTCTCGAAGGCGCTCTTTGGTTGCAAGATGGCTCTAGGTACTCTGGTTGGGTCACATATGCTGAAGATGATCGGTTACATAGATAGGCTTGAGAAGCTTGGCCATAAGATGGGGCATGAGTTAGGTGTTGACTTGATTCTGCAGTCTCTACCGGACTTTTACTCACAGTTTGTGATGAACTATCCCATGAATAAGATTGATTCCTCCCTTGCGGAGTTATTGAACATGCTTAAAACTGTTGAGGGCACTATTGGAAAGGGTAAGCAAGTGTTGCTCGTGACTTCTTCCAAGGCCTAGAAAAAGGCCCAAAAGAAGACCAAGAAGGCGAAGGAGGCTACCAAGCCGAAGCCTAAGATAGCCAATGACAAATCCAAGAACTGCAAGGCCTTCTTGAGCACCAAGAAGAACAATCTTGGTGATGCTTCAACTTTAGGTATGTTCATGATTGAGATCAATATTTCTCCTTCTAAGTGTAACCACTGGGTATTAGATACTGGATGTGGTTCTCATATTTGTACGGATATGAATGGACTAAGAAGGACTAGAGATCTGAGGAAATGAGAAGTGGACCTGCGCGTTGGGAATGGAGCAAGTGTTGGCCGTAGGAGTTTATTTTCTTTTGTTGCCCAGTGGGCTAGTAAATAACTGTTATTTTGTTCCTGCTTTCACGAAGAGCAATATTTCTATTTCTGCATTGGATGTTGAAGGATTTTCTTTTACGTTTAAGAATAAATGTTGTTCTTTGTCACGTGAAGGAATATTTTATGGTACTAGAAAACTTGACAATGGTCTCTACTGATCGCGTGCAAGGCACTTACTAGCAATAGGACTAGGTCTATCGTAGCAGAGTACTGGTGAGTCAAGGTCGAATCCCACAGAGACTCGTAAGAACGTAAATCTTTCAAGATTGAGCTGTCACAATAACGGTCTACAACCAACTATAATATGGGTAGAACAAAAGTGGTGACAATAAACAAACAAGATTATGCAAGTTCAAACGGAGCACACAAGAGTTTCTAATGTATTAGTCTAATTACGAGTTATTAGTTATTTCCCCCATAACATGCATTAATCATACCCGTTGGTAAATTATAATTCATTGTCAGCTACGGGTGCAAACTCCTAACCCTATCTACTTCCACTGTAAGGACATCATACAATCTATATGAAACTATCCACCTTCATTGGTTGTATTAGTTCACACGCATTAACTTTTAGAGTTGCCGGCTCAAGACCGAGAACCTCCCTAGGCAGCTATCGACTATGACTAGCACGTTCCTAAGGATCCATCAAGACAATGTCCACATTAACACTTCACTAATAGTCCTTCATGCTAATTTATGATGACATGCAAATAGTTGATCAGGCTACTAACATGTAAATTAAATCTATCGATCAATGTAGCTGGTGCCGATTATCATAAACTAGTAATTTACTAGGTATTCTGATCTAGCGATATAGACCGTCGCAGATCTGAAAAACGCAATCACTATTTCATGATTTCTTCATCAACGAATCAGATCTATACATACATGGGGTAAAATAAACTAACTACTACATAATTAAACTAAATAAACAATTAACACATACTAGTCGAATAGAACAACGACATATCTACATCTTGGAAAAGACATAAAATCATACCCTCGAAGATGAGTGTAGATCTCCCTCGGCTCTCTTCCTAGGAGCCGAATCCGTCGACTCCGTGACTAGAACTCATAAAATATATAAATAAGAACTTTTATTGCATAATAATTGTCTTGAAAATTGTACTTTAAATACTGAGGGCGATGCCTTTTATTTATAGCTAAGTAAACTGACTTAGAAAGACCTAAGACTACCCCTCATCCAAGAAAACACATTTTGGAAGATTCTAGTAGCTCGATTAATCGGCGGCAACTCCCGATTAATCGAAGGCATTTTTGTCCTTTTTCTTCTGCCGACTTAACTTAGAAGGTTCTGGAATACCCTAGGCCCTATCTTTTCGTTCAGTCCGCTCCTGAATCATCCACAATGCTTAGCCCAATATTTCGTATCCTGAAAATAATCAAATAACGCACGAAATAATATCGAATGAGGGAAAATAAATGTGAAGAGCAAAATACTCGACTCACGAACCCGACACATGATATTCAACTCAAATGGTTCATAATTATAGGTCGAAACAACTATTTTTAGCTCGTAATGGATAGAATGTTGATGTCGTAGGATATACTATTTTAAGCATCATCATCTACGTATTAGATATGAATGTTGTAATACTTAATATAAACAACAAGAAAGCTAAAACAAGTGACTTGAACGAATCCTACTTGTGGCATTGTAGACTTGGCCATATAAATAAGAATCGCATTTCCAAACTCTATAAAGATGGAATGTTGGACCATTTCGATTATAAATCATTTGATACATGCGAGGCTTGTTTACTTGGCAAGATGGCAGAGTCACTGTTCAGTGGCAAAGGGATATGATCCAACGAATTGCTTGAGCTCGTACATACTGATGTCTGAGGCCCAATGTCAATTCAAGCCAAATGAGGATACTCTTATTTTATCACCTTCACAGATAACCATTCTCGTTATGGTTATGTATACTTAATGAAGTATAAGTCTGAAGCCTTTGAAAAGTTCAAGGAGTTCAGAAGTGAAGTGGAGAAACAACTGGGTAAGGAGATTAAGACACTTCGATCTGATCGAGGTGGTGTATACCTATATGGAGAGTTTCAAGATTACTTAAAGGAGAATAGGACTCTACCTGAATGGACTCCACCCGGAATGCTTAAGATGAATGGCGTGTCAGAGAGGAGAAATCGCACTTTGTTAGACATGGTATGATCCATGACGAGCTATGTAGTTCTTCCAAAATCGTTTGGGGGTATGCTCTAGAAATAACATCTTATACACTTAACCGAGTTCCATCAAATACAGTGGATTCTACACCATACAAGGTATGGGCCAAGAAGAAACCAAATCTGGCATATCTTAAACCTTGGAGTTGTTCAACTTATGTGAAGCGGATGATGCCTGACAAATTAGAAGCTAGATCAGACACATGTCTATTTGTGGGATATCCTAGAGAAACTAGAGGATACCAATTTTACCATCTAGGATAACAAAAGGTGTTTGTCTCTAGGACTGGCCACTTTCTAGATAAAGAGTTCATTCTAGAGAGGGCCAGGGGGAGTAAGGTTGATATGAAGAAATTCAAGAACCACTTGCGGACAACATTTAGTTTATGGAAGTAGAGTAGACACCCTATACAGATGAGGTACGTACACCTGCTAATGAACCACAGACACCTTGAAGATCCACTAGGGAACGTCGTGAACCTGAAAGGTACACTGGCATGTATCTCATGGAAGATGAGGACAATAAAACATACGAGGAGGTGTTGATGAGGCATGACAAAGAGAAATGGCTAGAAGCCATGAATTCTGAAATGGAATCCATGAAAGACAACCAAGTTTGGAACTTAGTTGATCCACCTAAAAGAATAATTACTATAGGTTGTAAATGGGTCTTTAAGAGAAAGACTGACATGGTTATTTGACTACCTACAAGGCAAGGTTGGTGGCAAAAGGTTATAAGCAAAGACAAGGAGTTGACCATGATGAAACCGTTTCTTCAGTAGCCATGCTAAAGTCCATTAGAATTCCGCTTGCTATTGCAGCATACCATGATTATGAGATCTGGCAGATGGATGTGAAAACAGCTTTCCCTAACGGGAATCTGTCTAAGGAAGTGTACAGGACACAACATGAGGTTTTCATAACAGATGATGCTGGGATGGTGTGCACATTGTAAAGATCCATATATTGGTTGAAGCAAGCTTCTCGGAGTTGGAATCTTCACTTTGATGAGACAATCAAACAGTTTGATTTCATCAAGAACGAAGATGAGCCGTGTGTTTACAAGAAGGTTAGTGGGAGTGCCGTTGTTTTCTTAATGCTTTATGTGGATGACATATTGCTCATACGAAATGATATTCCTATGTTAAAGTCGGTTAAAGTTTGGTTATCCAATAACTTCTCTATGAAGGACTTAGGAGAAGCAGTCTATATTCTAGGAATCAAGATCTATATAGATAGATCTAAGAGGTTGATTGGTCTGTCACAATCCATCTATATTGACAAGATGCTGAAGAGATTCAGCATGAAGAAATCCAAGAGAGGATTGTTCCATGTCACATGGGGTCTATCTGTCAAAGGAAATATGTCCTAAGACAGAGGAGGAAATGGCACATATGAATAAGATCCCTTATGCTTCAGCTATCGGGTCTATCATGTATGCCATGTTGTGCACTAGACCGGATTTCTCGTACCCTCTAAGTATGACTAGCAGGTACCAGGTAAATCTAGTTGATGGTCACTGCGTTGCAGTTAAGAACATTCTCAAGTACATGAGATGTACTAGGGATATGTTCCTGGTTTCGGGAACAATGATTTGGTATTACGAGGTTACACAGACGCAAGTTTTCAAACTGACAAGGATGAATTAAAGTCACAGTCTGGATTTTTTTTCACATTTAATGGCAGAGCAGTTAGCTGGAAGAGTTCCAAGCATGAGACTACTGCGGACTCTACAACGAAAGCCGAGTATATAGCAGCCTCGGAGGCGGCAAAGGAAGCGGTTTGGATGAAGAAGTTCATTACTGAACTTGGTGTGGTTTCCTCCATTGAAGGTCCAGTCCCACTGTATTGTAGTAATAATGGGGCAATTGCTCAATCAAAGGAACCAAGGTCTCATCAAAAGTCCAAACATGTGCTGCGGCACTATCACTTGATTCGAGAGATAGTAGATTGAAGAGATGTAAAGATGGAGAAAGTCCACACAGATGATAACATAGCTGATCCGTTAACCAAGGCGTTGTCTCAAGCAAAGCATAAGAAACATGTTCACATGCACAGGCTTAGGCACATGGGTGACTGACTTTAGGACAAGTGGGAGATTGTTGAGAAGGTGTCCTAAACCCAATCGGGTTGGACCGGACCGACCGGGTTGGGTCATTTACAGTCTATTTAGTTTATGTAATAACTTTATTATGATTAATAAAAGCACTTTTGTAAATATATATGTTGTTTATCCTTTTGAACCAATTATGTTAATTGAACATATAGTAACGTCCTTAGTATTAAACTGTGATAGAGAAACCATGATAGTGATTATGGTTGACGAGATCTCTAATCACTTGAATAAGTTTGATATTTAAAAGTCTCTAGTCGTATGTACTGTAAAACAGGACATTGATAGTTGATCAGACTAGCACGTATTGTATGTCTTCTGTCTTATTGAAGATAGGGATAAATCTTGTCTATCGAAGTGTGGAGACACTTGGAATGTACGTGGATGTGTATTAGAGAATGCGTACGTTAGAATGGCCCACTTACATTAAGTGTCGCAGTATGTGACAGTTGTGTAATTATCCCGAAACCGGAGTCCACATGGCATCACGGTGTGGATTGTCATGCTTTGACACTATTGAGGTTTCTCCTAGCCATGGGGTGATCATGCGGTAGTGCTTGGGGTATGATATTGAAGCATGCGTAAGATACATGTTTGTTCATCCGGAAATCGCGTATCCTATTAGTAGGAGTGGATATCCGAAATGGCCTTCTTTAAAGAATGTCTAGCTCTCGTGAATCTTTGCAAAGTGGGAGTAAATGAGTTATTCCGAGAGAGCATGTTATCCAGATTAGAAGATATGCTCGTTGATGTACTGACACTCGAGAAACGATTGTATGGATATTGTAACAGTGATAGGATTCTATTTATACGGTAACTGTTTCGCATGAAATGTAGTAGTCATTTCTTTTGACTCTTCCGATGATTGGGGGTCACGGTGTGTTGCTAGACGCTATTCCGTGATCGTTAGGTATGAAGGGCATTTTCGTAATTTTCACTTTGTGTCTACGGCCAACATATTCGGAATCCTCTCGGGTCACACACATAAGAACATCTATCCAGATTAAAATGCAGTTATAGCGATAACCTAAAAGGAAAGTTTATCTCAATTATAAAGTGTTATAGTGATTAAATTAATATGGTGGTATTTATTTATTATGAATAAATTAAATGCAAGATATTAATTATATTGATTAATTAAAGAGTTTTCTTGAAGCCATTTAATGGCTATATGGGGCGCCACTTTCTGGTGTATAAGATAACTTGAATTGTGCAATTTAATTAATGGTATTATCATATATTAATATTGGAATTTTTTTTTGAGGGAAAATATTGGAGTCATATATACACTTTCTGGCCAAATTATAGTCAATCATCTTTAACCGGCAGAGTACCGGGTCGGTTGTACTACAACGGCGAGCAATGTCGTATCCCACGAGGAATCAATCAAGTATCACAATCACACTCGTATTTAGTTTAGGCTCACAAATATTTGTGAAGTAATCTATTACTAGAAAGATAAAAATGCTTTAAAACTTATGATAAATAGAATAGCTAAACTATGGTCAAGAACACTACTCTCAATACCTTACCGAATCACTAGAGATGTGCTTAACCTACCAACCAACCAACCATTGGTTTCTAATGAATGTGTTGTGGGTGCAATCTCCGAAACTGGTCCCTAGGCGCTAATACCACAACCTAGTTACCCTATACTTGGTTCAACAGTCCCCTCTATGGGATTTAATTGACCTAATATGATTAAGAACTATGAGATGCCCTGCATCCACCGAGTTCACGGCTTAGCTAGAAAGACCTTACCAAGGAACATGTTGCGAATAACTCGACTAGTTCATGCATGCCAATCCTAAAACTCTATTTCGCACACTCACTCGCAAAATACATTTATAAAGGTCATGTGTGTGATCATGAATCAGGTGATCAAATTAATTCGAGCATTAAGATCAAATTTTAGGACACAACAATTCAAGAGATTTAATTTCTAAGCTCTACTCATCTCTAGATCATCGTTTATGCATTAATTTCGTAATTTCGTCACATAATTTAACTATTAGAAAATTAGCTACTCATAATAAAATCAAGAACGCAAGCAATCGTAAATAAATTGGTAAACGACGTGATAAAAAGCTAAATAAAATTACTATAAAAGGCCAAGAATCCACCACTTTGGTTTCATTAATCCGTTGTGTTGTAATTGCGAAATAGATAAATAAAAAAGTGGTGTTGTTGTTCTTGAAGAAAAGATTGCAGAAAAAAATAGCCTAGATCTATTTCTAATGGGAAGAAAAAAAGTGGCTGTAGAAAAAATAAAAATCTAATGTAAAAACTCTGTGCTAAAATTTGATCTAAGTGGTTTTTTATAATAAAACAGCCGACCTAATTCCCATAAAAATATCCAGTCGACCGTCCCAAGTATTGCTTCTTCTTATCTCCCCCCTCTAAAGGCATGGGCCCTGCTTCATTAAATGCTTCCAAAGTAGTATCCTATTTGCTGCTCCTTTATTTATTTATTTACTATTATTATAATTTACATTTTTTTTTTTTTAAATTTGAAGAAGGAAGCAAACAAGCTCATTTAACTACAGTCTCTTCTAGAGTCCTCTTCTTTTCTCTCGCCCCTTTATTCCCCAGCCGGCCCCCTTTGCATAATCTCCTCTTGACGCTTGGCCTCTCATGCCGGGCGCCCATTACCTCCTCACTGTTGTAAATACTCCCTCTTCTAGTTTATTTTCTTTTGTTTTCTCCTCCCTTGCTTTTTCTTGTTTTGCTCGATCTTCTACTCTGTCGTCTTCGCCCGGTGCTTCGGGTTGGCTGGAAGCTATTTGCTTCTCTCTTTCGATTTTCGATCAGGAGGGAGCGGTTGGCCTTTCCTTTGGCGGCCTGACATACTTTCCGGCGACTTTTGGTGGCGTTGGTCGATGCTGTGTTATAGATCTGGGGCTTGGGAGGATGCCGGTGACGCTGCCTCTACTCTTTGTTGTTCTTGCTGCTGGCTTTCCTTTGGTTGTTGCGGCTGAGTAGTTCGGTTCCGAGGAGTTTTTTCTCGGAGGTTCAGCCCTCGACTTTCTACTATCGCTGGCGGATCTCGGTTGTCGATGGTCTTTCGTGGCAGCTTTCGTTTCTCCGTCACCTGTGGCATCATTCGTCGCAGCTCGTGATTTGTCGTTTGGTACTAGGAGGGGCGGCTAGCTTGCAAGGACTTGGCGGAGCGTAGGCGGTGGCGGCGGTTGTTGTGTTTTTTGTTTGTGTGAGTCGAATAATAGGTTGCCGAGAGGATTCACGTGTCTGAACGCCTCCTTAAGAAATTTTCTATTGGAAAGTTTCCTTCTGTTCAGCACCCTTGATTCAACCTATTATTTGGCTTTGTTGTAATGTAGGTTGTCTGATTTGCGGCTAGGCCGCGTTGTAGTGCGGTTTTTTGGCCGCGTTGTAGTGCGAGTTTCTGCCGCGTTGTAAAGTTCGGTTTATCCGATTAATAAAAGCTTTCGCATTTCGTGGAAAAAAAAAAAAAAAAAAAAAAAAAAAAAAAAAAAGGAGGAGGAAGCAAACGAGATGTACTGGGACTTGGCTCCCCATCAAACATCAAAATTAGGATCCCACGAAAGCTGGATATTAATTAATTAATTTTTTTTCTTCTGAAACGCCTGAACTTGATCCTCGCGTAATTGCCTCATACGAACTTCGTTTTGAACGATTTTTGTACCATTGTGAACCTCATCACGCTCTCTATCACGCCGTGTCTATAATGAACCAAAAACGAGAAAACCAAGTGAGACACATACGAATAAACTGCACACGATTCACTTAAAAATATGGAGATTTTGGACGTAAACGTCTCCCATCGTCTCGTGATTCAACTCGTGGTGAAATGTGCCTATAGAAACCACTTAACTACCCCAAAATCACATCGAATAGGCTATAAATAGAGGTAAAATGCACATGAAATTATAGCGAAGTTGACTTTCATCAATGATGTATTAGATGCATAATGTATTGCTTTCGATCGTTTGATAGTCGTTTTAGTTACCCGAGTCTTTCGTTTTGTCTTCCACCTTGTTCTCTGATGTTTATCTACGTAAGGATTACATATATAATTTGATTAAATTTCAATTATCTGTGTGTCGGACATTTTTATCCGGATAAGAACTCGGTATCCATGATAGGGACGTCATAAAAATCGACAGAAATGCATCAGGTTTTTAGGCGCATGCTAGGCTGTCTATGACGTGCGCCTGTGTGCTCAGAAACTGGCAGTGCATTCCTTATTTCCTCAGCATCCGCCTAGATATCTGGGGTATGGTCCTAGGGTGGAATTCTATCCACTCTCATTTCTTCACTTCGTTTCAGTCCTTGCCCTTGTTACACTTCATTCACGATATTTAACTCACCTTTCAGGCTCCAAATTACCTACGTCCCGCATAAGATCATTCCATACCCTGTGTAATTCTACAAGACAACATAGGCTCATTTATGCATACTTTCATCTAAAATAACTGGGGTATTGGATCAATCTACTTTATACCCAAAGGTTAGCAACATTGGTTAAAATGCATGAAATCACACCAAAATCCCTTATACCGTAATAACACGCACGGGCGTGATGCCCTACTTTCGCACAAATTTGACAAACAATAAGGATCATTACCGTTGTTGTTGGAGCGAAATTTCCACGGGCCACGCACCGCCACGGCCTCGATAATTTAGGGTGGAATTCTATCCACTCTCATTTCTTCACTTCGTTTCAGAATCGTAATAAATGAATTCTATCCACTCTCATTTCTTCACTTCTGTTTCAGTCCTTGCCCTTGTTACACTTCATTCACGATATTTAACTCACCTTTCAGGCTCCAAATTACCTACGTCCCGCATAAGATCATTCCATACCCTGTGTAATTCTACAAGACAACATAGGCTCATTTATGCATACTTTCATCTAAAATAACTGGGGTATTGGATCAATCTACTTTATACCCAAAGGTTAGCAACATTGGTTAAAATGCATGAAATCACACCAAAATCCCCCAGAATCGTAATAAATGTGTCATAGATGAGGATAAAATGTGCGTAAATGAGAGTAACAATTGAATCTCATCATCCAACCCGTTTTTCAATTGCATATACCTTTTTATGTAGACCAACACACTGTTAGGTGTAGTGTCCGAAAGACAATTTCTGTAATTGTTTTTGACAGAATTTATAATTTATCTTAATGTTTGCATTTATGCTTATATTAATACACTGCTAAAAACCCTAAGTATATCGGTAGGTAATCACATAACTCAGTGTATGGCACACACACGAGGATTGAGTTAGTGATGATATGCTTAAAACTATTTAGTCCGTGGTGAATTTAATCAGAGTATGGGTCTCATGATTAATATACCAATAATGCGCCCAGAACACTTAATGGTGTGACCGTCTTATCCGGACCGTCGGTATAGGGTACCTAGTGGGGCATTTATATATGATGTCTATCATATAGGACTGGACCGATTTGATTTGAATTCTCGATATAATTCCGTGATCGAGAAATCTTATCCAATCACAAGATGATCATATATGGATTAATCTCAATCCTGATGTGATCACAGTCTACTGCTTGGTTCAAAGTAGGGTTTGATGTGTTAGTTAATGATCACTTGGATACATGTGATCGTAACACTCTCGTTGGCTCTATTCGGAATGAGTGAGTAGTCCGTGACTTCACAGATATGGAATCCATTCCTTCCTACGGGGAAGTAGAGCAGGACAGTTCCTTATTTGTTAATCCTAGAAAGCGATCGATGGGCCGGTTCATAATATATTAGTTATGAACTAATTGAGCACTAGGGGTTAATGGTAAATAAGGATAAGATGTTTTGAGAAGGGTTTACGGATATATCCCGAATCAAAGCGAACAGTCTTTGGAGGATTTATCCGTATGTAATGATTATATCAATGGACGCTTTTACTCAATGATTAGAGTGTAAGTATATATCTATAATCGATAGAGTTCGGCCGGGTTTATGGTGGCGTAATCCCGGAATTAATAGATTGAATAAGAATTGTTCTGTTCGATGAATAATTTTATTTAATTTATTGTAGCTACTGGTTATAGGTCCATGGTCCCCGATATGGCTCCTAACATGCATATGTTTCTTGACGTTGGGCCTCAATGATAATTAAGTAGTTGGACTATTTAATTGATGTGCGAATAATTATTTAGTGGGATAAATAATTAAATATATGGAAAAGACATTTTTCGTGGACTCGGCCCATTATGTGAAATTTTGTGTGCTAGCCTTATTTGACTAGGGCATGGCGTGTTCTACATGTTGTGATTAGAGAGAAATTAGTTTTCTTGGATAATTACATGTAATGTGATTAATTGTTTATTTGTTAAATAATTAATCGGTAGATATTAGATATTATCTATTATATATATCTAAATTAGTTTTAGAATATATTAGATTTATCTTATATTTAATAAAGGATTATTATGATTGATTATTTAATTAATTATTAAATCCTTGGAGGACAATGATTTCTCTCCTATATAAAGAGAGTTCTCCTAAGCCTTTTATTATGACATAATACACACATATACACACAAAATAAGCTTGGAATTTTCGGCCAAGCTTAGGGTTTCGAGTTGGGAAAATCTTCGGGATTTTCCGGGTAGCATATTGAGGAGGTCAAGCATCAAGGATCAACATCCACCGGTTGTTGCTTGGAGATACACATCAGAAGACTGTGGCATCTCAACTATTTGGATCTCGGCTTCTCAATCCTTGGATCTAATCTTTTGGTTGGTAAGTAGATCTAACATTCTTTTAGTTTAGATCTATTTATTTTATATGCTTTAATTCATATTGATCGCGATCCTTGTTATTCCGCTGCGTAATCGGGCGGATCTCGGTCCGTCCGGCGATATTACATGCAACAAGTGGTAGCAGAGCCTCCAATCTATAAATTAAAGTATATAATTGATAGATCTAGGAGTGGAAATTGCATGTTTAGATTGCATTGTTTATTCTTTTTTTTTTCCTCGAAAATCATGATGATGAATGCTTTGATATGTTGTGGTTGAAGAGATGGATTGTGGTTGATATTGTTTACTCGTTAGATCTATTGTAAACTCATATAAATTCGTTTATATGAGTATAGGAAATTTTGTAATTTTAGTTTCCTAGAAGTAGATCTGTTTTGTTTCTATTCGGTTTTTTTATTTATTCCGGGAGATTGAGCCGTTGAAACGACAATCGCTCCGGTCAGAATGAAGAATAAAAGTTGAAGAACAGGCCCTCAAAATTTCGCGTCGATCGGAGTCCATATCGATGTCCAATCATTACAATAAATTTGATGTTGTGTCGTAAAAGCACTGCAGCCCCAGCTGTCAGTTCGTCGAATTTCTGGAAGAGATTGGACCGTTGAAACGAAGATCCAACCTTTCAGATTGAAGTAGGAGGAATGAATAACAGGTCCATAAAGTTTCGTGACAATCAAAATTCGTTTGGATGTCCGATCATCGATAAAACGCAGCAGCAGTAGATTAGAAAATAGTAAACCCTAGTTAGGGTTTGTTTTTTTTTAATAGGTTAGATACGGGGGTACCAACGATCCATCTCGGTGCTTATTTTCCGTAATTGCGTGTATGATCGTATTTATGTGTATAACCGGAAAATTGCCATGACATGCATCATATCATGAATTCCACTCCATATGCATACATGTAGTTATTTAATTCTGGATAATTAATTAGGCATGTATTCAACTCGATTAATTAGTTTAATTTTTTAATTAATTATTGTGGGAATTAATTAATTTGAAACTAATTAAAGAACCGAGGAACCGGGTTTTGTCAATCGTTAAGTTTTCGGTGATGGATTCTCGGTGAATCCCACCTTAAACCGGAACGAGATTGCGGGTTTGTTCCGTAGTGTCTACAGGAAAGTTTGACAAATTTAAGAAATCGGAAAATCATGATACATGGGTTCAGAAATGGTCTAACCATGGTTGGGTAAGTTCAACTGAGCTACGGCTCGATCGACTCACCCTCCACGTGTGACGTTTGCACGGGGGTTCGGCAAGACTTAGCATATCCGACAAGCCTTTACGGCTAAACGGGGCTTCTCCTAGCCGGATCCGTCCGACAGTCACATACGTTCCAAACGAATAAGACGGGTAGGCTTGCCTACATTACCGACACCATTCGGGTACATGATTTGTTGTTTCTAAAAATATTGTCAAGTCCAAAACCGCGATTAGTAAACCTACCACTTTTTCAAAATATTTAGTGGGAGCAGGGAAGGCGACAACCGACCCCACGGCCTCTGCTATAGATGCAAGCAAGTGAGAGAATGGTGACGCCTCGTGCCTCTTCGATTTCGGCCCCCTTCGGATGGTGTTCACCTCTATCAAAATTCAAGGCTTGCTCTCCGAAAGGATAGGATCTTGAGGACTCGCCGGGTCACTGACCTGCCCTACGTAGGCATACTAGGGGCGTACTTAAAGGTCTGATATAGTAGGTCACACTCATCAGGATGTTTTAGGAAATATCTTTGCTGAAAAAGGAAGGTAATCGACGATTAAAGTATGGGATGTAGGATTCCCATGAGATGTTTGATTCTCAAAGTTTAATCATCGAGAAAGATTGTCTCAGTTTAACCGTCATCGTGCTGATACCGATTTTCAGGGCGATGCGATGCGAGGTTAAATCCTTGGAATGGTAGGATAGACTTTTACAGTTTATAATTCCTAAAATTTATCTAGTTGTGTATGTATGAATCTTTTCTGTCAATTTTATTTACAACTATCATCTTGTTTGCGGTTTTATGCAAAGCAGTGATAAAATATAATAAATAAAACCGATGTCAACCCCAAGTGCGAAGGTTCGCAGCTATAGTGATGAAACCGGGTCGTATGCAGGGACTTGTACGAAAATAGTGTTTTTTCTTTCGATTTCTTTTGTAAGGTTGATGACTACGATCTTGGATTAAAAAACAATAAAACAAAGAGTTTGAAAATTGAAAATAAAAACTAGCACGTAACAAATCTTTCCGTAACAATTATAATTAAACAACTAGAAGCACCGTTGATCCACCACCCCACCGAAATTAACAAGAAAGACGCACATTCGTTTGCAAGCCTTGGATTATTATCTACTAAAAATGCGTTTCCTCTCTCGATTTAACACCGTTAACTAGTCCACCTCTCGATGCAACTAACGAATTTACGGAACAAAGATATGGATATGAAATCCTAATCTAACAATATTCTCCCTCAACTTTCGTTTGTTAGAAGAAATATTATCACTCTCCTTCACGGCAATCTATGAATTTATCAACTATCGTATGTCTAAATTCAATCAGCATGCAACACAAGGATAGTCATACACATTGCACATAAACAATTCAAAACATGAAGGAAGAACAAGAAACTTACTAGAACGAATAAATGCAAAAATCCTTGTTTATTCCGGTGATGGTGGCTTCACATTGGTGGTTCTAGCCTCGGGCCTTTAGCCACTCATCTTCTTCAAAAACATACTTATTTGCTGAATTGAAATTGAAAGGAAAATAAAAGAAAGACTATCTATGAATCTAATTTATTGCTAGTTGCTATACTAATTTTCTGATGTTTCTGGATGTCCGTTTCTGCTCGAATGGATGCTTCTTATATAGGAGTTTGTGGCCGACATAGGGAAGGATCTAGAAAGCGCGTCGGATTAATTCTCGCAGCCTCGGTAGACCGAGCGTCCAGGTTCGGTCGACCGAATAGCAACTTTCGGTCGATCGAGCGTACCACTTGAGCGCGTTCACACTGCGTGGCTTCCGTATACCGTGTTCCCACTCCACTCTTTCGTTCGATCGATTTATTCTTCAAATCTTGATCCGATTTTCTTCTTTATTTTGAAATCCTTGATTGAATGACATAAATCTTCTCAATAAATAATATCCCCTTGCATTTCTTTATTTTCTACAAAATTATTGTTACACAAAGTCATCGAGTAATAATAATAATAAAATGTGTAACAAAATAACATTTAATCCCAATATTTCCTAATTAAATTATAAACCCTCAATGAACATTATATGAATTTATTGGTTAAAAACATGCTTTTCTCATTTATTTCCTTTAAAATCAAGGTAAATTGTTTAGGGATTAAGCCCGAAAATATAGTAAAATATACCCTAAACAACTCCCCACACTTAGCTTTTTGCTTGTCCCGAGCAAAACAAACAACGACAAACTATCAAAACCCACATAATTTGACACGAGATGTAGTCATGCTCACATCAAGCTAGTATCTAGCAAATCGAACTCACTCGGTGATTGTGTGTGCTTTGAACCCGCTAAACTTCCACCGATCCTCTCTTGATGTATTAAATCAAGCACTAATGATCATCCGGTTAAATAAACGAAGTTCGATTCGCATCTCACAGACACTTACCTACAAAAACTATTTATCAAGAACAAAGTAACCAACTCACATTTAAATTCCTTTACTTGGTGCCAAGAAAATACCTTTCGTGTCTCTACTGGGTTTAGATCAACTCGACTTAGAGTTCCAAAAGGCCTATATTTTTCTTCCATCGTCGCGTCTCAAAAGTATAACACTCTCCCACTACTTTAGAGGCGAGTCACCCCGAGATCACTCAAACCTATCTTGTCCAAGGTAAACCACACTCCCCAATTGGGGCTCTATCCAAGTGGACTCGAGGTGATAGTCGCAAACAACTTCCATAATTTAATTTTTCAAATTTTTCTTCTTTTTCAAACTCTTTGGAAACTCCCGGTCGAGTATCATTTCTAACACATTCAAGACTTTTAAGGTTCTCAAGACACTAAGGTACTTAGATTCTAAGCTGTGAGTATAGTACGAGTTCTTAACTTTCATCGATCTGCTAAGTAAGTGGTTATCTGCAGCTAGAATTGGCTATCCCTTAACTAACCGGAGACTATTTTATATTTTTGGTTCCTCATCTAATGTGTTCGTGTCTCGAGGTTCAAGTGAGTATCGATCTACCAAACCTATTCTTAGAATATGATATGACTAACGATAACAATTAAAGGTGCCAAATTACAAAACTAGCATGTCATTGAAGTTACTCGGGACTCACAAATTTTCAAAAATTTTATCAAATTTTCAAAGGATCAAAACTAGATAACATGTAAAACAAACCGATAAAACAAACCAATAAACCCTCCCCCCCACACTTAAGTTACATGATGTCCTCAAGCATGTGCAAAATAAGAAAAACTTAGTGGTTGTAATTCGAAGGAGGCAATGCGGAAGTGGTCCGGAGCGAGTCGTAATTGCTTGATGAAATCGAGATCGTGGACCATCCACGGTGGCGATATCATCCGAAAGCTCAATCGCTATCGCAAATATCCCGCCTTACATGGGAAACAAGGCGTACCTCGGGGATAGGGGCACAAAAGATGATAGACAAGGCAATATCATGGAACAAAGCAGAAGCAATGCAAAAATTGATAATAACCGAATCTATGTGAAATGTAGTGCACAAATGTAATATCGAGAGATACTAGGGTACAAGAGGAAATAAAAAGAAACAAACAGGGGTCATGATGTGGGCAATCGTCCAAGTACAGATCCATAGTCATAAACTGCTAGGTGGAAAACATTAGCAACCAACAAGAGAAACAAAGCAAAAATAAACTACAAACAAAAAGAAAAAAAAGATATCTAGGTTACCGTCCTAGTAGGGCTTAATTATAGTCGGGAGCTCGACTAACCAATAAAAACTCAACCGGGGTCAGGCCAGTGAAGCCTCATCCCGGAATCACTCTCGACCTCCTCGGGGTCAACAGGCTGGAATCCACAGGAACAAAGTCTCGCCAACATCTTGGCCATATCATCAAACTTCGTATCCGCCCGTACACTATGATTCGTCTCTCTTCTTCTTTTTAGGTTTCGTTTCACAAGCCGAGGTGCAACATCGGGGAGCACAACATTATCAAAGAACTCACGAGAGATGTAAATCATCGGGTGCCGAAGGATCGATTTGGTTTGACTAGGGGCGTCGTTCGGATAGAAAACCACCGGTCGTTCCTTTTGTTGACCAATATAGTGTTTTAACCGATGACCATTTACTCACGAACAACCCGCCTCGCTTATCTTTCAAATCGATTGCTCCACTAGGGAATACGAAAGATTTCAAAGGGGCGGACCAACGGTGCGTAGCTTACCAGAAGCAGATGTAACCTGGTATTATATAGTAAAACCCACTCGCCGCTTTGAATTCCCTAATCTTGATTTTCTTGTCGTGAAGCGTTTAGTCCTTTCCTTCATCGATTCTCGAGCTCTCATAGGCCTGGAGTTCGAATTCATCAAGCTCCTGCAATCGCAATAATCGCTTTCTCTGCATAAGCGGCTATCGAAATTCAAGAATTTAATAGCCCGTAAGCGCTCTGTGCTCAAGCTCGATTGGCGGGTGGCGAGGCCTTGCCATAAACCATCTGAAGCGGAGACGTGCCAATAGGAGTCTTGAAAGGCATCCTGTAGGCCCGAGCACATCATCCATTTCGACTCAATCCGTCCTATTAGAATTCACCGTCTTCTCAAGAATGTTCTTGAGGCTTTGGTTACTCACTTCAACTTGTCCACTCGTCGAGGGTGATAGGGGTAGCGGTTTTATGTTTACCCCATATCGTTCTAAGATCTTTTCTAGTTGAGTATTGCGTGAAGTGAGTTCCTCAAATCACCGATGAGGGCTCGTGGACACCAAACGCGTGAAAATATTTTTCTTCAGGAAGTTCTTGACCACCTTGTGGTCGTTCAGCGATGTTGCTGCTATCGCCTCTACCCACTTTGACACGTAGTCGGCGCTTGAGACGAGAATGTACTTGTTCCCATACGAGGATGGAAACGGTCCCATGAAATCAATACCCATACGTCGAAAACCTCGCATTCTTGGATGGGGTGGAGGGGCATGTCCATTCGCCGAGAAAGTTTACGGTGCGTTGGCACCGGTCACACCCCTTTACAAAGTTCTCTGTATCCTTAAAAATTGTTGGCGGTAGAAACCGGATGAAAAATCTTCGCAGGCGATCTTCCCACTCCATAATGACCTCCACACAGTCCACCATGGCATTGCTCCATAATGTCCTCTGCTTGAACTCGAGGACACACCTACGGAGCAATCCATCCTTGCAACGCTTGAAGAGAATGGGATCGTCCCACACATAATAGTTCAAATCCGAAAAGATTTTCTTCTTTTGCTGATATGTCAGGTCAGGGTCCAGATATCTGCCGCTCAAGAAATTTGCAAAACGTGCAAACCAAGGAGAACCTTTTCCAGCACGGGCAGGAGCAACCTCGCACACATCAATGGTCATGAGTTGCTCAGTTGGAAAATCAATTCCAATCTCATCCGACTCTACCTGAGGATCGTCGGTCAGCCGAGACATGTGGTCAGCTACCACATTCTCGCTACCCTTCTTGTCCCGGATATGAACATCAAACTCTTGTAAAATCAAGATCCATCTCAACAAACGAGTTTTGGCATCAGCCTTGTTCAACAGATATTTCAATGCAGAATGGTCTGTCCAGACCGTGACCTCCGACCCAAGCAAGTAGCTTCTAAATTTATCCATGGCAAAAACTACTGCCAACAACTCCTTCTCAGTTGTTGCATAATTTACTTGCGCTGGGTTTAAAGTGTGACTAGCGTAGTAGATGGGTCGGAACCTTCCGTCCACTCTCTGACCTAGCACCGCGCCGACTGCATAATTAGAAGCATCACACATAAGCTCGAAGGGAGCTTTCCAGTCGGGTGCTATAAGAATTGGCGAGGTAACCAACTTGTCTTTTAGTTCTTTAAATGCTCTTTCACACTCAGGGGTGAAAATAAACTTCACATCTTCTCTTAAGAGAGATGACAAAGGCTTGGCTATTTTAGAAAAGTCTTTGATGAATCGCCTATAGAAGCCGACATGACCCAAGAATCCTCTTACTTCTCTTGCATTTTTCGGGTATGTCATTTTTTCAATAGCTTCTACCTTCGCTTTGTCGACCTCAATACCTTCTTTGGACACCTTGTGTCCCAGAAAAATTCCCTCTTCCACCATCGGTGGCACTTCTCCCAATTTAAGACTAAGTCCTTCTTTATGCACCGGGACAAAACTTTATCAAGATTGTAAACAAAGTGGTGGCTGTCCCGAACACAGAGAAGTCATCCATAAAAATCTCCATCACCTTCTCCACTAAACCATCAAAGATAGCCAGCATACATCTTTGAAATGTAGCCGGTGCGTTGCAGAGACCAAATGGCATTCTTCGGTAAGCGAAGGTGCCGGAGGGACAGGTGAAGGTAGTCTTTTCTTGATCAGTGGGGTCGATAGCTATCTGAAAGTATCCTGAGTAGCCATCCAGAAAACAATAAAATTGCTTGCCACTAAGCCTCTCAAGGAGCTGGTCAATGAATGGAAAGGGGAAGTGGTCTTTTAGAGTTACCTCATTTAGTCTTCTGTAGTCGATGCAAACTCTGTACCCAGTGACTTGCCGTAGGGCAATCTCTTCCCCCTTTTCATTCTTCTCGATAGTAATCCCTCCTTTCTTTGGCACCACCTGAGTTGGGCTCACCCATTCACTATCGGCTATTGGGTAGATGATACCCATGTCAAGCAATTTGATGATTTCCTTCTTAACGACCTCCTGCATGTGAGGTTTAGCCTTCTCTCGAGGCATCGCACCTTCTTCGCCGCTCCTCAGCAGTCCCGATCTTGTGCATACTGAGATATCAGGGCTTATCCCTTGATATCTCCCACTTGCCAACCAAAGCGAGGATATTATCTTGCAAAGCACTTTGATAAGCTTTTCTTCCTCCTTTGGTTCTAACTTAGATGAAATGATCAAAGGAGCTTATCACCGTCCCTCGAGAAAAATGTATTTCAAGTGTTGAGGCAAGGGTTTCAACACTAAATCGACGGTGGCTCCTCCACACTAGGTTTTTATTTATCGCCCTTAAGCTCAGGATCTCCAAGCTTATCATAAGGGCTCGAAGCATCATAGCCTCCCAGTGAGAGCATGGGGTTTCATCCCCTTTTTCAAATCTGGCCATGTCACCATGCCTCTTCCTCATTTTTTCTTACCATCTCTCACGGTAATCGAACTTTCCTTTTCCTCCTTCTCAATCTCTTCTAAAAATTCTTCCACACCTCATCAGTCCAAGTTGCAGATTGTTTATTGAATTCTTCGTCATCCCAACTGCCCATGAACACTTGTTCATCATACTCATCAGTGAAATCGTCCTCAATAGCTAAACAAGTGTCACTGGATGCGTGCTTCACTGCATTGCCCACATTGAACTTTACACTCTCATCCTCCAAATGTAGGGTTATCTCGCCACTATAGGAATCTAGTAAGGCACGGGACGTTTCAAGAAAAGGTCTTCCAAGGGATCAAGGGTTTTCTCATCATTGGTCATGTCCATGATTACCCAATCATTTGGGTATATGAAGTTCTCAACCTTGACCAACACATCTTCTACAATTCCCTTGCATACTTCACACTTCTATCTCGCAAGTTGAAGAGAAATAGGTCTAAGAGTAATAGATTGATCCAATCCAAGAGATTGGAAGATTGAAGTAGACATCAGTTGGTGATGCTCCCGAATCGCATAAAACATTGTGGAAATCCCTGTTCCCGATAGTACACGAAGTCGTGAATTTACCAGGGTCAGGACACTTCACAGGAAGTTTAGTCTGGCCGATTGCGGAGCATTCTTCATTCAACACTATGTGCTCGAGCTCTTGAAGCTTCTTTTTCGAACTCACTGCGTCTTTTATAAACTTTGTATACTTTGGCATCCCTACCAAAAGATCAACTAATGGAATGTTTGCCTCAGTATTCTTGAGCAAATCGATAACCTTCTTATACTCCTTATCGACTGTTAATGACAGCTTGTTCTTGCTAGGTGGGTAAGGGAGATCAGCAAAGTCCTCCTCAGTGAAGGTCTTCTTTGCTGTCTTATGATTGATTGCTTTGTCTTCCCTATCTTTCCACCTC
This sequence comes from Gentiana macrophylla, assembly GCA_026214975.1. Classification (NCBI taxonomy): domain Eukaryota; kingdom Viridiplantae; phylum Streptophyta; class Magnoliopsida; order Gentianales; family Gentianaceae; genus Gentiana; species Gentiana macrophylla. Next base: position 45,472,217 of record CM047806.1, on the reverse strand, counting down.
ACATGCTTCCCAGAACTCAACTTAGAATCCGACTTCTTTTCAGCAGTATTCTCAACTCTCACATTTCTTTCAGAATTTCCTTTTTCACTTGGCTCAACAGAGGTCCTAGCATCCTTCTGAGGAGAAAGAAGATCTTCCCTCCACGCCTCTCTCGCGCTCGCGAGGAGGGGCTATTCGCTTCCCTGGTTGGCCCGACCACCAACCGCTTTCCCCCTCCTCATTTACGACATTCAACTCATCTTGACCATAGTTCCATGATGCAGCCAGATCGGTGCAAGTATTCGGTCATTCGGACCACGTTAACCCCTCGGGGGTTCTTCTCAGTAAAACTCGGCAGCTGACCTTGAGGTCGACTTGCTTGCTGCCCCAAAATCTGTCCCATTTGCACCTCTAAATTCCTCACTGTACTGGTCAAAGTACTCAATGCATTTGCCAACTAAGTGTTGGCCGTGACTTGCTCACTCAACTTTTGTTCTAAGATCTGAAATGATTGATTCTGATTTTGATTTTGATTGACCGGTGGATTATTGTTCCATGCCGGTCGAGAGTTGGATTGAAAATTGCTCGAGATTAGGCCTAGGGGCTGAAGCGATGGGGATTTGCTACCCTAGAAGGGTCACTCGATAATTAAACCCTTGAGTGTTTCGATTCGACCCAAAGGTCGATAATTTTGAGAACCGAATGCATTCACCTCCTCTCGAATGCAAAGCAATAGAGGACATTGATGGAATGTGTGCCCAATAGTATCGCAATTTTGGCAGACAACGTCGTTTTGCACATCTTTGACCTGATGGATCGGGTCAAGTCGCATGATTGACATCGCGATGGCCTTGGCCATGGCATTTGTCACATACAAGACTTTGAACATTCATTGCTGCCACTTGCTTCCGTAGTGCGGCTAACTGAGCCTTTAGAAGTGTGGTCTCATCTACCTCATACTTCCCTGGAGTCGAGCTCTTACATTGGATGCACCTTTATAGGTAGGGGCATAATTATACTTTGCAATATCTTCAAACAACGTCCATCCTCTTGGTGTCTTTCTCGTAAATGCACCTCAGTGTAACTATTCACCATTCCTTAGTCAATTCGGTCAAACCACTATAGAAAGTGTTGACCAATCTTTGTTTATCCAGACCCATGGTGGGGCACTTTCTCAAGAGAGACTTAAATCGTTTCCATGCATCGCAAAAGCGATTCCTCTCGATTTGCACAAAAGTGAATATCGATTCGGAAGATGAGCCGTCTTTGCGGTGGAAAATCTTGGCTCGTAAATTCTTTCTCCAACTCCTCCCACGAAGTAATGGAGTCGATTGGTAAAGATTTATACCATTCTTTTCGCTTCTCCTTCGGTGAGAAGGGAAAAGTTTCATCCTCAGGGCGTCCTCAGTGACCCCTTTGATTAAAGTAGTCCCGCACGATTCTAGAAATGAGTGAATGTGATCGTGTGGATCCTCAGTGGAGAAGCCATGGAATGTGGAACCTCTCACCAAGTTGATTAAAGAAGTTTTGAGTTCGAAACCATCAGCCGTGATTTCAGGAATCACGACTGCAGGATTTACTTTCACAATAGATGGCATGGCATAGTCTGCCAATGTCCTTTGATCTGCCATTTCCTCAACTTGGGCTTCTTCCTCAACGTATTCTTCAGGATCGTTTGCCTCGTCCGTCGATCCGGCGAGTCGAGCCAAACGTCTATTCGGTCGAACGATGGTTCGCTCTAGCTCCGGGTTATATAAAAGTGGTCCCCCGTGAGTTCGAGTTTGCATAAACCACGTTCGAACCAAATGTTCGGGTCAAAATAAAAATAAATTTTTTTTTATTTTTTTTTATTTTATTATTTTTTAAATTAAGTATAATCCTTTAATTAGACTCAACAACTAAAAACTAAACTAAAACAGACTCGAAACAGGTTCGAAAAAATGTAAATAAAATAGAACAGAATACTGTAAGACTATCACAGAACAGAGAAAAAAGAAAATAAAATAAAATAACTCTCGGTCGACCGAGAGGTCAGGTTCGGTCGACCGAACTGATTTTTTTATTTTTTTTTATGCAAGATTAGTACGCACCGGAATTAGCGACCGTCCAGAAATTACAAAGAAGGAAAAACGAAAACTTTCCGTGCCAAGTCCCCGGCAACGGCGCCAAAAACTTGTTTGCGGTTTTATGCAAAGCAGAGATAAAATATAATAAATAAAACCGATGTCAACCCCAAGTGCGAAGGTTCGCAGCTATAGTGATGAAACCGGTCGTATCCGCGAGGACTTATGCGAAAATAGTGTTTTGCTTTCGATTTCTTTTGTAAGGTTGATGACTACGATCTTGGATTAAAAACAATAAAACAAAGAGTTTGAAAATTGAAAATAAAAACTAGCACGTAACAAATCTTTCCGTAACAATTATAATTAAACAACTAGAAGCACCGTTGATCCACCACCCCACCGAAATTAACAAGAAAGACGCACATTCGTTTGCAAGACTTGGATTATAATCTACTAAAAAGGCGTTTCCTCTCTCGATTTAACTCCGTTAACTAGTCCACCTCTCGATGCAACTAACGAATTTACGGAACAAAGATATGGATATGAAATCCTAATCTAACAATATTCTCCCTCAACTTTCGTTTGTTAAATATTATCACTCTCCTTCACGGCAATCTATGAATGTATCAACTATCGTATGTCTAAATTCAATCAGCATGCAACACAAGTATATTCATACACATTGCACATAAACAATTCAAAACATGAAGGAAGAACAAGAAACTTACTAGAACGAATAAATGCAAAAATCCTTGTTTATTTCGGTGATGGTGGCTTCACATTGGTGGTTCTAGCCTCGGGCCTTTAGCCACTCATCTTCTTCAAAAACATCCTTATTTGTTGAATTGAAATTGAAAGAAAAATAAAAGAAAGACTATCTATGAATCTAATTTATTGCTAGTTGCTATACTAATTTTTCGATGTTTACGGATGTCCGTTTACGCTTTCGAATGGATCTTTGCTTATATAGGAGTTTGTGGCGACATAGGGAAGGATCTAGAAAGCGCGTCGGATTAATTTCGCAGCCTCGGTAGACCGAGCGTCCAGGCTCGGTCGACCGAATAGCACGGCTCGGTCGACCGAGCATACCAACAGAGCGTTCACACTGTGGCCGTATACCGTGTTCCCACTCCACTCTTTCGCTCGATCGATTTATTCTTCAAATGTTGATCCGATTTTCTTCTTTATTTTGAAATCCTTGATTGAATGACATAAATCTTCTCAATAAATAATATCCCCTTGCATTTCTTTATTTTCTACAAAATTATTGTTACACCAAGTCATCGAGTAATAATAATAATAAAATGTGTAACAAAATAACATTTAATCCCAATATTTCCTCCTAATTAAATTATAAACCCTCAATGAACATTATATGAATTTATTGGTTAAAAACATGCTTTTCTCATTTATTTCCTTTAAAATCAGGGTAAATTGTTTAGGGATTAAGCCCGAAAATATAGTAAAATATACCCTATACACATCTCTAGGCTACTAAACTGTTAGTGTAATGACTTCGTTAAAAGTGGAAAGTAACAAGAACGTTGAACTCATCAAAAAATGCAATTAAATTTCGGAAGAGATATTCCTCTTGAGCCTTTAAATCTTAAGTGACATAGTATATGTATGTCACTGCTGTCACTCGTGTTGAATGAGAGACGCACTTAGTTTAAAGATGATGTAGGACTATATAAAATTCTATTAGTGAATTTTAATTGTGTGAGTAATCACACAAGAAATTTTTAATTAAAAATTTGGAAAATCATAAACAAAGTGTTGCTAGTTAGACGGTATTTGGAACCGATAAACTAGTGGGAGCTTTATTCTTATGATTTGTTGTTTTTCTGAATCATTAGAAATGTGTAAGAGACTGCACAAGAGTTTTTCCATTCCTGGAAAAACATGAACAAAGCATTACTAGTTAGACGGTATTTGGAACCGATAAATTAGTGGGAGCTTAGTTCTGGTGATTTTCTAATCTCTGAAAAATCATAAATAAAGTATTGCTAGTTAGACGGTATTTGGAACTGATAAACTAGTGGGAGCTTTAACCTTATGATTTGTTGATTTATTAGAAAAATCAAATAGTCCAAACGAGTAACACTATCATTAGACATCCCACAATTCACGAGTAGCGTCTACTCAAATGAACTGCTAGTTCAAGACTGTTTCCAAATAAGGAAAGTCAATAATGGGAAAGAATGTCTATATGTGTTAATCATCTAAACTAAGTAGTTTTAAGGCTAAACCGGAATATTAATAAATATAAAATCAGAGGATAAGGAAAGTGATTTCGGATCAATGACCAATGCATCCTTAACGATTTCTTCGAAAGCTATGTTTTTTGGAAGAACAAGGTAGCTATGCATTAAACGATAAAAAGAGTAGACAACGGGCAGTTATTTCAGCTAGAATAGTGGGAGTTATATAAGGAAATGAATTTCGGATTCAATCCTTGAATATCACAGAAAATTTATTTTCTGTTTTCAGATTCGTTGGAACGAATGGATTCACTTTCAATTCGATAATTTGTTTGTCTTATAGAAAGTGAATATGACATTTGTAGCACGAATCCAAGACTCAGACTTTTGTTTGATAAAGTCAGAACCACTAAGAAATGCTGAAAAGGTATATGTAACACATCTTAAACTATTAAAGGCAAAAGGTTTCCATATTTAGATAAACACTTCTTCATACTCTATTAATTAGTGCATATTTCCTAAAGACAAGATCTGAAGACTGGCTTAGGGTGATTCCTATCTCCCAGTCAATTAACACTGTCTCAAAAGGAACAATGACTAAGCTTCTTTTCAATCGGGAAAAAGGTAATAGATTTAAAGAAGTAACATAGCTTGTTCATAATGACCTTCGGGGTCTTGTGAAAGATACAAGTTAGAAGGAGCTTCTGAGTAGTGACATCTCACCAGACAAATACTCGAAACGCCAGTAAGATTATCTAAAATATTTGGAGGTATCTCTGATTTCACCCGAGATAGAGTATTCCATGCTCTGTAATAGGCCATAGCATAGTCTTAGGACTGATGCTCGGCCTGCCTCCCAGTGGAATTTATCCATTGAAGGATAACACCATAAATTTGCCTCATATAGTTATTAATGTGCTACAATACACTGCTTAACTCACTTAACATATTGGTTGCGAAATAACTATTTACACTATCATGTAAAACCGAGAAGTCTACCTAGAAGATGCTTACAAATTTGTGGATAAGGAGTGAATTCGGTTCACCCCACTTCCATCAATATAGGCATTTAGCACTTAGTGCTTGAAGGTAGGACTGGAAATTTTGCGTACACATTCAGATGATGACTGTTCATGCAATATCTTATACGTTGAGTAAAGGTTGGTTATAAGATTCTTAAGATCTGAAAGTGACGGTTATACTGTCACAACCGGGGATGTTAAAACATAAGGGATTATTATGTAATTCTGGATAAGTGTGTGTCCTTGGTATGTTATTAGTGTGTACACCTACCATGTACACTTGGCAGCATCTTAGATAAGTTGTTAGATTATTATTAGTATTTATGGTGTAATGAAGGACAACACAATTAATGCAATGGAATCAAATTATCCTTTAAACTAAATTCGGTTTCTTGTCTCAGGGTAATCGCCCTAACACATGCCAGATAGTTATCTCCCCTTAAGATTACGTGAGTAATCAAGTTACCGGGTTGATCACCGGAGCCAAGGTAAAATGGTGAAGTTGGATCTGTTTTCCTTTCTTCAGCCATGGTAGGTGAACTGATGCGGATACGATTCCAGGAAACGACTCAAGGGATCAATGGTGAGCTATGGAAACCTAAACCTAGTGTCCTCGACCCAGGCTAAGGCCAAGAATAAACAACGCGTGCTCAAAACGCTGATTCGTTCTTGAAGGATGTAATCTCTACGACAAAGAGACTACTCACTCGCAAGTGATTTGTTTTAATCCAGTCACAGATTAAAACGGCAAGAAGAGAAAACTCTCAACTCAAATAAAAGATTAAACTCGAAAATTGTATTGTGATTTATTATCATAGTAGCTTGCCTTTATATAGGCTACAAATAAAAAGACTAGTTGTCTCTAAACAATGTGGGAGAAGGAAAATAAATAAAAACAAGATAATTACCTAACTAAAAATCCAAAAATAGAAATAATAAATAAGTCCAAAAATAGTCCTAAAGGTGGCGCCACTTTTGATGCATATTTACCCAAATCCATCGTTGTTGTCTCCCGATCCGGTAGCGTAGATGACGCATCTTAACGGTTGTTCTTCCTCCGGCTTGGGCTGTCCATGCTCAACATAAGTATCAATAATCAAATTATCCAAAGCCTCTCGCATCCTTCTCCTTTGCAACCTCGTCATAGGTCCATCTCGAATTACCAAATGATCTATCGGTTGCATCGGGGCCAACGGGTCGGGAACCTCATTCGCAGTCGTATCATTCCCTCCCGGTTGCGAAGGATCTGTCCTCAGATCGTAAGGATTGTCAAATGGCGTCAAATCAGCCACATTAATTGAGTTTGAGACGCCCCAATCATCCGGAATAGCAATCTTGTAGACATTGTTGTTAATCCGCTCCAGTACTTCAAAAGGTCCGTCTCCACGAGGATGTAACTTGGTCTTCCATTTGTTTGGGAAAACGGTCTTTACGATAAATGACCAGACCCAATCACCCGGTTCAAAGATAACTTCCTTGCGGCCCTTATTTGCTTGCTTCATGTACCGAGCCGTAGCGTTTTCGACATTCTGCCGAGCTTGCGCATGCAATTCTTTTACCAACTCAGCCTTTGCATCACCATCCAAACTGACTTGCATACCTGCGGGAAAAGGAGCTAATGAGAAAGGGTATCGAGATTGAACCCATAGACAATCTCAAAAGGTGTAAAGCGAGTCGCGGAATGTTTACAACGATTATAAGCAAACTCCACAAAAGGCAAACAATCCTCCCAATTTCGCAAATTCTTTTGAACACACGATGCGAAGCAATTGACCCAAAACACGATTAACAACCTCGGTTTGACCATCCGTTTGGGGGTGATATGCCGAAGAAAATAATAATTGAGTACCCAAACGCTGCCATAGCGTTTTAGTGACACCAAAATGACCCATAAGACCTCCACCATGTGCTTCTCGAACAAGTAATTCACGTAAGGAACATTTGGGAATACACAAAGCATGCTCACGATATAAAAATCCCTCACTTCTATAAAATTTATCATGGGCCGTGTCACTAGTGGTGGCAAATGGTTTAGCAAAGTCCGGATCCAAGGCGTATAATTCCTTAATAAACTCAAAGCCAAGAAATTTAGTTTGCATCGTAGTGATCAAAGTGTATCTACGTGACAAAGCATCAGCTACCACATTATCTTGACCTTTTTTATACTTAATCACATAAGGAAAAGACTCAATAAACTCCATCCAACGAACATGCCTTTTACTCAATTTACCTTGGCCCTTAAGGTATTTAAGTGATTCATGATCTGTGTGAATAATAAACTCCCTAGGTCTTAAATAGTCTTGCCATGTGTGTGAAGACACCGAACTAAAGCATATAATTCTTTATCATAAGTGGCATAATTTAGTGAGGACCCTTAAGTTTTTCACTATAGTAAGCAAATAGGCGACCCTCTGAATAAGTACTCCACCAACACCCACACCCAAGCATCACATTCTATCTCAAAAGCTTTATTAAAATCGGGTAAAGCAAGTATGGGGCTGAAATTAAACGAGCTTTAAGAATTTGAAAGACTCCCTTTGCTTAGGTCCCCAATGGAAATGAACGTTCTTCTTGACCAATTCGTTCGATTGGGCGGCGATGCCACTAAAATCCCGCACAAATCGCCTATAGAAGCTTGCCAAGCCATGGAAACTCTACGAACTTCGCGGTGACTTTGGTTCGAGCCACTCCTTGACCGCTTTAATCTTCTCTTGATCAACCTCAACACCTTGTGCACTCACAACAAAACCAAGAAACACGACTCTATCCATGCAAAAGTACACTTTTTAAGGTTAGCATACAATCGAGCATCACGAAGTGTTTCTAAAAAACGACCCTTAGGTGACTAACATGTTCTTCTAAGTTATGGCTATAAATCAAGATATCATCGAAATAGACAACCACAAACTTACCAATAAAGTCCCTAAGTACTTCATTCATTAATCGCATAAAGCGTGCTAGGTGCATTTGTCAATCCAAAAGGCATAACCAGCCACTCATATAAACCAAATTTAGTTTTAAACGCCGTTTTCCACTCATCACCCTCACGTATGCACACTTGATGATAGCCACTTTTTAAATCGATTTTAGAAAAAAGTTGCGCCCCACATAACTCATCTAGCATATCATCTAAGCGGGAATAGGATGACGATACGATTGTGATTTGGTTTATTGCACGACGATCCACGCACATGCGCGCCAAGTTCCATCCTTCTTAGGCACCACAATGACCGGTACCGCTTTGCGGGCTCATGGATTCTTGTATTTTGCCCTTTCGTAGCAGCTCCGTGACTTGCCGTTGGATCTCTTTTGTTTCCTCCGGGTTAGCCCGATAGGCTGGGCGGTTTGGTAATGCTGACCCCGGAATGAAATCAATTTGGTGCTCCACGCCTCTCAACGGCGGCAAACCGCTGGGCTCTTCCTCGGGAAAGAGATCCGCAAAATCCTGCAACAATGTCTGCACCACACTAGGAAGAGAACTCATTACGTCAGAAGTAATCGTGAAAGCAGGGGCAAGGGAAGGGGAATTCGGCCTCTTTATAAATAAAGAGGAGAGGTGTAGCGCCCTCTTCAACAAAGACGACGGATGTCTTGACCCCTATGTAGAAAGATCCTAGCACTCGCTCACCTTTATTCTTCACCGCTTTTTTTCTCCTCGGTGCTAATGGCCCTCCCTCACTTTCAACTTTTCGACTTTATTTTCCCCCTCATATGGTACTAAAGCGCCCTCCCTTACCTTTTCTTTTTCAACTTTTATTTTTTCCTCCACTCGAGTTCGCACACCCTCTTTATTTTTCTCTCCCGTCTCAACTTTTTCTTTTTCTTTTTTCGACTGAGCTCCCTCGGATTTCCGTTGCGCCTCACGACCCGCAGCTAATTTAAGTTGGTCTTTATGAGCATCTTCAGGTGATAAAGCGCGAAGTACAATATTTTTCCCTTTATGCCGCAGCGTATAAGTGTTCGCATACCCATCATATATCACTCTCCTATCAAATTGCCATGGTCGTCCCAAAAGAATATGCCCAACATGCATTGGCACGACATCACATAGAACCTCATCATCAAGGCGTCCAAGAGTGAAAGAAATCAAAGCCTGCTTCGTCACACTAATCTCGCCGACGTCGTTCAACCATTGTAGCTTATAAGGTTGTGGATGGGGTATTGTAGGCAATCCTACGCTCGAAACAAAACCAGCACTAATGACGTTCGTACAACTCCCCGGATCGATAATCATTAAACAAAGCTTTCCATTCACCAAGCAAAGTGTATGAAAGATATTTTCACGTTGCAAGTTATCCTCCACCTTTACCACACTACTCAACGCTCGCTTGAGCACAAATGCGGATTGATATATATCTCCACCCATTGGTTCCTCCGGACAATTATCAACATCATCATCTTCCTCATCCTCCACATCCGACGCCGACTCATAATTCCGATCATCAATAGCCTCTCCAATCACCAAAATACGTCGCTTGGAAGGGCATTGAGAAGCAATGTGTCCCATACCATGACACTTATGACACCTTATTTCATGTGATGATTTGGAGGTGGTGGCGATCCCTTTCCCGTTATCCTTTTCCCTCGGCCTAGGAGCTTCCCGTGGTGGGAATAACGTCTGTTTCGGTGCTGCCGGAGTAGATTTAATGATATCACCCTTGGGTTGGAAATTACGGTACCCCGAATTACTGCCAGACTGTTTGGAGTAAGCGGCTCTCTGTCGCTTAATTTGCTTTTCATGTGTCACAGCGGCATGCAACATACTATCAAGATTCCCACACTGTTGTATCTCCACGCGATTCGCAATTTCCAGTCGTAACCCCGTCAAGAAACGCTGCATAGTCATCTCCTCGTCTTCGTCAACCTGTGCCTTGGCCAAAAGGGTGACCAATTCTTGATAATATTCATCCACGGAACGCCCCTCTTTGAATAGTTTGCAATTTACGATATCTGTTTTCGATAATACGAATGAGGAACAAACCGCCTCCTCATCTCTTCCTTCAATACTTGCCATGTACTATAGGCCTCGCACCATTTTTACCCTCATGAAATTAAATCTGCGTTAACCATACCATTGCATATCCCGTAAACTCAAGCTGCGCAAGTCTACACTTCTTTTCTTCCGAATAATTATTGCATGCAAAAATCTGCTCCAATTTCGACTCCCATTCAATGTACACATCGGCGTCGACTGAACCGGAAAAGGATGGCAATTTCATTTGAATTTGCCGCATATTATTATCTACCAGGTCATCCTCGGGAATATCATCATTGTCGTCGCGGCGCGTTACCTCTGTTACCTCCATCCTGTTGACACCATTGCCACCATTTCTATTACCACCATTACCAACGTGATCACCATGCCTTTCATTACCACCATTTCCTCGGTGAGCGCATCCAATCTGGCGGTTATTCCAGCCATGTCTCTCCGCATGTCGGCCATGTCTCGCCTAATGTCCTCTTGAAAGGTTTCAAGCTCATTCTGCACATCACGCTTAAGGCCATCGGCCATAATCTTGAACCTACCATCGGTCATACCTTCTTCACTATGCTTCGACATGATACTTTTTTTTTTTTTTTTTTTCACCTCACTGGCGCGCGTGTTTGCACTCTCCTCAAATCTCTCGGTCGTAGGAGGTCCTTCTGCAAACAAATCAGAATAACGAGCAACACGAGTACAGTTCAAGTACCACAACCTAGACTTAGACAACTAGGGCTTGGTTTGGAAGGTATGGGTAAGGAAACAAGGCTGTAATGTTTGGTTTTTGTTTTTGTTTTGTTTTTTTTTTTTTTTTTTGTGAATATGTTTGAACAGGTAGGAATTTTTTTTTTTTTTTTTTTTTTTTTTTTTTTTTTTTTTTTTTTGATAATATGATAATATGCAATGAACACAAGAAAAATTGATGATGATCGAATGCCAAGAAACAAGCACAGAAAGATTTTTATTTAATTTTTTTTTTTTTTTTAAAACTAATCGCAAAAATTGCAAATTAGGTAAATGATCAAAATTGGCGGCTAGGTCAACAATTTGGTAAATTGCGGGTGAGATAATCAAATTGCGGTTTGTGTTTTTTTTTTTTTTTTTTTTTGTTAGCGAGGAGCAATGATGAGCAAGAATGATTAATCACAAGAAGCAACAGAGAATTAATCACAAGAACAGCAACAATGAATCAAATCGCAAGTTGCAGGGTCGAAATTATTATTTTTTTTTTTTTGGTTTAATGATGATGAACGAGACACAAGAACAGGGATTGACTGCTGATGAATGATTGCACTGAACAAAAAAAAAATCGAAACAAGAATAGCAAGATCTCAATATTTTTTTTGTAGATATCGATGAACACAAAGCAGAACGAACAAGAAGCAAGAAAAAAATTAACTAAGCGGGGATATTTGATACCTCGGTCATCGGCTCTGCTACTGCTACCCGATGCGGATACGATTCCAGGAAACGACTCAAGGGATCAATGGTGAGCTATGGAAACCTAAACCTAGTGTCCTCGACCCAGGCTAAGGCTAAGAATAAACAACGCGTGCTCAAAACGCTGATTCGTTCTTGAAGGATGTAATCTCTACGACAAAGAGACTACTCACTCGCAAGTGATTGTGTTTTAATCAGTCACAGATTAAAACGGCAAGAAGAGAAAACTCTCAACTCAAATAAAAGATTAAACTCGAAAATTGTATTGTGATTTATTATCATAGTAGCTTGCCTTTATATAGGCTACAAATAAAAAGACTAGTTGTCTCCTAAACAATGTGGGAGAAGGAAAATAAATAAAAACAAGATAATTACCTAACTAATAATCCAAAAATAGAAATAATAAATAAGTCCAAAAATAGTCCTAAAGGTGGCGCCACTTTTGATGCATATTTACCCAAATCCATCGTTGTTGTCTCTCGATCCGGTAGCGTAGATGACGCATCTTAACGGTTGTTCTTCCTCCGGCTTGGGCTGTCCATGCTCAACATAAGTATCAATAATCAAATTATCCAAAGCCTCTCGCATCCTTCTCCTTTGCAACCTCGTCATAGGTCCATCTCGAATTACCAAATGATCTATCGGTTGCATCGGGGCCAACGGGTCGGGAACCTCATTCGCAGTCGTATCATGAACGCTGGTGGAAGAAGAAAATACTGATCAGGGTATTGTTTTGTGCTTTTTTTTTCTTCTTTAGGCCAAGAGTTAAGGGTGTGATTATCTCTGATACCATGTCAGAAAATGAAATTTTTTCGTGTCTTCATTCTCAATAATCGAGATACATGTACACAATTGTTGATTGATAATCTACCACTAATCCCGCCTAATCACGTCTACAATCATGCTAAAGAATATTCAACACTGTTAGAAAACTGATGGAGATAACTTCAGATGCAAGAAATAGAAACAGATGCAATCAAACGTAAATAATCAAATGAGATAACAAAAAACAAGAAGAACACAGATTTAACGTGGAAAACCCCTCTCAAAGTGAGAGAGATAAAAAACCACGGGCAGAAAAGAGATATTTATTACTATGCACTGAGTTTTAGATTTCACACACACAGACAATGCGACAACAACTGTATTTATAGGCACAAATCCCTAAACCCTAGCCGCAAGGAATCTTTGTCTGATACACCATAAATACCCCTACACGTGTTCTCCTTTTAATGACACTGTATAGCTGTCACACATGTGAATTAGCGGATGTGGGACCTGCTTTGTATTCCAAGACTCGCCAGACTTCACCTGCCGACGAAGCCTCGATGAGACTCCACTCTACTTGATGCATGCAGTGAATACACTTCTCAGCTGTCCATCACACAGCTGAGTCTTCAGATTGGTTCCACCAAATGTAGAGTTTAAGTCACTTTTCTGACAAATCTCCATATTGACTTCAACTCTCACCAGAGTCAAACAGATTGCATAACCAGATGTACTAGTACTAGATGCATTTGTCAATGCCAGATGTACTTGTACCAGACTATCTACACGGCATCCACTCCACTGATCTGCCCTCAGTAGAGTTTCCAGAAAAAGATTATAAGCTCTGAATATTCAGTAAGTCCAGACAAAGCTGAAACTTACTCTGTTGAACTGGTTTAATGAACATATCAGCAGGATTAACTTTGGTGCTGATCTTCTTCACTACAACCCTCTCCTCATTCCTCAGGAAATGATACCTGACATGAATATGCTTGGTTCTCTCACGATGAACCTGATCCTTGGCTAAACATATTACACTTAGACTATCACAATATATCTCAGCCTGATCCTGATGCAACCCCAAATCACTGACTAGCCCCTTCAACCAAATACCTTCCTTATTTCGCCAAAGAAGAGCCATATTTACGCTTGATGAGTTGATAAGGCTCATCAGAGCTGAAGAGTAGCTTTCCAGCTGACCACTGCATTTCCCAATGTAAACACATACCCAGTCATTGATTTTTTACTGTCAACATCACTTGTATAATCAGCATCACAGTAACCTGTGACCAGACCAGTATCACCTCCATAAATGAGACCAACATCAGCTGTACCTCTCAGGTATTTGAATATTCTTTTAATGACTTTCGGTGTTCCTTTCCAGGTTGAGCCATAAACCTGCTGACAACACTCGATTGCTGAGCGGATCAGGCCTAGTGCATACCATGACATACATCAGACTGCCAACGGCACTAGCATAGGGAACTCTTGACATATACTCATTCTCTTCTGCTGACTGTGAAGCATAAACAGACAAATGAACATTTGATGCCATAAGAGTATCTATTGGTTTTGCAGCAGACATCCCAAACTTGGCCAATATCTTCTGCACATAACCCTGCTGAAAAAAGAACAATTTCTTTTGACTTCTATCTCTCCAGATCTCCATCCCCAAGATTTTCTTGGCTGCACCCAAATCCTTCATTTCAAATTCAGCACTGAGAAGGTTCTTCAGATTTTGAATATCAGACTTCCTTGCAGCAGCAATCAACATGTCATCCACATACAAAACAAGATAGATTTGTGATCCATCTTTCAGCAGTCTGTGGTATACACAACAGTCATAAGGACTTATGTTGTAACCCTGCTGAAGCATAAAACTGTCAAACCTTTTATACCACTGCCTTGGAGCTTGCTTCAAACCATACAACGATTTCTTCAACTTGCAAACATAATTTTCTTTGCCAGGAACTTGAAAACCCTCAAGCTGTGTCATGTATATCTCCTTATCCACCTCACCATGTAGAAAAGCAGTTTTCACATCTAATTGCTCAAGTTCCAGATCCTGCTGTGCCACCATTGCTAGTAACACTCTTATTGAAGTGTGTCTGACCACTGGTGAAAATATATCATCAAAGTCAACCCCTTCCTTTTGACTGAAACCTCTTGCAACCAAACGTGCCTTATACCTAACCCCTTCTGCCTTAGTTATTCCTTCATTTTTCTTGAAAATCCATTTACAAGTCATAATTCCCTTGTCAGTAGGCTGTTTGACCAATTCCCAAGTCTGATTCTTCAACAATGTCTCCATTTCATCTCCCATGGCAGCATGCCACTGGGATGCTTCTGTACATTTCACTGCTTCCCTGTAAGTAGTAGGTTCAACAACCTCTACTTCTTCAGCAACTTGGAGTGCATATCCAGCCAAATCATCATGCCCATATATCCTTGGAGGTATCCCAACATTAGATCTTCTAGGCCTACTGGCAGCTAGACTCTGCTGATTAATGTTTGTATGACGCCCTACTGAGGTCTCAGTAGACTGGCTTGGATCAGATTCTGGTTCATTATCCAGATAAGTATAGTGTTGATTTGGATCCACTGATTGTTGCATATCAGTAGACTCCACCTGAAGCTCCACATGTTTCTCAACACTATCGAGTTCAAACCTTTGGTTTGGACTCGGTGAGACCTCCCATCGATGAGTTTAACATAGAATTTTCATCAAACACAATGTCCCTGCTGAGGATTACTCTGGACTCTGCTGATGACCAAATTCTATATCCCTTCACTCCATCACCATACCCTACAAACACTCCCTTCTTAGCTCTTGGCTCCAACTTCCCTTCACTAACATGATAGTAAGCTGTACTCCCAAAAACCCTTAGAACTGAGTAGTTAGCAGACTTGCCTGACCACATCTCAAATGGTGTCTTGCCTAAATCAGTTTATCTTGCACATACTTGTTTGTTACATTAATTACTTGATCAAATTTACTTAAGCTATCTACTAACCCATACTTTACTTGTCCACTAACCGTAGCATGTTCGTGTCCTGTCTATCATTTTCATATCTCTTACTGGCTTAGCATAATCATATTCTTGTCTTGTCTTTTGTATTCATGTCATGTTCATGTTGCAACTTTGGGTAATACGACTGGCACATCCCCACGTGACACGTAGGATCACGGTACTCTTGTAATACATCGTCTTGGGAACGACATGGGGTAATAACCATCCATACATCCAAATACGACCCGTGAGTCGATCGCAGTGCTCTTGTAACACATTGCGGTTATTATATATTTAGTGAGTAAAACACATAGGAGCACTTAAAGCACATAAGATCATGTTTAATACTATATCTAGTCTACGGGAAACATACCAAAGCATAACAACGCCGAACTCACATCCTATCTCCACTACTAGTAACTTAAATGCATAAAACACTTTACATAAAAGTAACTACAAAACAAAATAATATTCTTAAAACATAGTTTGGCAAGTACCCGGCAACAAATACTTATGTCTAGTCACGTGCAGTTTAACATAAACAATATTAAAACAACTTAAGGGCTTGATCTTTAAATTAAAAACGGAACCTTTGGATAAAAAGAACTCATTACCTTAGATTTCGAGGCACTCCTAGCAATATACTGAATCTACGAACACCTACTGCAAAACAATTAAGTATAACATTAATTCTATGTCAAACACTACGATTTTACGATGATACGATAACGAACCCTAATTTTTTAGAGCTAGTGCTGAGCTGAACTGCAGCAGATTGGAGAAAATACCTTTCTGAAAATATCAGATAGCTTGGGTAAATTTGTTCGTCTCGTTGTTGTGATTGTTTTATTTGTTTATATCTATGAAAAGGCGCACACCTTTATTTTTGTTTTGCTTTCGGACAACCTAGCAGTATGCATATATATATATATATATATATATATATATATATATACTAGTGGAATGATCGTGCTTTTCACGATGAGGCCCTCGGGGTGTGCTGTTTTCTGTGTGTTCGAATGGCGAAGTTACTTTTTTTATGTCTTGCGTTGTGGGGGTAGGGGAAGATGTGGTTGTAATGTGCCAAAATACGTCCATTATTCATTTTTTTACCGAAAGTAGTTGTGCTTCGAAACACGGCATACATGTATCACCTTATTTCCCAAAATACATTGTCACTGGCCTGACAACAGTTGTTCTGGAATTCTGGTGTTTGTATCTTACATAAGCTGCCATTTTGGGAGTAGTTAGCAAAATAGACAGTGTTTATGGACCTATGAGAATAGGGACCTGGGTTTCTACATTGCTGAGGAGTAGAGTCCTTAGACATCCTTGACCTTCATTTTTTTGATGGGTGTCACTGGTGCCAATGAGTCTGCATTGCCATCTTTTCCGGTATCCAGGTGCACTTCCTCTTGCGAGTCCCTCTTTCCTGCAGCGTGGTTGTCCTCTATTTCTGTGTTATTTTGTGGGCGTTTCGCTGCTAAGCCTACAGGTTAACTTGTTTGTTTTATTTAGTCAGTGCAGTGGCTTTTACTAATGGTGAAACAGAAGCTGAAGTCGCACATACATGATTTGCCGTATTTGTCTGGTGTACTCAATCAATGGGTAGGGTGAGTGAGTGACAACCGTGAAATTAGTGTGAAGGGAAATAGTACAAGTGGGACAAGTATTTAGTATATGCAATTACCTGTTGTCTCCTTCTGCTCTGTTTCTGTTGTGATGGTATGAGGCGTCTGTTGGGATGCTTCATCTGGGCTCCCGAAGTGCAGCTGTTGAATTGAGTACCGCGTTTTGCGGTCATCGAATCTCTTTCTCTGCGCACGCAATGATGTCGGGTCAAGTAATGAAAATACTCGATACCTAAATAACACACTAGCAAGAGAACTAGGTTCAATCATAGTATAGTTAGATAGAGTCGAGGTCGTTCCCACAGAGACACGGCTTAAACGAAATATAACTTATTAAACCAAAAGCAAATTAAAGGCGGTCTCCGACCAACAATTAACGTAGAAGTAAAATTAACACAATAGAAACACAAAACCAACAAAAGACACAACGACACTAAGACACTTATTTTTATAGGTTTTAAAAATAATTAACAAACAGTATTGATAAAGCTAGTAGTAATTACTCCCCCATGTTATGTAGATTGACGACGAGACAAAATAAGACATTTAAGATTAATTATTCTGACTACGGGAGTCATCCCCTAAAATAGATCTAGCTCCGGGTAGGCCATCTAGATCATCGTGTCTCCGTTACGTGACTTCGCTCCGTAGGCCTCCATCTCATATAACTTCTGACACAATTACAATGCTAGGGATTCCGGTATAAACTGTAACCTCATCTAAGAAACATTCCTATGGTTAGGCGTACTTCTTAGACACCGATTCAATCTCTGTCCTAAGTAACAATCACTTTTTGAGTATCATGTTAAATTACGATGACAAATAATTAACTTGATCAAGTTTAATTACTTGTTTTAATTACAAAGCAGAGAACCTGACGTAGTCGAAGCCGTTCACAGACAAATCAAAAACATCACAGATCTCGCTACCAGCGAGACATAGGCTCGCTGCCAGGAGCTTGGATCTGAAACAGATTTGCTCATGAAACGTCTTTTACGTCTCAGATCTACATAAACATAGGTTCGTTAATTAACTACATCACGAAATCAATACACAAAACGACTACTCCATAAAGAAATAAATTAGATCTACGAATAAAGATTGCATAACTGAGTAGACATTACCCTCGAAGACGAGCGTGATTCCCACTCCTCGATACGATCTCTAATCGGCGATTCTCTAACGACTCTGTAATGAAAGAACATAAAATAAAGAAAACTTGTATTGAAACTAGAACCAATGTTGTGGAATTGTATTTTTCTAAGGTGTGTCTAATAAAATTCGTGGCTGCTCCTTTATATAGAGACTTAGGCCGACTTAAAGATATGTTTGAAAACCCTAAAACGCATAGAGACAACTCCCAGCCGATCCTCAAGATTTTGCCAGCTTGCCCCCAGCGAACCCTCAGCTCGCTGCCAGCGAGTCAGTCTGCCTCTGATTGGCTCGCTAGCTTTTCATGTTCCTTACTCCACTTTTCGTGCTGCTTCAGTATTTATCTTTAATGCAGTCCGATTCTGCCTTGATTTCTCTTGAGATTTACTTCCTCCATTGGTAGATATCCTCCGATTCATCGCAATCTATAAAATCAATATTTATCGCACACAAGAATATTTAAATAATAAAAACAGATAAATACCAAATTATATCTTATAAATCACATAACATTAAATAATCAATATAAACATGTGATTTAATATAAAATATATATTATTAAGCTCGATTTAAGGACAACGTTGATGACTTTTACTGGTATAATTTGACCGTCATCAACTACCCCCCTTTGACTTTAATCGTCCCGAACAAAGCATCAATAAGTCATTCCCCAAGACAACATTTTCCATGGTCAAATCATACTTACACAAGAAACTCGAGTCAACTCATACCATTCATGCTCATAAGGTATCCATTATTCACTACTCGCTATGAATCGAAGTGATGTGTGCATGTGCATTCAGTTTTATATATTCGTGGCAAGATTAAAATTTATGCTAACTTCGCAGTCTTAACCTACCAACATCAGCATTCCCACTTCTTAAGCTTCACAATTGGTAAAGACATGGTGCAATAAGCAAGAGCGTCATCCAAAAGGTTTTTGGACTCGGAGACCGAGAAAATACTCAAAGCCTCTTAAAAAGTTGAATTTCTTCGCATTTTCATAATTTCAAGCATTAACACCTCTCAAGAAAGAAACTTGCTTTAAAGGTAAAGTATGCATTGCAAGAATCCCCCTCTCACGGATTAGTCAATCGCATTGAATAGTACCACAAGCTCGGGGCTACTTTGGTAATGTTACTACAAGCCCAGTGTTTAACGCATTGTTAAAACACAGATAATTCTCAAGCTTATTACTCCGCTTTGATGGCTAGAAGATAAGAATACATCAGCAGATAAATATCGACACTAAGTTTGCATAACCAATCATCTATGCAATGTACACATAATTCTTCTAGTTATTATAATTCGTGAGGTAAACGTCGATCCACAAATTGAGTAATCAAATAATAAATAACTACTTGCAACGGTCGGCATGAATATCCTTAAATTTACATTCACATAAGTATAAAATGATCATATACTCATGCAACTTGGTTCCTTCCCTACTAATTCCATGTATAAGAACTCACAATTCTAAGGGTACGAGATAATATATTGGGCATTTATTCAATTTTTCATTTTTCACCGTTTCATTCAATTGTTCAATTATAACACATCATAGCTAAGTCTCCTACCCCCCACTTAAACTTGGCATTGTCCCCAATGACAAAGAAAAAGGAGAATTTTTAAGAAAAAGACTTAGCTCTAGAAACGGCTCTCAAGTAAATGCAGAATATAGGAGTGATCCAAGCACGTCGTGGAGAAGCAAATTAAAACCTGTTGAAGCAAACCAAACAGAAACTCCACGAAACCGTTAATAACATGTCAATGGAAGTTATAAAATAATGTGGCAGTCATTAGATAGAGAATATCCAAATACAAATTAAGCCACTTTATTTCATGCAACCAACGACAAGGAAAACCAAAGAGTTAAAACAACAAAACTCACATGGCGGCTATCAAGGAAAAAACCTCATTTATTCCGAACTTAGAATCGGAACATGGCGAGATGAAAAAAACCTTAACAGCCTCATGCTACTTTATTCAAACCAAAAAAAAAAAAGCAAAAGATAGTTTTTAAGAAATAGTTCTGAGGTTATAGTCGTCAGCTCGACTTAGTTCAACGACGGTCTAATGATAGGTGGGATCTTCGAGAGTGAAGACTTCTTCCTCCATTTCTTGACCAAGACCAATGTAATGTTTCAAACGGTGTCCATTAACCACAAAAGTGGATTGATCCTTTAGGTTTAATACCTCAACAGCTCAAGAAGGAAAAACCTTACTCACTTGATAAGGGCCATACCACCGTGATTTTAACTTTCCAGGAAAGAGTCTCAAGCGCGAATTGTAAAGAAGAACCAGATCGCCTTCCTTAAAGGTGCGGTCCAATATTTTCTTATCATGAAATTTCTTTGTGCGCTCCTTAAATATTTTTGCATTCTCATAAGCTTCCAGACGAAACTCCTCTAGGCGAGTCAATTCCAACAATCTTCTTTCTCCAGCTAAACTCTCATCAAAATTCAACACACACGTAGCCCACATGGCACGGTGTTCAAGTTCAACCGGTAGATGACATGCTTTTCCAAAAACAATCTTATAGGGGGACATACCAATAGTCATCTTATAAGCAGTCCTATAAGCCCATAAAGCATCATCTAATCTCAACGATAAATCATTTCTAGTCGTATTCACAGTTTTCTCCAAAATGCGCTTTATCTCTCGATTTGTAACCTCAACTTGTCCACTTGTTTGAGGGTGATAAGCAGTAGCTAACTTGTGTCTACCCCCGTACTTAATCATCAACTTTTCAAACGGCCTATTACAAAAATGGCTTCCATTATCACTAATAATGGCACGAGGGATTCCAAACCGCGTAAATATATTTTTCTTTAAGAACTTCAGTACAACTTTTGCATCGTTAGTAGGCGAAGTAATGGCCTCAACCCATTTGGACACGTAGTCGACCGCCACTAAAATATAGCGGTTGGACAAAGACGACGTAAAGGGTCCCACAAAATCAATACCCCAAACATCAAAGAGTTCCATCTCTAGGATATTCTTCAGTGGCATTTCATTCCTTCTCGAGATATTTCCCGTCATTTGGCAAGAATGACAAGATCTAGCATATTGATGCGCATCTTTGAACAAAGTGGGCCAGTAAAAACCACATTGGAGAACTTTCACAGCCGTCTTGTCTCCTCCATAGTGTCCTCCGGTTTCATAAGCATGGCAATGTCTAAGGATATCATACATCTCCTCTTCCGGCACACATCTCCTAAAGACATTGTCGGATCTTAGCTTAAAAAGATAGGGCTCTTCCCAATAATAGTGCCTAAGATCCTTGAAGAATTTCTTTCTTTCTTGGTGGTTGAGATTTGGTGTCAAGTATTTCGCGGATAGATAATTCACAAAGTCTTTAAACCATGGTTGTTTCTTCTCCTTCACAACCTCAACACGCGAAGATACTACAGCGCAATCATCCTTTCCATGCATGGCCGTGATGGAGAATAACTGTTCATCAGGAAATGTTTCTCTAATCTCGGTCATTGGCTCATTACCCTCTATTTGTAAACGGGAAAGATGATCCGCAACCAAATTCTCAGATCCTTTCTTATCACGGATTTCCACATCAAACTCTTGCAATAGTAGAATCCATCTCAATAACCTTGGCTTGGAATCTTGTTTGGATAAAAGGTACTTCAAAGCTGCATGGTCAGTCCAAATAGTGACTTTAGATCCTACTAGATAAGATCTAAACTTGTCAAACACAAAGATAACAGCTAGAAGCTCTTTCTCAGTAGTTGCATAGTTCCTTTGAGCAGAATTTAAAGTTCTACTAGCATAGTAGATGGGTTTAAAGATCTTGTCTTTTCTTTGTCCTAAGGCAGCACCAACAGTAGTATCGCTTGCATCACACATCAACTCAAAAGGTAGATTCCAATCAGGCGTAATCAGAATGGGTGCAGTAAAAAGCATGCTTTTTAACTCATTGAAAGCTTTCATACACTCATTACTAAACACAAATGGCACATCCTTGGCCAATAACTCAGTAAGAGGTCTAGTGTCACGGATTTTATTAATACAGAATAAACAAGTAATAAAACCGGTTAACCTCAAGTGCAAGGATCGTAGTACAGAGGCTAATGCCGGGTCGATCTTACGGGGAACTAGACGAATGTTAACCCTAGCTTTTGTTTTAACTAATTATTGTCACGATTACTAACCTAACGAATAACTAACTAAATAAATAAATATGAAAGTAACTAGACAGAGGAGATTAATCCAATGCTAGGAGAGATTTGAAAGCGATAAAATAAACTAAAAGTGCAGGAAAATAGATTAACTAATCTAAACTAAGCTATGAGGATTGTAAATCAAGTTTATAAAAGACAAACGAGGATTGATCCACCTATCAACATGCATTGATCTCCTATCTCGATTTTACGTGGTATTTACTGAGGTTGTGATTTACCTTACCTAAACATGAACTCCTAATTCCTTGGGCAATTCATCTATTAACCTAGTATCTTCCAATACTAAATTAACACGTTAAAGAGATCAAAGGTGCCAACTTTTACGTTAACGATCTAGTTTTTAGACTTACTAACTTCCGTTAATGTAAATCTATTGAACTATTCTTATCTATGGTGATCTATGCTATTCAAGATTTCCATCAAACAATAACATATCAAGCACACAACATATCTTCCAATATAATTGCGTTAAAACAAGAATATGCATAGATAAGAAACAACCGTAATAAATACTCACAGTAAAAGTCGAAATAAAGAGATCAAGTCAATGCTGACGGCTTCACAATTCTCGTTTGAAGGAGGTTCTAGCCTCTGAACATCCTCAGCAACCCAGAAAAGCAGAAAAATAACATAGAACTAGCCTACTTTGATCGAACTTAAAAGTGCATAAAACTGGAAATAAAAAGTGTAAAACCGCAGCCAAGGCCGCCCCTAGGGTTTAGGGTTTTAAGATTGTAAAAACTCGTGTCTCAATGTGTGAAGATAGGCAAGTATTTATAGGGATTTGAGGCGGTTTCACTAAGTCGGCGGACGGACGCCCGTCTGTTTCAATGGACGCTCGTTCAGATTTCTTGGACTCCCCTCAGCCGCTCGTTCAAACTCCGTTCACACTCTCTGTATCAAGATTGTTTCCATGGACGCCCGTTCAGTATTGCCAACGCTCGTTCACCATGGACGCTGCATGGACGAACGTTCAGGATGACTTGAATGCGATTTTTGCATCTTTATCCCTTTCCTTCAATTCACTTCATCATTATCTCTTCTTAATTCTTTATAGCTCGAGTTTTAACCCTTTTTGATCATCATTTGAGCACATTGAACTTACCTATAATACATGGAAAACATCGCAAGGCGTAATAAAGTCCAATTAATTATAATTCATGATGAAAACACATAATTTATTCAATATTGCGAATAAGTCCTTAAAAACCTAGTATGCTCGATATTTCCATATGAGGCTATTTATTATGAAATCAATCCAATTAAGAGGAAAATATCGTGAAATATATCATAATAAAACATAGATTTTCACCCTTAACAACTCCCCACACTTAAACTTTGCTCGTCCCGAGCAAAACAAAAGCAAAATTAGGCTCGAGAAAGGAAAGCATGCATGTAAACAAATATAACATACATCCAATAACTTAGATGTCCACCGGTGTGTGAGTGCATAGCCATAGGGAACTTCCACTAGATCCAAACTTGAACAACTCAAGCAAAACTAGCTATTACCCCCCTCGCAGAATAGTAATAAATGACACTCATAAGGTGCACCCTACAAACGTGGCATATCCCGAAAAGGATGATCGAATATATCTAGGGCCTTTCTGAAATACTCAGAGGATAATCCCTACATCATATCTATCGGTTTATCTTTGGGGATAAGATTAACGAGAACTAAGCCCTATTCATTTAAGTAACCATTTCTTAGTTGATTTAACTATTTCACTTTAAACACACATTAGAAGAAGCTATTGCCCTCATAGCGAGAATAGGATATTTCAAGATAATACCCTACCTTACTCCAATCATAAGCAATGACTTTTCCTAAGCGCCGTGAGCTTTTAGTCATCATAGTGGTATAGGACATACGTGGTATACCCTACCTCACTCAAATCATCGACTAGCTTCCGACACACCCATTTTAACCAACTATTAACTTGTCTTTTAATTGACATTAGTCCCGTGTTACTTATCACATTCAAACGTCTAGATATTCGAGATATCGTACTTGGAACTAAATACAACCTATCATAAATCTCACGATATGCACGTAGCACTAAGCACATGACTTAAAAGATAATCAAAATTCTTGATCCACAACGGGTATAACTTAATAAAAATAGCTCATCATTCACTATGGCTCGTGAAATGTAAATCTTGGTGAAACAACTAACTTATCAAACATATGAAATATCGCATAGATGATTGCAAAAATAACGAACTTCACGTCGAATTGCCTACTCGGGACAAAACAAAAACACAAGTATAGGAAAATTTTTGAAAATTGAGCATATTTTTAGCATAATAAACAACCTAACGTAGTAATTAAAGCGATATCGCACTCGAACTATCCCTCCCCACACTTAAAAACTCAACATGTCCTCATTTGTGCGAGAAAGGAAAATGAGAAGAACTTATTTGGATTCTCGTAGAAAACCGAGCCGTTGGTCAGTGGAGCATGAAAAAGGCCAACGCCGCAAAAAGCGTGGAAAAAAAACGCCAAGCGTAACTCAACGAGTACTCGACAAAAACCACCTCGCAACACGCGAGAAAAGCAGAAAACTCGGGGAAAGCGGGGTATAATATGGCAGTAGAGATAATAATTCAAACGGATGAAAAAAAAAAAAATAGGACCATCAAATAAATGTGTCAACACAAGTCAAAGAACGAGAAACTAGAAAGTACAAGAACCATGAAAAGTAACCAAAAGGAAAGTAACAAAATGTATAAGTACAGCCAAATCGAATGAAATGTATCAAAAAGTGCAACAACCAGAAAGATGTAAAGCAAATAAAAACTCAAGGTAGCCCCGGAGTCGTCTCAGCAACAGGAGCATCAACATGAGGAGGATCTGGAGTAGGTACAGCAACAGTGGACGGCGTCGGTGTAGGCACAGGCTGCGTAGTAGATGCGATGCTTGTGCTCTACCGGGGCTCATCCTCCTCATAATCGACTCGGGCTTCTCCTCCATCTTGACCACCTCGGCTATCACCCTCTCTATCTGCGCCGGAGAAGAGCGTAATCCATATTACTCGCATTGAATACCCTCCGATCTCTCGGTTGCCTCCCATCAACCATACACTCCAAAACCGATAAGATATTATCTGGCCATCCCGGATATCACTCAACATCGCCCGCAAACTATGAGCCATACTATGCCGAGTAATCTCGGAGGAAGATAATCCGTAAAGAATCGAGGCTTGAGGCGGTGCCGATGTGGAACCAGGCTCGAAACGGGAACGACCTTCTCTCTACGAATAGGGGTAACTCTTAGTCCCGTGGTCGACGTATACTCACCACCCCAAGATCTAAACATAAGCGATGTATCAAATGAGGCACTATCAAACTCCGGGTAGATACCTACGGTTGGCCAAAACATCATCAAACAAAGCTTGCCCAACATCAACATTCAACCCGAAGACCAACGCATACAACATCCCAAGATCGATATAGAAATGTGTGAGATTATTCTTGGGAATCAACCGACTCTGGATAAACCGACGATGAGACTCGCCAATCCTCACCCAAGTCGTGGTGATTAACTCCTTCCTATCACCATTCGGTCTCAACACCCATGCCACATCCGGACAAACTTTCAATCGCAGCTCCTCCATTGGGTCCTTACCTCCTCATTTTGCCGTCTAGCGATCTCCTCCTTGTAATCCAAGCCACTAAACGCCGGCAACTTGTATTTACGGTTGATCACCTTGGCGGAAAAAGGCACTTTGACACCTCGAACCATCACAAAACCGCCATCCAAATCCGTCTCGAACAATTTGCATAGAACTCTCTCACTATAGAATCATTGACCGGGTTAGGAGGAATCTTCAGTAACTCATCCCACTTCCGAGCCTTAAGCATCTTCACAAAGGCCGGATCAACTTGTTGTGTCTTGACCTCCCTGTCAAAAATCATACTCCGAGTCACATAATCCTTAGTGTAGGCACTATAAGCACGGGATTGACGAATCGACGGGCATAGCAAGAGAGCAACAGTCTTAGCTTTCTTCTTGCAGGGTGCGCGTGCGTGCGCCGGTTTGACCTCCTCCCAACGACATTCTCGGTACCAACCTCACTCTAGAAGATTCACCACCCCGAGTGCCTCGAGTCATTCTTACGAGAGAGGACCTCATCATCGCCCTCGGTTTGTAAGGTGGAAGAGGATTCATCTCTTAACTCGGTCCTAAGTGGCTGAGACGCCCTAGGGGGTTGCTCTCGAAAGACTACCCCTCTGTTAGGGTCTAATTCTGATGGATCAAACTCAGTACGTTGCCGTTTACCCTTCTCCCTGGCCAAACCTTTACCATAACGCTTCACAATTTCCTTCTTACGCACCATTGTCCACTTATAACTAAACTAAACCATTCACACAAATGGTTACCCGTTTATCGTCCAAATCGGGATTTCAATTCAACAATACCAACCCATCCACCACAACCAACATCACCATACCATCACAACACCAAAACAAGAAGAAAACAGCAACAAAATGAGAGAAATTTCAAGAAAATGAGCCGACCAAGATCGAACCCACAAAAACGTGAAAAGAGTCAAGAAAAATTGCTATAGACTTACCAAATGCTATGTAAGGATGATGTTCGAATGGATTTGAAGCCCAGAAACACCAAGATTGGCACCCAAAATCGGAAATTTTGTCCAAATGGCCGCACTGAAAAATCTCTGATTCTTCAAATTCCGTTGATTGTTGGAGAGAATGGACTAGATAAATGAAAAGAAGGTGCAAGGAGCGTTCTTTTGCAACAAGAATCGCCAAATTTGGTTTAGAAACGAAGATTTGAGGTTTGGAGGAGGGGAAGAGTCGGGTTCTCCTTTTGAAAATCACAGAAAATGAGGGTTCACGCCTAGAGCTGGTATATATAGGCCTGGAACGGACGCTCGTCCATCCTTACGGACGGGCGTTCACTTGTAATCAAGATGAAGCGGACGGGCGTCCATAATTTTAGACGCTCGTCCATGTGGCATTTTTACATTCAGGATAGGAGGGATATTTGCAGACGGGCGTTCACCATTTTGGACGAACGTCCATAAAAACAAGCACTCTGGACGGGCGTCCATTTGAATGAACGGGCGTCCACCAGAGGGAGTGATAAAAATCAAACTGATTCACACATAAGCTAATTAAAATTGAAGTGCAATTCTTATTAATGTCAAATAAAATTCAAAAGTACAATGATGAAATATTAAAGACCTAAAATAGCTTAGAAGGACTAAAAACATAACTAAAACAGTGGGTTGCCTCCCACCAAGCGCTTCTGTTTTACGTCGGGGCTCGACGAAAACCAAACTAACTAAGAACTCACTAGTCTGCGTAGATTTCATCCCAATCCACTACGCGAATGAGACGTCGAAGCATGTCGACAGCTGGAGGAAAGTCGTACTCATCTTGCAAACACCAATCCTCACCGGCTACCTCAACACCTCTGAAATGCTCAGCCTGCAGCACTAGTGCCAAATCCGTCAGCATAGGATCATTAAGGATCGTGTAGGGACGTCCTATGGCCTCCTCTGCAACTCCTCGATCGTGAAATCGCGCCTCCCGAACAAGGTGGAACTATGATAACGCACGTGATGGTCTTAACCTGAAAGTGCTAATGTCAAAATCTACATGAAGGACTATAGTGCCTCCCGGTCCATCATCTATTGTGTGATCGGCGGGATCCGACTAATGAGGGAACTCCTCGAGGAAGAACTCCGTAATCCATACCTAAAAAGCACACTAAGCGACGAGATAACAATAGAACAACTTAGTTAGCTAAAGCCGAATCAAACTAAAACTTAAATAAATAAAACACTAATAGCGTGAATAGAACCTAGCTAATATAATACGGGATATCTAGGATGCCTCCTAGTAGCGCTTTTGGTTAATGTCGTTAGCTCGACACGCCTAAGCTCGGCTGGATCGAGGCCATTTGACTTTTCTCGCCATTGCCATTGCCGTGCACGCTTTGATCGGCATAGTGTGTGGCTGCGAAACAACATCTCACACATGGGGAAAAGTTTTAATAGCCCTCCACATACGCTTGAACCTCCCCATGGTTGACCTCTTCATACTCTGAGTCCTCTCGATGACGCTTCGGTGTCGCGCCCCTTTCAAACTCCTCCATATCAGCACTACCAGCTAGAACTTCTTCAGAAGGATTGCTACCGTCATCCTCGGAGAACAAGTCGGGTGATAACTCGTTAAATTCTTCGACTCGAGTAACACCACATCCGAGAATATCGAGAAACTTAACAATCAAAGGTGTCTCTTTAGGTTCACCGATATAGTGTTTGCACCTTTGACCGTTGACTCAAACGGGTCACCACTATAACCACGGTTCTAGAACGCCTCAGGGAATGATTTGGAGAATCTCGAAAGGGCCGGACCAACGAGTCCTCAACTTTCCAGAAACAAATGTAACCTAGAATTGTAGAGAGAACTTGCTCGCCGATTCTCGAACTCTCGCTTCTTAATTTTCGCATCATGGAGCGATTTCATCTTATCTTTCTTTGATCCTGGCACTTTCATAGGCCTGGAGTCGAACTCGTCCAGCTCATATGCTAATTTGTAGTCGATGTTTCCCACAAGATTGGGAATCAAAGTTCGAAACTTTGTAGCCCAATACGCTCTATGCTCTAACTCGACAGTAGAGATGACACGGTTTCCGTAGACCATTTGATATGGTGATGTACCCATAGGAGTTTTATAGGCGGTCCTATAAGCCCATAAGACATCATCCAACTTCAGACTCATCCTTGCGATGACGATTCTCATTTTTCCAGATCTTTTAATGCTTTGGTTGCTTCGCAACCTCGACCGCTAGTCATCGGATGGTATGGGGTGCGGTCTTATGGCGTACACCATACTTTTCGAGAACTTTTTCTAGAGGTCGGTTGCAAAAATGCGTCCTTCATCATCCGATCAAGGCTCGAGGACACCCAAATCTCACAAAGATATTCTTTTTAGGAACTTCATGACCGTTTATGATCATTGTGAGGAGTGGCTACGCCTCCACCCATTTCGAAACATAGTCGACGCAGCACCAAGATGTATTTGTTACCGCAGGATGATGGGAAAGGTCCCATAAAATCGATACCCCATACATCAAAGACTTCGCACTCTAAGATGGGTTTCAAAGGCATGTCAAAACGCCTTGTTAGAGTTCCGGTTCTTTGACACCTATCGCAAGCTTTGCAGAAAGCTTCTGTGTCCTTAAAGATCGTAGGCCAATAGAAACCGGACTGGAAGATCTTCGCAACCGTTTTCCAAGGACCAAAGTGACCACCTGTGGGTCCACTATGGCATTGCTCGATAATCTCTCGTTGCTCAGATTCAGGAACGCATCTCCTAAGCAAACCATCTTTGCAGATCTTGAACAAATAAGGTTCATCCCAAACGAAATATTTCATATCAGAGAAGAACTTCTTCTTCTCCTGATACGACATCTCGGGGTCAAGGTAGCGGGCATGAAGGTAATTCACAATGGACGAATACCATGGAACATCAGGAGAGCGGCCATCGATCAACATGATGTTTTCCAGAGGAAAGTAAAGATCTATATCTTCAGGATCACCCTTTTCCTCACTTATCATCCTAGAGACATGATCCGCCACTACGTTCTCACTGCCCTTCTTATCTTTGATTTGAACGTCAAATTCTTGGAGGGTCGTGATCCAACGCGAGAAGCGCGTTTAGCTTCCTTTTTGGTCATGAGATAACGCCAAGGCGCGTGATCACCCACACGATCACTTGAGCACCTAACAAGTAACTACGGAACTTGTCCATAGCAAACACTACGGCCAATAATTCCTTTTCGGTAGTCGTATAGTTAACTTGCGAAGGATTCAACGTGTGGCTGGCGTAATAGATAGGCTGGAACTTTCCTTCGATTCGCTGTCCTAAGACTGCACCAACAGCATAGTTGGATGCATCGCACATAAGCTCAAAGGGCAAGTTCCAGTCAGGTGAAATAAGAATTGGAGCAGAGATCAGACGATTTTTGAGCTCCTCAAACGCGTGCTTGCAGCTATCATCAAAATCAAAAGTAACGTCTTCTTTTAGTAAGGTAGACAGGGGCTTGGCGATCTTTGAAAAGTCCTGGATGAACCTCCTATAGAAGCCGACATGTCCGAGAAAACCTCGGACTTCCCGAACATTCTTAGGATAACTCATCTTCTCAATAGCTTCTACCTTGGCCCTATCTACTTCTATACCTTTGGCGGACACTTTGTGGCCAAGGACTATACCTTCATCTACCATGAAATGGCATTTTTCCCAATTAAGCACTAAGTCCTTTTCCACACATCTAGACAACACATGATCAAGATTATCGAGGCAATCATCGAAGGATTGACCAAAGACCGAGAAATCATCCATAAAAATCTCCATACACTTTTCAACTAGCCCGTCAAAGATTGCCATCATACACCTTTGAAAGGTGGTGGGGCATTCTGAGACCAAATGGCATCCGCTGTGAGGCAAATGTACCATAGGGGGCGGTGAAAGTGGTCTCTCTTGGTCAACAGGATCGATGGGTATCCGGAAATATCCACGAATATCCATCCAGAAGCGAGTAGAATGCGTGCCCGCCAGACGCTCAAGCATCCGGTCAATGAATGGAAGGGAAAATGATCTTTTCAGTGTGACCTCATTGAGTTTTCTATAGTCAATACAGACCCGATAGCTTTGACGAGCCTCAATGCTATCTCTTCTCCTTCTCATTCTTCTCAATAGTAATTCCACCTTTTGGGAACTACTTGAGTTGGGGATACCCACTCACTGCCTCATGCAATGGCGTATATGATACCCATATCTAGAAGCTTGATAATTTCCTTCTTGACTACCTCTTGCATGTGAGGGTTGAGTCTTCTCGAGGTTGTCTAACTCGTTTTGCACCCTCCTCGTCTTGATCTTGTGCATACTGAGATGTCGGGAGATATCCTCGGATATCTCCCACCCGCCATCCAAAGGCTTTTTCATTTTGGCGCAAGACGTTTAACAGCTTTAAGCTCTTCTATACGAGATAGCTTGGCAGAGATGATCAAAGGAAGCTTGTCACCTTCTCTTAGAAACACATACTTAAGATGTTTAGGCAGCGGCTTGATGCATCAAATCTACGGGAGGATCCTCAGGACTTGATTTAAGATCACCACTCTTCAACTCAACATCGCCGAGCTTACTTAGTGGTCCCACGCCAAGGCTTCTTCTCTTAGCTCATCCTCGAAATCATTTGCTAATTGGTCTAGATTGACCACACCACGACTATTCGACTTATCAATTAGTCGCTCATATTCTCGATTCTACTGACCATGACTTGCTTATCCATGAAGTCGTCGAAATCATCGTAAGTCTCCTCAACGGAAAAGCCGGTTGGAGCCCCAGAAGGTGCATTGATAGATTTTGATACACTATAGCTCACCTCCTGGTCACCAACCCGAATGGTCACATGCCCACCATCACAATCGATGAGGGCTCTAGCTGTAGATAGAAAAGGCCTTCCAAGAATTAACGGAACATTTTCACTTCTCTCAATATCTAAAACGTACCAGTCAACTGGAAAGGTAAACCTATCTATTTGAACTAATACATCCTTTAAGATCCCTGAGGCTTTCTTAGAAGATCGATCAGCGAACTGCAAGTTCATGGTCGTGGGTTCTAGAAGGCTTTGTAAACCCAGCTGCTTGCACACAGACAATGGCATCAAGCTGATAGACGCGCCCAGGTCACATAAGGAATTTGGGAAGACTAGGCCTCCCATCTGCAATGTGAGCACAAATTTCCCTGGGTCGCTTCTCTTGATTGGTAAGCTTTCATTATTGACCAGAGAACATTCCTTACCAACCGCTTGGTCCATTCCTGCTAACTTCTTCTTGGAAGATACAACATCCTTGATGAACTTTGTATACTTAGGCATCTCGACCAAGACCTCGGATAATGGCAGATTTACCTGAGTATTTTTCAGAAGGTTTAGCACCTTCTCGTACTTTTTATCTTCAATCAATGGAATGTTGCTCTTCCTCGGTGGAAACGGAAGCTTCTTCAGATCACTCTCGGAAAAGACTCTCTTTGAGGATGCGCTGATAGCTTTTTCTTCCAAATCCTTCCACCGAACCGTATTTTCAGAGGCTTTCGTAGTCAGGGGATCAGCCACCTGACTTTCTTTCCCTTTTTCAGTCCTCAAGGGGTCAGCCACTTGAGGATTTCCAACTTGTTCAGTCCTCAGGGGAACAGCCACCTGAGGATTTGCAACCTTTTCACCTATCAGGGGATCAGCCACCTGAGTACTTGCTTGCAGCCAAGGGGATGATGGGTGCTCAACTTCCCCTCCTGCCTTATCAATGGCAGGAGGGGCTAGTGGTTTCCCTGGAAGCCAGGGGGACCACTCAGCTGTGTACCGCTTCTTAAACTCATTGTACTGGCCTCCTCTTGTCCATAATGCGTTGTTGGTACGAGGTCGAAGACATTGGTCGCCGCTCAAATCGGCCTGAGCAACATGACCACCCTTAGGATTTTTTCGGTAAAATCGGGCGGATGCCTGGGGGTCTTGATGCTAATTGCTCAGCCAGCTGCCCGATCTGTCTCTCAAGATTCTTATTGGTACTCATCGGGAGCTGAATATTCTTGTTTTGCTCTTCTTTGAATGAGTTCCATTCAACCTTAAGATCATTTGAATTCGAGGACTTTGAGAGTCTTTGGAAGTTTGAAGAGTATGGTGGTGGGCCGATTTTGAAAATTGGAATTGGAATTAGAAGGCCAATTCTGATTGAACCTTTGTGTTTGACTGGAAAAATTTGAGTTTTGGTTTTGAGCGGGACCAGGGTTCTTATTGAAACTTGAATTAAAACTCGAATTGGAAGCTTGATTGAACCCTTGGTTTGGAATTGATTCTCGCCGGATGGTTGGTTAAATCTTTGGGTGTTCGCCATAACGCATTCACTTCAAAGATTCTCGCCCATTCATAGGACGAGAATGGAAGTATGCCCCATATATATCATGATTTTGGCATTGGACATGAGTGTCTTGTCCATCGGCATGGGATGATATTGACTTGGTATGAAGAATTGGGGTTTAATTGACATTGGCCATTTACGTGACCGGCCCGACGGCGGCAAGATTCGCAATACAAGACACGAGGGTTCTGCTGAAACGAAGGAGTCCGATTCATAGGATTCGGAGTTTGAGGTTGGCCATACGCCGCCTCTGCAGCATGGCAATCGGACTTTGAACATTTACTTCCTCCACTTTAGGAGGAGGAG
This sequence comes from Gentiana macrophylla, assembly GCA_026214975.1. Classification (NCBI taxonomy): domain Eukaryota; kingdom Viridiplantae; phylum Streptophyta; class Magnoliopsida; order Gentianales; family Gentianaceae; genus Gentiana; species Gentiana macrophylla. Next base: position 45,438,515 of record CM047806.1, on the reverse strand, counting down.
GAGCTTGAATTGCACGATAGGATGGAGCATAGTTATATTTGGCAATGTCTTGAACAATGCCCATCCTTCGCCCTGAGTCTTCTTGAAACGTCCCGCTTGAGATGAACTATTGACCATGCCCTTAGTGAGCTCGGTCAATCCGCTTAAAGAAAGTAATGACTAACCTCTCCAAAGGCAAGCCATGATGGGGCACTTTCTAAGAAGAGATTTATACCTCCTCAGGCCTCGAAAAGCGATTCATTTTCCTTCCGAGAAAATGTGAAAATTTCATTTAAGCAATGGGCCGTCTTAGAGGGTGGAAAATATTGACTCAAAAACTCCTTCTCGAGTCCAGCCCATGTAGTAGTGATGGATTCGGGGGAAGAGAGTGATACCATTCCTTCGCCTCCCCTTTTAAGGAAAAAGGAAAAGTTTGAGCTTGATAGCATCCTCACTTACACCTTGGATGCGAGTAGTACCGCATATCTCTAAGAACGTGTGTAAGTGGGTATCGCGGATTTTCCGATTGGTAGCCAGAAAATTGATGCATGCCGCATCATCCGGATAAGCCCTGGCTTGAGCTCGAAGGTTTGAGCGAGAATGGCGGGCAAGACTATAGCCGGGTTGGCGGTGGATCGCACCAGGCATGGCGTAAGTCCGCCAACGCACGTCGATCTCTCTGCCGCCATTATTACTATTTCTTCGATTTCTTCTATCAACTTTTGTTCAATTTCTTGGTTGGTTTGAGCTTTCTTCGTCCGAAGGATCGGTGAAACGAAGTTTCCGCCTGTTGGGTCTGACTATGGTCCGCTCGAGGTCAGGTGTAAAGAGTAATGGCCCTTTCTGACTTCGAGTTTGCATAAACCGAAACCCAATTCTATTGAACAAACCTGAAAACTACGAAATTAAAAACTTAAACTACGAAAAGGGAACCTAAGAATCTATCTAAAAGGTTTGAAATCTAGAACTATTATCAAGACCTAGGGAAAAAGAAAGAAAGAGGAAAAGAGCAGACGGACGGGCGCCCAAAAATATGGACGGCGCCTCGCTGGTTTTCGAAACGGACGGGCGTTCAACGTATGAATGCTCGCCTCGATTTTTCAGAATTTTTGGACGGGCGCCCAAATATATGAACGCTCGTCCTGGAGGTCAAGAATTGATCTGAGATTGAAATTTTACAGTGGGACGGGCGTTCATAGGTATGGACGCTGTTCATATGCAAATTTCCCAGAATGTAAACGATTTCCAAAGCGAGAGCGAAGTAAAGAAAACAGAGCGGGAAAAACAGGGAAAAAGAACTAATCACAAAACAAAACTTTAACCCTAATCCTAAACACTAATTTCTAACTCTTTGAAAGGTTAAATCCCTAGAAATCGACTCTAAACACAAGGAGTAAAACGCAGAAAAATAGAAAGAAAAGCGAACAAAAAAGCAGAAAAACAAAAGCACAAAAAAAACAAAAACTAGGCAAACCGTCCGGCTCCCCGGCAACGGCGCCAAAAACTTGTCACGGATTTTATTAATACAGAATAAACAAGTAATAAAACCGGTTAACCTCAAGTGCAAGGATCGTAGTACAGAGGCTAATGCCGGGTCGATCTTACGGGGAACTAGACGAATGTTAACCCTAGCTTTTGTTTTAACTAATTATTGTCACGATTACTAACCTAACGAATAACTAACTAAATAAATATGCAGAAAGTAACTAGACAGAGGAGATTAATCCAATGCTAGGAGAGATTTGAAAGCGATAAAATAAACTAAAAGTGCAGGAAAATAGATTAACTAATCTAAACTAAGCTATGAGGATTGTAAATCAAGTTTATAAAAGACAAACGAGGATTGATCCACCTATCAACATGCATTGATCTCCTATCTCGATTTTACGTGGTATTTACTGAGGTTGTGATTTACCTTACCTAAACATGAACTCCTAATTCCTTGGGCAATTCATCTATTAACCTAGTATCTTCCAATACTAAATTAACACGTTAAAGAGATCAAAGGTGCCAACTTTACGTTAACGATCTAGTTTTTAGACTTACTAACTTCCGTTAATGTAAATCTATTGAACTATTCTTATCTATGGTGATCTATGCTATTCAAGATTTCCATCAAACAATAACATATCAAGCACACAACATATCTTCCAATATAATTGCGTTAAAACAAGAATATGCATAGATAAGAAACAACCGTAATAAATACTCACATGTAAAAGTCGAAATAAAGAGATCAAGTCAATGCCGTGGCTTCACAATTCTCGTTTGAAGGAGGTTCTAGCCTCTCGAACATCCTCAAAGAACCCTAAAAGCAGAAAAATAACATAGAACTAGCCTACTTTGATCGAACTTAAAAGTGCATAAAACTGGAAATAAAAAGTGTAAAACCGCAGCCAAGGCCGCCCCTAGGGTTTAGGGTTTTAAGATTGTAAAAACTCGTGTCTCAATGTGTGAAGATAGGCAAGTATTTATAGGGATTTGAGGCGGTTTCACTAAGTCGGGCGGACGGACGCCCGCCTGCTTTTCAATGGACGCCTTCGTCGCATTTCTTGGACTCCCTCGGCCCGCTCGTTCAAACTCCGTTCACACTCTCTGTATCAAGATTGTTTCCATGGACGCCCGTTCAGTATTGCCAACGCTCGTTCACCATGGACGCTGCATGGACGAACGTTCAGGATGACTTGAATGCGATTTTTGCATCTTTATCCCTTTCCTTCAATTCACTTCATCATTATCTCTTCTTAATTCTTTATAGCTCGAGTTTTAACCCTTTTTGATCATCATTTGAGCACATTGAACTTACCTATAATACATGGAAAACATCGCAAAGCGTAATAAAGTCCAATTAATTATAATTCACGATGAAAACACATAATTTATTCAATATTGCGAATAAGTCCTTAAAAACCTAGTATGCTCGATATTTCCATATGAGGGCTATTTATTATGAAATCAATCCAATTAAGAGGGAAAATATCGTGAAATATATCATAATAAAACATAGATTTTCACCCTTAACAACTCCCCCACACTTAAACTTTGCTCGTCGAGCAAAACAAAACTAAAATTAGGCTCGAGAAAGGAAAGCATGCATCTAAACAAATATAACATACATCCAATAACTTAGATGTCCACCGGTGTGTGAGTGCATAGCCATAGGGAACTTCCACTAGATCCAAACTTGAACAACTCAAGCAAAACTAGCTATTACCCCCTCATGAGAATAGTAATAAATGACACTCATAAGGTGCACCCTACAAGCGTGGCATATCCCGGTAAAAGGATGATCGAATATATCTAGGGCCTTTCGAAATACTCGAGAGGATAATCCCTACATCATATCTATCGGTTTATACTGGGGATAAGATTAACGAGAACTAGGCCCTATTCATTTCAGTAACCATTTCTTAGTTGATTTAACTATTTCACTTTAAACACACATGTGAGAAAGCTATTGCCCTCATAGCGAGAATAGGACATTTCAAGATAATACCCTACCTTACTCCAATCATAAGGCAGCTTTTTCCTAAGCGCCGTGAGCTTTTAGTCATCATAGTGGTATAGGACATACGTGGTATACCCTACCTCACTCAAATCATCGACTAGCTTCCGACACACCCATTTTAACCAACTATTAACTTGTCTTTTTAATTGACATTAGTCCCGTGTTACTTATCACATTCAAACGTCTAGATATTCACAAGATATCGTACTTGGAACTAAATACAACCTATCATAAATCTCACGATATGCACGTAGCACTAAGCACATGACTTAAAAGATAATCAAAAATTACTGATCCACAACGGGGTATAACTTAATAAAAATAGCTCATCATTCACTATGGCTCGTGAAATGTAAATCTTGGTGAAACAACTAACTTATCAAACATATGAAATATCGCATAGATGATTGCAAAAATAACGAACTTCACGTCGAATTGCCTACTCGGGACAAAACAAAAACACAAGTATAGGAAAATTTTTGAAAATTGAGCATATTTTTAGCATAATAAACAACCTAACGTAGTAATTAAACGTATACGCACTCGAACTATCCCCTCCCCCACACTTAAAAACTCAACATGTCCTCATGTTGTGCAGAAAGGAAAATGAGAAGAACTTAGCTGGATTCTCGTAGAAAACCGAGCCGTTGGTCAGGCTGGAGCATGAAAAGGCCAACGCTCGCAAAAAGCGTGGAAAAAAACGGCCAACCGTAACTCAACGAGTACTCGACAAAAACCACCTCTCGCAACACGCGAGAGAAAACGAAAAACTCGGGGAAACGGGTATAATATGGCGAGAGAGATAATAATTCAAACGGATGAAAAAAAAAAAAATAGGACCATCAAATAAATGTGTCAACACAAGTCAAAGAACGAGAAACTAGAAAGTACAAGAACCATGAAAAGTAACCAAAAGGAAAGTAACAAAATGTATAAGTACAGCCAAATCGAATGAAATGTATCAAAAAGTGCAACAACCAGAAAGATGTAAAGCAAATAAAAACTCAAGGTAGCCCGGAGTCGTCTCAAAGAGCAGGAGCATCAACATGAGGAGGATGCGGGTAGGTGCGACAACGAGTGGGCGGCGTCGGTGTAGGCTCAGTGCGTAGTAGATGCGATGAGAGAGCTCTACCGGGGCTCATCCTCCTCATCCGACTCGGGCTTCTCCTCCATCTTGACCACCTCGGCTATCACCCTCTCTATCTCGCTCGGAGAAGAGCGTAATCCATATTACTCGCATTGAATACCCTCCGATCTCTCGGTTGCCTCCCATCAACCATACACTCCAAAACCGATAAGATATTATCCTGGCCATCCCGGATATCACTCAACATCGCCCGCAAACTATGAGCCATACTTTAACGAGCCCCCGTATGGGAGGCAACCGAGAGATCGGAGGGTATTCAATGCGAGTAATATGGATTACGTCTTCTCCGAGCAGATAGAGAGGGTGATAGCTGAGGTGGTCAAGATGGAGGAGAAGCCCGAGTCAGATGAGGAGGATGAGCCCCCGGTAGAGCCTGCTACTGCATCTACTACGCAGCCTGAGCCTACACCGACGCCGTCCATTGCTGTTGCACCTACCGCATCCTCCTCATGTTGATGCTCTCCATTCTTTGAGACGACTCCGGGCTACCTTGAGTTTTTATTTGCTTTACATCTTTCTGGTTGTTGCACTTTTTGATACATTTCATTCGATTGGCTACAGTAGACTCGCCAATCCTCAGTCCAAGTCGTGGTGATTAACTCCTTCCTATCACCATTCGGTCTCAACACCCATGCCACATCCGGACAAACTTTCAATCGCAGCTCCTCCATTGGGTCCTTACCCTCCTCATTTTGCCGTCTAGCGATCTCCTCCTTGTAATCCAAGCCACGAAACGCCGGCAACTTGTATTTCTGGTTGATCACCTTGGCGGAAAAAGGCACTTTGACACCTCGAACCATGGCGGCCTTGTTATCGCATGATTCTTTGCTTCCATACGAATTTTGAAAATTTTAATAGTTTGTATTTAGAATTAAAGTATGGCGTACTGTGAATATCTGAAGGTTTGAATGTGATAGGAGGGATATAATTTAAGGTTTGCATACCAATCTAAGATGAATAATATGAATTATATTTATATAAGTGTCGGAAGTAGCTGCCGATGATTTGAGTGCGGTAGGGCATTATCACGAAATGTCCTATACCACTATGAGGTTAATAGCTCCCGACTGCCTGATGATAGTAGTCCAGCTAGGGTGTTATCCCGAAACATCCTATTGCTGGGAATGAGGGCATATATGTTATATATATGTGGAATTGATTGAACTTAAAGAAAAATTAGTGAATGGTAATGTGAAAAGATGGTTGGAAACCTTAGTTATCTTCTGACTATCCCCAGTATAAACTGAAAGATATGTTGTAGGGATTATCCTCTAAGTATGTCGGAAATATTTTAAATGCTCCATATTATCTTTTCGGAATGTGTATGTTTTTGTGAGGTGCATGTTATAATCATTTTTATATTTCTAATTTAAATGGGATGTTGGCTAGTTTTGTTTGAATCAATTTCAAGTGTGGATTTAGTGGAAATTTACTATGGCTATGCACACACTCACTTGGGTGAACCTCTAAGCTACTTGAATATGTTTTATATTTGCATAAGTGTTTATTTGTCTCGAGTGATGATTATGTTTTGTCTTGCTCGGGACGAGCAAGGTTTAAGTGTGGGGGAGTTGTTAAGGGTGATTTTATGCGTTTTATAAGGATATATTTTATATCACTTTCCCCCATATTCGTATGATTTATATAGAAATCGAGCTTTATATTGAAATATTGAGCAAAGGATGTTTTTAATAGTTAAATCTCAAAACGTAACGATTTATATTCGTAATTGATGATTTTATGATATTTTGGAAATACGTTACGCTTTGGTATGTTTTCCTATTCTTGTAGATACTCATTGATGGTGGAAAAGGTGATCCTAAAGAGCTAATTTGGAGATGAGGAGGATCAATCAAAGTTATGGAAGATTGGAAGGATAAGGAAAGAAATCAAGCAAGATAAATGTCGGAAAATCAGGATTCGGGTAGTGACGACCTTCCAACGCAGTTCTTGATATGATAACAACCGATTTGACTCTCGACCTCAAGAGAAGAGTTGTAGGGCTTGAAGAGAGGATTCTACAGGATTTTGAATCACTCCATTCCGACTTACGAGGCCCGAGATATGAGCGTTACAAGTTCAGAATCTGTTCCAGGAAAGCTGGACGGGCGTCCGACATTACGGACGGGCGTCCGCCACCGACTGAGCCGAAACCGCCTCTGATTTTCTATAAATAGCAGCGCGTTTTCAACCCTAAAACATATATTTTCGACTCCTATTGATCCCTAATCATAAGAGAGCAACCCTTAGGTCGCCCCACCCCCTTTTGGGAGGCTGGGGTGGCAAGTTAGATTAGGTTTTTATTTCTGCGTTTTCCTTCTTGTTCTTCCATGTTGGTGGTTTTAAAGCTGTAAACTGGAGCATCCATGGTTATTTTTTCAGCAGCGTTTTGATTACTCCTTTGGATAATTTTGTGAGTAATTTAATTTAAAGCTCGTTTCTTTCCTTTGATTATATGTTTATGCATGTATATCGGAAGATGATTGCGATTGATGTTTAATATATGATGGAAGTTGTGTAATTAAACCCAGATCACCATAGGAAAGAATAGATTTTTAACCTTGACATAACGGAAGTTGATAGGTTGATTATCTAGGTTGTTAGATTTAATAAATCTTGCACCTTGTTTTGTTTGCGTCAATTTTATACATTGGAAGATGATAGATTGATAGACGAATTGCTTACGGAAGTAAGGATTCATACTTTTGATAGGTGAATCACGACTTTGATTAAATCATCATAAGATAATCTAGGGAGGAAGTTAAGGGTTGCGGGATGGTGGATCATGTTTGTTCTATGTTTTATTGCTTTGGTCATTATCATGTTCGTTTTATTGTTTTCCGTTAGTTGCCGTTTAATTTAGTTTATCGCTTTCAATCTTTCCTGGCTTTGGATTAACAATCCTCTGTCCAGTTTATTCTCCGTTTTAGTTTAGGTTTAGGTTTAGTTAATAAAGAAGAATTAATTAGATTAGATTCAACGCCCTTTTCCACGAGGATCGATACCCGCATTTTATCCAACTTTACTAGCAACTACCCGGTATTCGGCCGGTTAGGAGGTAGTTTTGCATGGTAGTATAGGTTTATAAATTTTCTTTTGTTTTAATGATGCAAAATCTCCCCAACAAAAGTGGCGCCGTTGCCTAAACATCTTAAGTATGTGTTTCTAAGAGAAGGTGACAAGCTTCCTTTGATCATCTCTGCCAAGCTATCTCGTATAGAAGAGCTTAAACTGTTAAACGTCTTGCGCAAAAATGAAAAAGCCTTTGGATGGCAGGTGGGAGATATCCGAGGGATATCTCCCGACATCTGTATGCACAAGATCAAGACTGAGGAGGGTGCAAAACGAGTTAGACAGCCTCAGAGAAGACTCAACCCTCACATGCAAGAGGTAGTCAAGAAGGATATCCGGGAAGTGCAGGAGGCCGGGAAAAACTTGTCACGGATTTTATTAATACAGAATAAACAAGTAATAAAACCGGTTAACCTCAAGTGCAAGGATCGTAGTACAGAGGCTAATGCCGGGTCGATCTTACGGGGAACTAGGCGAATGTTAACCCTAGCTTTTGTTTTAACTAATTATTGTCACGATTACTAACCTAACGAATAACTAACTAAATAAATATATAAAGTAACTAGGCAGAGGAGATTAATCCAATGCTAGGAGAGATTTGAAAGCGATAAAATAAACTAAAAGTGCAGGAAAATAGATTAACTAATCTAAACTAAGCTATGAGGATTGTAAATCAAGTTTATAAAAGACAAACGAGGATTGATCCACCTATCAACATGCATTGATCTCTCTATCTCGATTTTACGTGGTATTTTATTGAGGTTGTGATTTACCTTACCTAAACATGAACTCCTAATTCCTTGGGCAATTCATCTATTAACCTAGTATCTTCCAATACTAAATTAACACGTTAAAGAGATCAAAGGTGCCAACTTTTACGTTAACGATCTAGTTTTTAGACTTACTAACTTCCGTTAATGTAAATCTATTGAACTATTCTTATCTATGGTGATCTATGCTATTCAAGATTTCCATCAAACAATAACATATCAAGCACACAACATATCTTCCAATATAATTGCGTTAAAACAAGAATATGCATAGATAAGAAACAACCGTAATAAATACTCACAAGAAAAGTCTAAATAAAGAGATCAAGTCAATCTTTGACGGCTTCACAATTCTCGTTTGAAGGAGGTTCTAGCCTCTGAACATCCTCAAAGAACCCTAAAAGCGAGAAAAATAACATAGAACTAGCCTACTTTGATCGAACTTAAAAGTGCATAAAAGCGGAAATAAAAGTGTAAAACCGCAGCCAAGGCCGCCCCTAGGGTTTAGGGTTTTAAGATTGTAAAAACTCGTGTCTCAATGTGTGAAGATAGGCAAGTATTTATAGGGATTTGAGGCGGTTTCGGCTCAGTCGGTGGCGGACGCCCGTCTGTTTCAATGGACGCTCGTTCAGATTTCTTGGACTCCCCTCAGCCGCTCGTTCAAACTCCGTTCACACTCTCTGTATCAAGATTGTTTCCATGGACGCCCGTTCAGTATTGCCAACGCTCGTTCACCATGGACGCTGCATGGACGAACGTTCAGGATGACTTGAATGCGATTTTTGCATCTTTATCCCTTTCCTTCAATTCACTTCATCATTATCTCTTCTTAATTCTTTATAGCTCGAGTTTTAACCCTTTTTGATCATCATTTGAGCACATTGAACTTACCTATAATACATGGAAAACATCGCAAGACTGTAATAAAGTCCAATTAATTATAATTCACGATGAAAACACATAATTTATTCAATATTGCGAATAAGTCCTTAAAAACCTAGTATGCTCGATATTTCCATATGAGGGCTATTTATTATGAAATCAATCCAATTAAGAGGGAAAATATCGTGAAATATATCATAATAAAACATAGATTTTCACCCTTAACAACTCCCCCACACTTAAACTTTGCTCGTCCCGAGCAAAACAAAACGAAAATTAGGCTCGAGAAAGGAAAGCATGCATCTAAACAAATATAACATACATCCAATAACTTAGATGTCCACCGGTGTGTGAGTGCATAGCCATAGGGAACTTCCACTAGATCCAAACTTGAACAACTCAAGCAAAACTAGCTATTACCCCCCTCGCAGAATAGTAATAAATGACACTCATAAGGTGCACCCTACAAACGTGGCATATCCCGAAAAGGATGATCGAATATATCTAGGGCCTTTCTGAAATACTCAGAGGATAATCCCTACATCATATCTATCGGTTTATACTGGGGATAAGATTAACGAGAACTAGGCCCTATTCATTTCGTAACCATTTCTTAGTTGATTTAACTATTTCACTTTAAACACACATTAGAGAAAGCTATTGCCCTCATAGCAGAATAGGACATTTCAAGATAATACCCTACCTTACTCCAATCATAAGGCAGCTTTTCCTAACTGTCGTGAGCTTTTAGTCATCATAGTGGTATAGGACATACGTGGTATACCCTACCTCACTCAAATCATCGACTAGCTTCCGACACACCCATTTTAACCAACTATTAACTTGTCTTTTTAATTGACATTAGTCCCGTGTTACTTATCACATTCAAACGTCTAGATATTCACAGTATATCGTACTTGGAACTAAATACAACCTATCATAAATCTCACGATATGCACGTAGCACTAAGCACATGACTTAAAAGATAATCAAAAATTACTGATCCACAACGGGGTATAACTTAATAAAAATAGCTCATCATTCACTATGGCTCGTGAAATGTAAATCTTGGTGAAACAACTAACTTATCAAACATATGAAATACGAATGATCAAGGGATTGAATACCCCCGAATCAAGACTCAACCCTCACTCATTAGTCGGATCCCGCTGATCACAGTAGATGATGGACCGGGAGGCACTATAGTCCTTCAATTCAATTTTGACATTAGCGATAATCCCTACATCATATCTATCGGTTTATACTGGGGATAAGATTAACGAGAACTAGGCCCTATTCATTTCGTAACCATTTCTTAGTTGATTTAACTATTTCACTTTAAACACACATTAGAGAAAGCTATTGCCCTCATAGCAGAATAGGACATTTCAAGATAATACCCTACCTTACTCCAATCATAAGGCAGCTTTTCCTAACTGTCGTGAGCTTTTAGTCATCATAGTGGTATAGGACATACGTGGTATACCCTACCTCACTCAAATCATCGACTAGCTTCCGACACACCCATTTTAACCAACTATTAACTTGTCTTTTTAATTGACATTAGTCCCGTGTTACTTATCACATTCAAACGTCTAGATATTCACAGTATATCGTACTTGGAACTAAATACAACCTATCATAAATCTCACGATATGCACGTAGCACTAAGCACATGACTTAAAAGATAATCAAAATTAATGATCCACAACGGGTATAACTTAATAAAATAGCTCATCATTCACTATGGCTCGTGAAATGTAAATCTTGGTGAAACAACTAACTTATCAAACATATGAAATACGAATGATCAAGGGATTGAATACCCCCGAATCAAGACTCAACCCTCACTCATTAGTCGGATCCCGCTGATCACAGTAGATGATGGACCGGGAGGCACTATAGTCCTTCATGTAGATTTTGACATTAGCACTCAGGTTAAGACCATCACGTACGTTATCATAGTTCCACCTTGTTCGGGAGGCAGCGATTTCACGACTGAGGAGTTGCAGGAGGCCATAGGACGTCCCTACACGATCCTTAATGATCCTATGCTGACGGATTTGGCACTAGTGCTGCAGGATGAGCATTTCAGAGGTGTTGAGGTAGCCGGTGAGGATTGGTGTTTGCAAGATGAATACGACTTTCCTCCAGCTGTCGACATGCTTCGACGTCTCATTCGCGTAGTGGATTGGGATGAAATCTACGCAGACTAGTGAGTTTTTTTAATTCAATTATTCAATCTTGATTCGTTAAGCACAGAAAACAAGTAAATACTACAAATTTAACGAGGATATGAACCAATTTGATCTCACAATTGCATGATCAAGGGATTAATAATGCTTCAACTGGAAAAGGGAAAATTAGCTACTCATTGACATAATAAAAACATAAGAAATAATTCAAAATACCTTGATGAATTGCAGAAAATTGAGAAGAGTGTGGATGTTGGAAGAGATAAACCCTAAAAAAAATAAAACTCAAAGTCGCACAAGTTGAATGTCGACTAAGGTCTAAAAATTCCCTTCAAAAGCTGCGCTGCCTTTTTTCCAAAGCTCCGTTGCTTTTTCTTCTTTTTTTCTTTTTTTTTTTTTTTTTTTTGGGAATTTATTCCTAATAATTAATAATAATAATCCATAATAAAATAATATCCTAATAAATAAAATAAAACATCTAAAAATAAAACCATGAAAATAGGAGAATAAATTCATTAAATCCAGCTCGTAAGTGGTGTCTTGACTTGGGTCTCGGTGGACTTTTTATGTTCTCACTGTAGTTGGGATCCCGAAATCATCCGAAAGTGAAAATCGTCGTTAAACCACCAAAATTATATCCCTTCTCACTCTATAACTAGTACAGGGTAAGTCAGAGTCGATCCCACGAGGAACAGTTGATTATTTCTTTTCGGAAGGGTAATCAAACAGATAGTGTAGGATAACTTTAAAATTAAATATAAAATCACTAAGTATGCGAGAAATAATCACCGCGAGAAAATTTAGAAGCGAACGAAGCTAATAATAGAGGAAAAATCAATCTAAGAGGATTCGGCTAAAGCAATTATTTTCTCCTTAATCCTTACAAGCTGGTCATTGATGCATAAATTACTCATTGAACTCGTAATAAATTAGTTATAATGCCGACAATCGCCAAGCAACCAGATTTATCCTAATTTTGATAAGCGGGATGACAATCGCCACTACTTACACTCTAATCAGATAGCACACCTCTCAACAATCGCCGTGAGGTTTGGTGAGAACAGTCGCATTAATTCTTGGACAAACCTAATTCTAGATATTAACGCACATCGGGTTAACTTTAACCTAGATTACTTATTTCCACAACAGGGAATCCTACGGGCTACGAACCGGCAGGCAATGTGTTGTTTACCACTAAAAATCAAATCTTTGTTGACAATCGTCTCGATTAGATTTTTGGTATTTGATTAAACAATCAAAATAACAACCCTGCAGTAGTAATTAATTCAATTATTCAATCTTGATTCGTTAAGCACAGAAAACAAGTAAATACTACAAATTTAACGAGGATATGAACCAATTTGATCTCACAATTGCATGATCAAGGGATTAATAATGCTTCAACTGGAAAAGGGAAAATTAGCTACTCATTGACATAATAAAAACATAAGAAATAATTCAAAATACCTTGATGAATTGCAGAAAATTGAGAAGAGTGTGGATGTTGGAAGAGATAAACCCTAAAAAAAATAAAACTCCAAAGTCGCACAAGTTGAATGTCGACTAAGGTCTAAAAATTCCCTTCAAAAGCTGCGCTGCCTTTTTTCCAAAGCTCCGTTGCTTTTTCTTCTTTTTTTCTTTATTTTATTTTATTTTATTTTTTTTTTTTTTTTTTTTTTTTTTTTTTTGATTGAATTGCAGCTTTTTTTTTTTTTTTTTTTTTTTTTTTTTTTTTTTCAAAACATACATAATGGTCCACTGGATAATATATATATACAGCACAAGGACCAACCAACAGATATACTCCACCAAGAAAACAAACTCATCAAAGCAATTTACTTTTACCCTTAATGACACAAGTGGGACAGAAAGAAGTAGGGGATCTCGTAAGAAAAAGGCTTATGGTTAAAATTTCTGGAGCTAATAAAAAAAAATTGGTCAGGCTAGACGGGGCTCACTAGGGGGTATATAGTACGGGTAGGCCAACAAAAGTGGGTCTAAAAGGGTTAAATCACAAAGTGCCTCAATCATTTAAGTTTCTTGAATTTGAAAAAGGTGTGGTCTCGAAATGTATGTCAATGCAAATTCTAGAATGACATTGGATGTGTGGATGCCACTCAAAGGAAAATATGAAGCGAGTCGCTCTTTGGTTAAGTGAAATCCTCACTTTTAAGTGGCTTTTGTTAGGGCTCAATTATTTACCTCCAAAGTTCACAAACAAGTGATATAAGGTGAGTGTGTATCAACAAAAATGTGTGTTCGCATTGATCAATTACCATTTGATTATTATTATCAAACATAAGATTTACATGAGAGAGTTGGTAAAGTGTCATAAAGGGCATCCTCGGTGCTATGAGATCCTAATATGTCCTATATATGCGGTCTTAATATGTCCTAAATATGCAATTCTAATATGCAATGCATGAGAAACCCCCCCACACTTAAATCATACATTGTCCCCAATGTATGTTAAAAGTGTGTGAGAACTAAAATAAAATAAAGTTAACAAAAATAAAAATAAAAATAAAAATAAAAATATGATGTATGAAATGACTATAGGGCATGCACGAGATGTAATGAATATATAAAGGAAATGATATGCATGTAAATGGAAAAAAAAATAATAAAAAATAAAAAATGGGAAAGATACATTACTTAAGAAGCAGAGGGGTTCATGCATAGTGGAGGACCGCACTTTGAAGCTTGGAGAGAGTATTATTTTGGCGGAATAATGCGGTCGTGACCTCGCACTTCTTGCGTGTTGGCAATTAGTTTGGCCTCCATGTTGACCGTGGCATTACGCACTTCCATGAAGTTAGAGGCATGCAGATCTTGATTCCTCTTTTAAACTAGCCACTTGTGCATGTGAGCTAGCTAGCTCTCAACGCAAACCTTGAATTTCCATGATCAATGTCTCGAACCGTGGTGGCATCAAAAGTCTTCTCGGGGTAGGATATTTGCCTTTAGAGAGGCGTGGGGACCATGTGCGGAGCCACGCAGAGAACACCATCTTCATCATCAACAAATTGGAGCACCTTTAGATATTTTAGGTCCATGGGTTTCGGATTAAATCGCGCAAGACACAGTTGGTTTGATTCGTGTCAAAATCACATAAGGAGGTTGCCAACCTTGTGATTAAAGGGCCCATGACCAATGTTCGAGACTTGCTCTCATGCATCGACTTAGCCCGCTGCGTTGAATTGTTCGGGTTGCCCAATACCCAAAGTGTACTTTGACGCCTTGTTGCATATAATGTAGCAACATGATTTCATTATCGGAGCACAAATTTCTTTGAAGAAGTTCTTCCGGTGAAAGCGAGTGGAAAGGAAACGGCGATCACTCGCAAGGCGGGATCGACAATATAGAGTCGGCACACGAAGAATTCTTGTGCCAAATGGCATAAGCGCATAATTGGTCCCAATAATGAGCCTTGTTAAACTTCTTCGGAACAGAACATATGTAGTTGATATATTCCGAAGAAGTAACCATATCATCCGTAAGAAATCCCAAATGCATACCAAACTGAGTGAGTGACAAATTAAATGATCTGCCGAACAAGCGAAACGAAACACACGGAGTAGTGGCACAGAATGGATCCGGAACCTCAAAACGAAAGGTGACATAAAATTCCAAAATAAGCTCAATATAGGCCGTCTCATTCATAGTCAAATAGGCACCCACCAATGGACTCCAAATACTTTTTGATGACTTCGTAAAGATCAAGAGATTCCAATGTAGCCCGATCAAAAACTTGCATTCAACAATTTCACGTTTAGATAAAATTTTGTACCTTTCTTGTTCCACGGGTCCTCAAAATTTAAGTGGCCTTGTAATTGTTCCGTGGAAGGAACGAAAGTCTCTCTGGCTTTGACAACTTTCCTTCGCTACTCGATTCCGGAAGTGACGTCAATGCGTTTAATCGCTTGGTGCCCGTTCTTTCCGTCACATGGGATGATGTCGCCATTTGTTTTCGACTTCGTGTTTAAGGGTTTGGCAGCCTGCCTAGGGCGTTGGGGCCTTCGCTTGGGTGGGTTCTTATCGCAGGCCATGGTGGGAGTCGAGATGGGTGGCTGCGTGGTAGAGGAGTGAGGTCGGAGGTGTTTTGAAGCGATAGAGGTGGCGGTTCTTTTGATTGCGTAAGGCTGCTCTCGCTTGATTTACAATTTGCCGAGGAGATAGGAAGAAAAAAAAAAAACAAAAAGAATGGGAAGAAAAGAAATTTTTTTTTTTTTTTTTTTTTTTTTTTTTAAACTGAACGTGAATCCAAAGTTTTTTTTTCTTTCTTCTTTTTTTTTTTTTTTCTTTTTTTTTTTTTTTTTTTTTTTTTTTTTTTTTTAGGATCCCGACTTCTTGGAATTGTGAAAAACAACTTCCATTAAGAGCACATAGTGTGGATTGGACACGTCGGGATCCCGACTTCGCTAAAATTGGACATCCTCCATTCTTGACTACTATTACCAAGCCGCGCCTCCATACCGAAATGCATGGCCACTCTCCTAGATCTTGATAAAAATCATCCGTCTCACTGCAGGATAGACATAAAGAACTCCAGCCACATGCAATTCTCTCCTTTTCTCATGGTTGAACAAAGAAAACAAAGAAAAACAAACACCAAACATTGGGTTGCCTCCCAATAAGCGCCTTTGTTTTAAGTCGTTGGCTCGACGTAAAGATCGCTTCAACTAATCGAGATAGGTAGGCTCCACTAAGCCGACTTTTTCAAATGCAAACACCACTGCTAGGAGCTCCTTTTCAGTTGTGGTGTAGTTGCATTGTGATTGGTTCAAGGTCTTCGAGGCATAATATATAACATGGCTTGCTCTTCCCACACGTTGTCCTAGAATCGCCCCACAACAGTAGTCACTTGCATCACACATTATCTCAAAAGGGAGTGACGAATCAGGGGTTGAATGATGGGTGCGGATGTGAGCTTTGCCTTGATTCATCATGCGCCTTCTTGCATTCCTCATCAAATTCAAAAGGAACGTCTTGTTGCAACAACTTGCATAGAGGTTGGGCTATCTTCGAGAAATCTTTAATAAACTGCGATAAAACCCAAAGATGGCCAAGGAAACTACGAATATCCTTCACATTAGCAAAGATATGGTAATTTTGCAATTAAATCAACCTTGGCTTTATCTACCTCTATTCTTTTTTCGGACACAACATGCCCTAACACTATCCCATCTTTCACCATAAAGTGACATTTTTCATAATTGAGCACGAGATTAGTGTACAAATGGCGTTTTAGCACATGAGACAAATTCCTAAGCATTCATCAAATGAATCCCCATAGACGATAAAATCATCCATAAAAATTTCAATGCACTTTTCAATCATGTCGAAAATATACTCATCATGCACTCTCGAAACGTGCACGGGGCGTTACACAATCCAAACGGCATACGCTGAAAGCATATGTACCAAATGGACATGTGAATGTGGTCTCTCACTTTGTCTTCGTGAGCGACTACTATTTGGTAGTACCCGAATACCCATCAAGAAAGCAAAGAAAGACTTACCTGCGATCCTTTCCAACATTTGATCGATGTAAGGGAATGGAAAATGATCCTTGCGGGTAGGCTGCGTTGAGTTTGCGAAAATCAATACACATTCTCCATCCCGTTTGTGGTCTCACTGCCACTTGCTCGTGCTTCTCATTCTCTTCGATAGTAAAACCAGCTTTCTTTGGTACCACGTGAACAGGGCTAACCCATTCACTGTCAGAAATGGGGAATATAATTCCCAACTCAAACAATTTTACGATCTCTTTCATTACTACCTCCTTCAGGGTAGGGTTCAGCTTGCGTTGTGGATCACGCACCGGTTTGGCATTTTCCTCGAGCAAAATTCGGTGCATGCAAATAGAGGGCTTATTCTTGATGTCACCCAATGTCCACCCAATGGCTTCTTTATGGTCCTTAGAACTCTAATCAAGTTCTCTTCTTGCTCATTAGTCAAGTCTTTGGCAATTATAATGCAAGGTATCATTGTCACCCAAAAATGCATACTTCAAATGTTCTGGCAAAGGTTTGAGCTCCAACTTGGGTGCCTGCACAGATGACGGCAAAATCCTTTCGGACGAACCAGTTAGTGGCAACACCGGCGGTGTAAACTTGGAACTATATGAGGGTGTAGAGTATAGAGCCATAATGGCTTCATTGAGCGCCTCATCTAATTCTTCGTTTACATCTCGGTCGGTTAAACTATTAGATATAACATAGTCCGTCTCATCCTCACAGCATAATCTCTCATACACCTCTTCCACACAAGAATCAATAACACTCACATGATAGACAGACTCTTCATCACTAGGATACTTCATAGCCTCATAGATATTAAAAGTGACAATTTTTCCGTCAAATTCAAATGTCAAAGTACCCTTATCTACATCGATTTTAGTTTTAGCTGTCTTCATAAATGGCCTCCCTAACAATATAAGTGAAGGATGTGGTGAATATGCATCATCCATATCAATTATATAAAAGTCTACAGGAAAGATTAGGTCATGAACTTTTACTAGAACATCTTCCACCACGCCCTCTGGATAAGAATTGGACCTATCTGCCAACTGGATTACCACTCGGGTATCCTTTAATGGTCCCAAATTCAAATCGTTGTAAACCGAGAGAGGCATGACGTTAATAGATGCGCCTAGGTCAAGCATGGCCTTATCAACCCTCTTGTTCCCTATGATGCAAGGAATTGTGTACATACCTGGGTCTTTGCATTTTGGTGGCACCTTACGTTGTATGACCGCAGACACGTTCTCATCCGCCATCACTCTTGCATTGGGCCTTAACTTCATCTTCTTGGTGCACAGTTCTTTCAGAAATTTTGCATATCTAGGCACTTGTTTGATGGCCTCCAACAAAGGAAGATTGATTTCCACTTTCTTGAAAATATCCAACATAGCCTTTTCTTCCTCTTCTTTCTTCGCCTTTGCTAACCTGCCTGGAAAAGGTGGAGGGATAATAATCTTTGATTCTTTTTCCTTAGGCCTAGACTCAGTCGGTTCATCAGCATTTGCTTCCTTGGAATTATCCTCCACTTGCACCTTTTCAACAACTTTCTCTCGAGTGGGCTCAGACAATTCTTTACCACTTCGCAAAACCACTGCATTAACATTCTCTCTTGGATTCACCACTTGGGAAGGAAGCTTCCCTTGATTGTCCTTCAATTGGTTCATATCAGCTGCCAACTGAGACATTTGAATCTCGAGATTCCTTACTCCCGCTCTCGACTCACTCTGAACCTGTTGAATTTCTTGACGAAAATCTTGACGCAGCTTCTGATTTTCCTGCTGAATAGTTTGTTGGAGGGTACTCGTCATAGTTTTCATCATATCCTCCATTGAGAAATTGGTAGGAGTTGGGGTTTGGGCCCTTTGCAAAATCTGTGGTTGGGCACCCTGTGTTCTATAGTTGTTTGGGTATGGATCATACCTTCTTTGTTGGTACTGCCCTTGATAACCACCTACAACATTAACCTGTTCAGTTCCCTCCTCTTGTAGGGTTGGACACATGTCAGTAGGGTGTCCAATCGTGCTGCAGATTCCACATGCCTGGACTTGTTGAACTTGCCCAGTCGCCATCTTTTCCACTATAGAGGTCAATGTATCCAACCTATGATCAATGGTAGACAAGCTAGCTTCATTCACTGGCCTAGGCGTATCCTGCCTAGTGCCATATTGTTGGGCGTTGGACGCCATATTCTCAATTAAAACGCGAGCCTGTTCAACCGTATGATTCACAAATGCTCCCCCACTTGCAGCATCGATAATTGTTCTTTCATTGTTCAATAATCCTCAAAGAAATCATCAAGCAATAGTTGTTCGGGAATCGATCTTTGAGGACAAGCGCACATAATTGCTTAAATCTTTCCCAGTAATCAAAAAGTGTCTCACCCGGTACCTGTCTAATCCCACAAATGTCTTTCCTTATGTTGGCAGCTCGGGATGCAGGAAAAAATCTTTCCAAAAATTTTGATCTCATGGCGTTCCATGTAGTGATTGATCCTGAAGGTAATGAGTAGAACCAATCTCTAGCTCTGCCTTCTAGTGTCAATGCAAAGGTTCGTAGCTTCATTTCATCTTCTGTCATACCTTGCATTCTTTGAGTGGTGCAAGACAACTGATGATCTCTTAGATGTTTATAAGGGTCCTCGCCCATTTTTCCATGAAACTTAGGCAAGGAATGGATCACTGAAGACTTCAGATCAAAAGGTTGATTGTTCTCTGGGAAAGCAATGCATAACGGGTTAGTCACATCGAGGCAGCCATTTCTCGCAGTGGTTCTTTCAGGCCTTGGTGCAGGAGGATCCTGAACATTATTCTGATTAACATTGTTCTGATTTTGATTTTGATTTTGCCTTGGATTTTCCGCCATTTCTTCTGATTCTGTTTCAGAAAATGCCTCTTCTTCCGATGAACTTGCTAAATAATCAGCTCGAGCTAAATCTGGGGAAGAAGATGAAGCCTGAAGTTGCCTTTTAGCTTCTTTTGTCTGCTTAGTGAGCTTTTTTGCTGTCTTTTCTATCTCTGGATCAAATATCAGTTCACTTGTTCTTGAGGACCTTGGCATAAACTGAAACAGTCAGTGCAATAAGTTCCAAAAAGAAATAAATTCACCGTTCCCCGGCAACGGCGCCAAAATTTGTAGTATTTGTAGTATTTGCTGGTTTTATGCACTTTCTGGTTATTTTAGTTCTCACACACTTTTAACATACATTGGGGACAATGTATGATTTAAGTGTGGGGGGGTTTCTCATGCATTGCATATTAGAATTGCATATTTAGGACATATTAAGACCGCATATATAGGACATATTAGGATCTCATAGCACCGAGGATGCCCTTTATGACACTTTACCAACTCTCTCATGTAAATCTTATGTTTGATAATAATAATCAAATGGTAATTGATCAATGCGAACACACATTTTTGTTGATACACACTCACCTTATATCACTTGTTTGTGAACTTTGGAGGTAAATAATTGAGCCCTAACAAAAAGCCACTTAAAAGTGAGGATTTCACTTAACCAAAGAGCGCACTCGCTCATATTTTCCTTTGAGTGGCATCCACACAGTCCAATGTCATTCTAGAATTTGCATTGACATACATTTCGAGACCACACCTTTTTCAAATTCAGTAAACTTAAATGATTGAGGCACCTAGGATTTAACCCTTTTTAGACCCACTTTTGTTGGCCTACCCGTACTATATACCCCCTAGTGAGCCCCGTCTAGCCTGACCAATTTTTTTTTATTAGCTCCAGAAATTTTAACCATAAGCCTTTTTCTTACGAGATCCCCTACTTCTTTCTGTCCCACTTGTGTCATTAAGGGTAAAAGTAAATTGCTTTGATGAGTTTGTTTTCTTGGTGGAGTATATCATTGGTTGGTCCTTGTGTTTGTATATATATATTATCCAGTGGACCATTATGTATGTTTGAAAAAAAAAAAAAAAAAAAAAAAAAAAAAAAAAAAAAAAAAAAAAAAAGGCTGCAATTCAATCAAAAAAAAAAAAAAAAAAAAAAAAAAAAAAAAGGGGGAAGTAAAGCAGCTAAAGAACAAATAAATAAATAAGAGCTTTGATGATTATTATTATTATTATTAGTAGTAGTAGTATGTGAAGCGTAAGTGCCGAGAAGCATGTGGTGATTTATGGCATTTGGATAGTTGCTTTTATTCCTTGATGATACATGGTATTACCCATATATTTACCCTTTCCCACCTTGTTTTCTTGTCCCTGGCCCCGTTACGACCACTCGTCAAGACCTCATGATTTGTGCATTGGATTTGAAATATATAGTGGTGGAGTTTTGATTGATATGCAAACCTATAGTAATGCTTGGTTGTGTGTTGATTATTGAGAGAGTGAATCGTCCCTATGCATTTTTTGAGAGTTTCACCCGTGAGGACATGTTGGGACCTTCTTATTTTACCACTTTAAGTTTATGATCAAGTGAGTTAAGGTTAGTTGTATGAACACTAGTGTGTGGTGTGTATTGCTTAAATACCCTTTGGTTTGCATTATAAAATATTGGGATGATGAGGCAGTTGGACGGGCGTCATTTTTGGTATTCTTTCGGTGCATTGCATTCATGTAGTTTAAGGTCATGCATTTAGGATTTAGGTTCATGCATTTTTCTTTTGTTATTTTTGGGACGAGAGTGCATTACTTGAGGACAAGCAATTGTCTAAGTGTGGGGGAGTTTGATAAGTCAATAATTGACGATGTTTTGGTGCGTAGTTTATGCCTGTTTTCTCTGGAGATACATTAAGCACCTTATATGGGCCTTCCCATCTGGATTTCAACTTACCTGGCATGAGTTTCAACCGAGAGTTGAACAATAAAACCAACTGGCCTTCTCGAAACTCTTTATGGCGGATCAATTTGTCGTGCCAGAGCTTCGTTCTCTCCTTATACATCCGGCGTTCTCATACGATTCCAATCGCGCTTCTAACTCTTGGAGTTGCGTTTCCTCTCTAGTCCCGCATCTTTCAGACTCATGTTGGCCTCTTTCACGGCCCAGTAGGATCGATGCTCTACCGCCACGGGTAAATGACAAAGCTTTCCAAAGACAAGTCTATATGGGGACATGCCAATGGGTGTCTTATACGCGGTACGGTAAGCCCATAAAGCGTCATCCAGTCTCGAACTCCAATCCTTTCTACCCGGATTCACCATCTTTTCTAAGATCGCCTTCACTTCCCTGTTCGACACTTCAGCTTGTCCATTGGTCTGCGGGTGGTATGTGGTAGCCACCCGATGGTGTACTCCATACTTTAGCATAAGTGCCTTCACGCTTCTGTTGCAAAAATGGGTCCCTTGGTCACTTATGATGGCTCGGGGGAGTCCAAATCTGCTAAAAATGTGTGATCTGAGGAAAGCACAAACAACTTGAGAATCATTAGTCCTGGTAGCCTTCGCCTCTACCCACTTAGAGACGTAGTCCACCGCAAGCAATATATATAAGTTCCCAAATGAACTAGGGAAAGGGCCCATAAAATCCATACCCCACACATCAAAGATTTCACAAAATAATATGGGTTGTTGGGGCATTTCGTCCTTAGAGGAAATGTTACCAACTTTCTGGCATTGAATGCATGTCTTACAAAAATGGTAACAATCCTTAAATATACTCTCCCAATAAAAACCACTATCAAGCACCTTGCGTGCTGTTCTCTTCGGTCCAAAATGACCTCCACAAGCCAATTCATGGCAATATGATAGGATGGAGTGGACCTCATCCTCAGGAACGCATCGGCGGATTACTTGGTCGGAGCCAAGCTTCCACAGATGAGGCTCATCCCATATATAATACTTAGATTCACTTTTCAGTTTATTCTTCTTGGCTGTGGACATATCAGAGGGTAGGACACCAGAAACTAAGTAATTAACAATATCCGCATACCATGGTTCCTTACCTATCTTACCTGTCGTGGCAAAGAGATGCTCATCAGGAAATGTTTCATTAATTGGCAGCTTTTCTTCTTCCTTTACAATCCTGCTCAAGTGATCTGCCACTGAATTTTCCACTCCCTTCCGGTCTTTGATTTCCAAATCAAACTCTTGCAACAATAATATCCATCTGATTAACCAGCATAAAACCAGGATAGGAGCGTTCTTTTGCAACAAGAATCGCCAAATTTGGTTTAGAAACGAAGATTTGAGGTTTGGAGGAGGGGAAGAGTCGGGTTCTCCTCAAATCGAACTTAAAAGTGCATAAAACTGGAAATAAAAAGTGTAAAACCGCAGCCAAGGCCGCCCCTAGGGTTTAGGGTTTTAAGATTGTAAAAACTCGTGTCTCAATGTGTGAAGATAGGCAAGGATTTATAGGGATTTGAGGCGGTTTCACTAAGTCGGCGGACGGACGCCCGTCTGTTTCAATGGACGCTCGTTCAGATTTCTTGGACTCCCCTCAGCCGCTCGTTCAAACTCCGTTCACACTCTCTGTATCAAGATTGTTTCCATGGACGCCCGTTCAGTATTGCCAACGCTCGTTCACCATGGACGATTTGCATGAATAACGTTCGGGATGACTTGAATGCGATTTTTGCATCTTTATCCCTTTCCTTCAATTCACTTCATCATTATCTCTTCTTAATTCTTTATAGCTCGAGTTTTAACCTTTTTGATCATCATTTGAGCACATTGAACTTACCTATAATACATGGAAAACATCGCAAGATCGTAATAAAGTCCAATTAATTATAATTCATGATGAAAACACATAATTTATTCAATATTGCGAATAAGTCCTTAAAAACCTAGTATGCTCGATATTTCCATATGAGGGCTATTTATTATGAAATCAATCCAATTAAGAGGGAAAATATCGTGAAATATATCATAATAAAACATAGATTTTCACCCTTAACATCTAGAGATTAAGGAAAAGTCCTTCACAAACTGACGATAGAATCCCGCGTGGCCAAGAAAACCTCGCAATGTCTTAAGATTGGTTGGTGGAGGCAGTTTTTCAATCACCTCTACTTTTGTTCTATCCACCTCTATACCGTTCTTTGAAATACGGTGGCCAAGTACTATACCTTCAGTAACCATAAGATGACATTTCTCCCAGTTAAGCACCAGATTCGTCTCCTCGCATCTCTTCAACACTCGTGCTAGATGCGTGAGACATGAATCAAAATCATCTCCAAATATGGAGAAATCATCCATAAAGATCTCTAGGAAATCTTCAACAATATCAGCAAACAGAGAAATCATGCATCTTTGAAATGTTGCTGGTGTGTTGCACAAACCTAAGGGAATTCTATTGTAAGCGAAGGTTCCATATGGACATGTAAAAGTGGTCTTTTCACGATCCTCGGGTGCGATATGAATTTGATAGTATCCCGAGTAACCATCAAGAAAGCAATAAAACGCATGTCCGCTCAGTCTCTCGAGCATTTGATCAATGAAAGGAAGAGTGAAATGATCTTTGCGAGTTGCATCATTCAACTTCCTAAAGTCAATGCACACTCTATGACCAGTAATGAGTCTAACATGAATCAACTCATTTAACTCATTGGCTTGTACAGTCAAACCTCCCTTCTTAGGAACTACGTGGATCGGGCTATCCCATTCACTATCAGAGATAGGAAAGATGATTCCCATTTCTAACATCTTAATAACTTCATCACTAACCACGTCTTTCAATTGTGGAGTCAACCTTCTTTGGGGTTGTGCAACTGCTTTCTTTGCAGGATCGACAGAGATTTTATGCATACAAACGCTACGGCTTATGCCTTTAACGTCAGCTATTGTCAATCCAAATGCTCCGCGATACTCTCTCAACACTCTCATCAGCTTTTCTTCTTGTATTTCAGTCAAGGAGGAAGAAATAATAAGCGGCAAGGTCTCATCTTGAAGGAATACATACTTTAAATGCGCAGGCAGAGGCTTTAATGTCATATTAGTAGGAGGCTCTTCTAACGAGGTCTTTAGCTTTTGTCCGGTTAGCTTAAGCTCAAAGAACTTATGCCATGTCGGCCTATGGTAGAATTTCTCAACCTCAGTAGACTTCATCTCCTCAACATGGCCAGGGGTTCCTCTACTACATCCAGGCCATATCACTTTTTCTTCCTCGCTACGCTCATATTTCACTTCATCCTCTAATTCCAAGGTAGCCTCGAGGAAATCCTTAATATCCTCATATTGTTGGAAGTCATTGACAAGCTTATCAACAGAATCCAACATGAAACATGCATCCTCTCCATCATCAGGTGTCTTCATAGTGCCAAACACGTTGAATGCTATTTCATCTACATTAACTCTTAACACTAACTCTCATTTGTAAACATCGATAAGCGTCCTAATAGTGGCCATAAAAGGTCTTCCTAAGATTAGGGGCACTTCGTAGTTAGCTTCCATATCTAGCACAACAAAGTCGACAGGAAACACAAATTTCTCAACTCTTACTAGCACATTCTCAACCACTCCACAAGGTTACTTAACCGAACGATCAGCTAATTGCAAAGTAATTGAAGTCTTTTTAAGGTCTTTCATACCTAGATTTTGAAAAATGGATAGAGGCATCAGATTTACGCTCGCTCCTAGATCACACAAGGCCTTGTTCAAACATACGTTACCTATGGTGCAGGGAATGAGAAAACTTCCCGGATCCTTGCACTCAACGGGTAACTTATGTTGAAGAATAGCTGAGCACTCCTCATTTAGGCAAATGGTCTCTAGACTAGGAGTTTCCTCTTAGTAGAGACAGCTTCTTTTAAGAACTTGGTGTACTCAGGCATCTCAGCAAGTGCTTCAACTAAAGATATATTGATTTGTAACTTTCTAAAGATATCTATGAACTTCTTATACCTCGTATCATCAACCTTAGGCTTAGATTTGCGTGGAGGATAAGGTAAGGTTGAAGGATCGACATCAGTGAAAATAGGATACTTATTATTATAAAGCTCAACTCTAGGGCCACCAGGTTCCTTATAGGTTTCTTGCTCAGGCAAGGTTCCAGAGGTATTTGCTTCCTTGCTTGGCTCACCATCCTTACTCTCTACGGCTTTCTCCTTCTCTTTTAAAGATGGTGGAGTTACTTCTTTCCCACTTCTAGTCATGATCGTATTCAAATCCTTAGGATTTTTATCAGTGTTCTTGGCAATCCTCCAGGAGGTCTAGTTGAGACTTGCTCAGCTAATTGTCCTATTTGGTGTGTGAGATTCTGGACTATGGCTTCTTGATTGGTCACCTTAGCATCGTTCTTCTGACAATATTGGCTAAAGTTAGTGGCTAACTCAGCCATCGATTTTGAAAGTTGTCCCATATTGTCAGTAACGACATTACTCAATTTTTCTATCGCAGCTTCCCAACCAAAAGTTTTAGTCTGCTGGGGTATATAAGTAGTAGGTGGTTTATGATTTGGCTTATATCGGAATCCAGGATGGTTATGATTTGGCTTATATCCTCCCCATTGATTTCCTTGTCTCCCAATATAGTTGGCTTCTTCAGTACTAGCAAACTCACTTTGATGAATCACTTCGATTCCAGTCCCTTTTCTCCACTCTTGCCATCCTCTCTTGCATTCCATCTACCTTATTGTTGATAACAGACAGTTGTTCTAAGGTTTTGGTAGATGCACTATCCTCAAATATGTCAGCGGCCATCTTCACAATAGCTATGCCATTGCCTCCCCATTGACTATTCATCGCTATTTGCTCCATCTTTCCTTTTGCATCCTCAGGAGATAAAAGAACAAACGCTCCATTGCTAGTGGCGTCTACTCTAATTTTCTCAGTCTCTCTCAATCCATGGTAAAAAACTTGCATTAAAAGCCAAAGAGAGATATCATGATGAGGACACTTTTTCATAGCTTCCTTAAAACGCTCCCAAGCTTGATCAAAACTCTCCCAGGTTGTTGCTTAAATCCTAAGATGTCTTGGCGTAACTTAAAGGTTTTTCCTAAAGGAAAATACTTATTCATGAATTTTTGCAACAATTGTTCCCAAGTAGTGATAGATCCAGCCTCTAAAGAGAGAAGCCATTGCTTAGCTTTATCTTTCAAAGTGAAAGGGAAAAGCTTAAGATGAATGTTACCCTCCGAGATTAATTCTGGCTTCACAGTGCTGACGATTTCCAAGAAATTCGTCACGTGAACACCAGGATCCTCATTTTGGATTCCATGAAAAGTGGAATAGTTGGTCAGCATTTGAATTACATTAGGCCTAGGGTGATAGACTTCCGCAGGGTCTTGCGGTGCTACGATAGCGGGAATGAATTGCTCAATAGTAGGCGTTGCATAACTTTGTAAAGTGCGCCTCGCTCCTTGAGCTAAGGCTCGGTTTCCATTATTAGCATTATTGTCATTATTAATAACTTGTTCAGGATTAAGTACCTGGTTCGGATTGTTCAGAACGCCTTCCATTTCTGCCTCAGATTCAGAATTCTCAGAATGATCGGTTGTACGTCCTTCTTCCAATCCTTGCTCGCTTTCCTCAAGATTTGGACCCTCTTCTCCTTGCTTAGCCAGTTCTCTAGCTAACTTCCTATTTCGTTTTGCAAATCTCTCTATTTCCGGATTATAAGGCTCAAGCTCTTCCTTCGATCTCCGAGTAGTGTACTATAAAATAATAAAAAAACAATAAAACAATTAAAAACTTTAAAGGCTAGGCATTTAACAAGACTATATAATAAAAACGAAACTAAAACAGACTCTAAAAATTATGAAAAATACGAAAACACAAAGCAGAAACAGTGTCAAACAAAACAAAATAGAAACTACCCAGAAAAAATGGTGGCTCGGCGAGTATGAAGCTCATTTGCCAATGAGTTCACTGAGATTCAGGAAGCGCCTGATTCGTTCTACGACACTAACAGGTTCATTCTATGCTATGAAAACTAATTAAACAGTCACTATTCACAATATTTACGAATCTACTTTTAATGAAATAAGCTATACTTGATTAATGACACGAGTCCCCGGCAACGGTGCCAAAAACTTGATGTCGGGTCAAGAATTAAAAATACTCGATACCTATATAACACAGTAGCAAGAGAACTAGGATCAATCGTAGTATAGTTAGATAGAGTCGAGGTCGATCCCACAGACACTCGGCTTAAACGAAATATAACTTATTAAACCAAAAGCAAATTAAATGCGGTCTTCGACGAACAATTAACGTAGAATTAAAATTAACACAATAGAAACACAAAACCAACAAAAGACACAACGACACTAAGACACTTATTTTTATAGGTTTTATAAATGATTAACAAACGGTATTGATAATGCTAGTAGTAATTACTCCCCCATGCTATGTAGATTTACGACGAGACAAAATAAGACATTTAAGATTAATTATTCTGACTACGGGAGTCATCCCCTAAAATAGATCTAGCTCCGGGTAGGTCATCTAGATCATCGTGTCTCCGTTACGTGACTTCGCCCCGTAGGCCTCCATCTCATATAACTTCTGGCATAATTACAAAGCTAGGGATGCCGGTATAAACAGTAACCTCATCTAAGCAACATTCCTATGGTTAGGCGTACTTCTTAGACACCGATTCAATCTCTGTCCTAAGTAACAATCACTTTTTGAGTCTCATGTTAAATTACGATGACAAATAATTAAGTTGATCAGGTTTAATTACTCGTTTTAATTACAAAGCAGAGAACCTGATGTAGTCGAAGCCGTTCACAGACAAATCAAGAACATCACAGATCTCGCTACCAGCGAGACATAGGCTCGCTGCCAGCGAGCTCAGATCTGAACCTGATTTGCTCGTGAAACGTCTTTTACGTCTCAGATCTACATAAACATGGGTTCATTAATTAACTACATCACGAAATCAATACACAAAACGACTACTCCATAACGAAATAAATTAGATCTATGAATAAAGATTGCATAACTGAGTAGACATTACCCTCGAAGACGAGCGTGATTCCCACTCCTCGATACGATCTCTAACCGGCGATTCTAACGACTCCGTAATGAAAGAACATAAAATAAAGAAAACTTGTATTGAAAATAGAACCAATGTTGTGGAATTGTATTTTTCTAAGTTGTGTCTAATAAAATTTGTTGTTGTTCCTTTATATAGAGACTTAGGCCGACTTAATGATATGTTTGAAAACCCTAAAACGTGTAGAGATAACTCCCAGCCGATCCTCAAGATTTTGCCGGCCGCCCCAAATAACCCTCACTCATTGCCGGTAGTCGATCTGCCTCTGATTGGCTCGCTGGCTTTTCTTGTTCCTTACTCCACTTTTCGTGCTGCTTCGGTATTTATCTTTAATGCAGCCGATTCTGCCTTGATTTCTCTTGAGATTTACTTCCTCCATTGGTAGATATCCTCCGATTCATCGCAATCTAAAAAATCAATATTTATCGCACATTAAATAATATTTAAATAATAAAAACAGATAAATATCAAATTATATCTTATAAATCACATAACGTTAAATAATCTATATAAACATGTGATTTAATGTAAATATATATTATTAAGCTCGATTTAAGGACAACGTTGATGACTTTTACGGGTATAATTTGACCGTCATCACGCACCTAGGCGCTAATTGTCATATCCGCTAGGCGTGTGTTTGTGGCACGTAGCAGTTCATGCGTTTCCTATGGAAGTGGTTGGGTAGTGTTACATGTGTTGTGTGGGGTTTGATTTTTCATTAAATGTGTTAATCTGAAATGTACCTGCTCAGTTATGTTGTGCATTTCTGTAGAGATTTTCTTCTGTATCTCCTCGGCGATACTGTCAAACATGGTGACCATGACCGTGTCCGATGTGTCCGTCATGGAAGCGTTTAGCTTGCACCTGCGTAAGTTCCTTGTCAGTGTAATTTGTAGGTTAGAAGTGTGGTTTATGTTTAAGGCATAGATGTGTGTGGTTTAACCTGAGTTTTGCTATCTAGTGGCATTGACAGACGAAGCAGAAGTAGCCTTCACCCGGTGTGGCCGTGAACGTTGACATGCATTTGGGGCAGGAGGTGTATGTGAAATGTGGCCTTGTCTTTTCTATTGTCATCTGTATTTTCACCCACATGTTTTGCGTTGTTATAAAACTGATGGAGATAACTTCAGATGCAAGAAATAGAAGCAGATGCAATCAAACGTAAATAATCAAAGGAGATAACAGAAAACAAGAAGAACACAGATTTAACGTGGAAAACCCCTCTCAAAGTGAGAGAGATTAAAAACCATGGGCAGAAAAGAGATATTTATTATTATGCACTGAGTTTCAGATTTCACACACACATACAATGTAACAACAACTGTATTTATAGGCACAAATCCCTAAACCCTAGCCGTCAGGAATATTTGTCTGAACTGCCATAAATACCCTTACACGTGTTCTCCTTTTAATGACACTGTATAGCTGTCACATAATAGAATTAGCAGATGTGGGACCCTGTTGTATTTCAAGACTCGGCCAGACTTCACCTCTTGTGAAGCTCGATGAGACTCCACCCTACTGATGCACAGAATTGAATACACTTCTCAGTTGTCCATCACACAACTGAGTCTTCAGATTGGTTCCACCAAAATGTAGAGTTTAAGTCACTTTACTGACAAATCTTCACCTTGACTTCAACTCTCCCTAGAGTCAAACAGATTGCATAACCAGATGTACTTTTACCAGATGCATTCGTCAATGCCAGATGTACTTGTACCAGACTATCTCCACAGCATCCACTCCACTAATTTGCCCTCAGTAGAGTTTCTAGAAACAGATTATAAGCTCTGAATATTCAGTAAGTCCAGGAAAAGCTGAAACTTACTCTGCTGAACATGTCACCAGGATTATCCTTGGTGCCAATCTTCTTCACCACAACCCTCTTCTCATTCCTCAAGAAATGATACCTGACATCAATATGCTTGGTTCTCTCATGATGAACCTGATCCTTGGCTAAACATATTGCACTTAGACTGTCACAATATATCTCAGCCAGATCCTGATGCAACCCCAAATCACTGACTAGCCCCTTCAACCAGATGCCCTCCTTAGCTGCTTCAGTAAGAGCCATGTATTCTCGCTTGATGAGTTGATAAATTTGTTGTAGCATGAAGAGTAGCTTTCGGTGACCACTTTGCATTTCCCAATGTAAACACATAACCAGTCATTGATTTTCTAATGTCAACATCACCTACATAATCAGCATCACAAGAACTTTGTGACTGGACAATATCACCTCCATAAATGAGACCAACATCGCTTGTACCTCTTAGGTACCTGAATATCCTTTTAACAGCTTTCCAGTGTTCCTTTCCAGGTTGAGCCATGAACCTGCTGACAACACTGATTGCCTGAGCCAGATCAAGCCTAGTGTATACCATGGCATACATCAGACTGCCAACTGCACTAGCATAGGGAACTTTTGACATATACTCCTTCTCTTCAACTGACTGTGAAGTATAAACAGACAAATGAACATTTGATGCCATAGGAGTATCTATTGGTTTTGCAGCAGACATCCCAAACTTGGCCAATATCTTCTGCACATAACCCAGCTGAGACAGGAACAACTTCTTCTGACTCTTATCTCTCCAGATCTCCATCCCCAAAATTTTCTTGGCTGCACCCAAATCCTTCATTTCAAATTCAGCACTGAGTAGATTCTTCAGATTTTGAACATCAGACTTCCTTGCTGCAACTATCAGCATGTCATCCACATACAGAACAAGATAGATATATGATCCATCTTTCAGCAGACTGTAGTAAACACAACAGTCATATGGACTTATATTGTAACCCTGCTGAAGCATGAAACTGTCAAACCTTTTATACCACTGCCTTGGAGCTTGCTTCAAACCATACAATGATTTCTTCAACTTGCAAACATAATTTTCCTTGCCAGGAACTTGAAACCCCGCAGGCTGTGTCATGTATATCTCCTTATCCACCTCACCATGTAGAAAAGCAGTCTTCACATCTAATTGCTCAAGTTCCAGATCCTGCCGTGCCACCATTGCTAGTAACACCCTGATTGAAGTGTGTCTGACCACTGGTGAAAATATTTCATCAAAGTCAACCCCTTCCTTTTGACTGAATCCTCTTGCAACCAAACGTGCCTTATACTTGACCCCTTCTGCCTTAGTTATTCCTTCCTTTTTCTTGAAAATCCATTTACAAGTCACAACTCCCTTGTCAGTAAGCTATTTGACCAATTCCCAAGTCTGATTCTTCAACAATGACTCCATTTCATCTCCCATGGCAGCATGCCACTGAGATGCTTCTGTACATGTCATGCTTTGCTTCCTGTAAGTAGTAGGTTCAAGAACCTCTACCTCTTACGCAACTTGGAGTGCATATCCGGCCAAATCATCATATCCATATCTCCTTGGAGGTATCCCAACATTAGATCTTCTAGGCCTGCTGGCAGCTAGACTCTGCTGATAAATGTTTGTATGACGCCTCACCGAGGTCTCGAAGAGGGTGGCTTGGATCGGTCTCGGTTCATTATCCAGATCAGTATAGTGTTGATTTGGATCCACTGATTGTTGCATATCAGTAGACTCCACCTGAAGCTCTACCTGATTCTAAACACTATCAGATTCAGCACTGGTTTCAGATTCAGTAGACCTCCCCACTGATAAGTTAAGCATAGAATTTTCATCAAACACTACGTCCCTGCTGAGGATTACTCTGGACTCTGCTGATGACCAAATTCTATATCCCTTCACTCCATCACCATACCCCACAAACACTCATGTATTGGCTCTAGGCTCCAACTTCCCTTCACTAACATGATAGTAAGATGTACTTCCAAAACCCTTAGAACTGAGTAGTCAGCAGGCTTGCCTGACCACATCTCAAATGGTGTCTTGAGATTGATCCCTGTGTGAGGACTCTTGTTGATTAAGTAGCAAGCTGTTTTTACAGCCTCTGCCCAAAATCTCCTTGATGAACCAGCTTGAGAAAGCATACATCTTGCCCTCTCCAGTAGAGTTTGATTCATCCTTTCAGCTACACCATTCTGCTGAGGTGTATTCCTTACAAAGATAGTGTCCGGCAATACCTCATTTGCACAAAATGAATCAAAATCCGTCCAATGTAATTCGGACCATTATCATGCACGAAGCTTCTTGATTTTCTTGCCTAAGCTGATTCTCCACTAGGGCCTTCCACTGCTTGAAGTTACTGAATGCATCACTTTTGTTCTTCATCATCACCACCCAAGTCATCATTGAATAGTCATCTATGAATGACACAAAATATCTATGACCACCCAATGACTCAACTTTTGATGAACCCTAGCAATCTGAATGGATATAATCAAGTGATGCCTTTGTGTTGTGCAACCCTGCTGAGAACTTACTTCTATGCAATTTCCCAAACACACAATGTTCACAAAAGTCCATATTCTTGACCTTATATCCCCCAAGAAAACCTGCTGAAGAAAGAATCTGCATAACCCTTTCACCCATGTGACTTAGTCTCATGTGCACACAATTTAGTCTCATTGAGATCAGTGAATGAGCTTTGAGGATGCAACAAAGAGAGTGCAGATCTGATGAGATCCTTGTAATATATACAAGGTTCCCCTCTTGATGCCTTTAAGGACTACAACTGAATCTTTGAAGACATTCAGCTGTCCACCTTCACCCTTGAAATTGAACCCCTTGCTATCCAGTAGACTGAGAGATACCAAATTCTTGGTCATCTGTGGAACATGTCTTACATCTTTCAGTGTACAAAATTTACCATCCTCTGTCCTTAACTTTACTGAGCCATTTCCCACAACTTTGCAAACCTTGTTGTTGGCCATATAGATTTGACCACCATCTATCTGCTCATAAGTATAAAACCACTCCCTGTTTGGACAAATATTGTAGGATGCTCCAGAATCAAGTAACCACACATCATTATGGTGTGTAGAGTCCCCTGCAATTAGAACCAAATCCTCATCGATTGCTTTTAGCCAAGGCTCTTGTGCGTAACTGCCTTCCTGCTGTTTCTTCTTCCTTGGACAATTGGACTTCCAATGTCCCTGCTCTTTACAGTAATTACAGACATCAGTAGATGTTAAGGGTGAATTTATACGATTTATAACGCTATATTCTATGGTATTTTCCCCCGTATTTGTATTAATTTGCATGATAAACGAGTGTTTAACGGAAATATTGAGTAAATGAGATTTTAAATGAGTTATTCGCAATATTGGTTGATTTTGGTGCTTTAATTATGATTTTATGATTATTTGGACATTATTACATTTTGCGATGTTTTTATGTGTTATAGATACATGTTTGAGGCTCAAGAGATGATCAAAATTTGATTAAGTTCGAGTTAATTGATGATAAAAGAGATAATGATGGAATGAGATAGAGGAAAAAGAGATAAAGATCAAGAAATCAAAATTCGATCCAGCTGAACTTGCGTCGAGTCCATTCGAGTGGGCGGGCGTTTGATAGAGCAGACGACAGGCGCCCGGTGGTGCGATTTTGATACTGAAGAGTTTGACGCTGCATTTAACGAGCGGGCGTCAGCAAGCGATCGAGATCTATACGGGCGGGCGTTCACTAGAGCGGACGAGCGTCCGTCGGCCGACTTAGTGAAACCGACTCAAAACTCTATATATAGCAGTTGTTTTCTCCACATATGATATACCATATATTCATTATTCGAAACCCTAATCCTAGGGGCGGCTTTAGGCTGCGATTTTCCTTTGTTTTCAAACAGTTTTTCTTTAGATTCTTTTATGCAATTTTATTCAAACAATTCCAAGTTCCAAGAGGATGTCTAGAGGCTAAATCCCTCTAGAACAAGCGTTGTGAAGCCGTTCTACCAACACTTTGATTTCGTTTCACGGTTATCTTGTGAGTATTTTATTCAAGTTGTATCTTTATTATCGTTTATCATTGTTTATTGCAATTTTATCGAAAGATGCTTGCATGTGTGATGTTTATATTGATGACAATCTTGTTAAACCCTAGATCAATATAATAAAGATTAGATTTTTAACCTATAAAATAACGAGAGTTGATTAGGTTGAATCTCTAGATAACTAGATTGAGAAATCTTACACCTTCGCTTTGAAAGTAATAATCTTTAAAATCGAGAGATAGAAGATTAAGAAACGAACTTTTCTAAGAAATTAGGAGTTCATGCCTTGGTTAGGTGAATCACAACTTGGTTAAAGATCACGAGATAACCTGAATTGGAATTGAATGTTGATAGGATAGGTGGATCAATTGCTTGTTCGTTCGTGACTTATTGATTTAAATCCCTTGAATTTGAATTGTTTGGCTTAGTTAGTCCTTTATTGCATATTAGGTTTAGTTTAGTTTAAATTGGTTCGCAGACTATATTTTCCTGGCTTTAGATCTCGATCTTACGTCGCTTTACGTTTGTTATCTTCTGGTGAATTATTTCTTTGTTTTTCATATCTGTTTAGTTTAGTCATCGTGACATAGGTTAGTTAGTTAAACAAAAACTACGGTTAGCAATCGCCAGTTCCCCGTAAGATCGACCCGGTAGCAACCTCTTTACTACGATCCTTGCACTTGAGGTATATCGGATTTTATTTATTACTTGTTTACTTTCATTAGAAAAATCCGTGACAAGTTTTTGGCGCCGTTGCCGGGGAACCGGACGGTTGTCTAGTTTTTGTTTTCCTGTTTTTAATTTTATTTCCTGTTTTTAATTGTTTTAGGTAGTTTTTAATTAGATAATTAGGGTTTTTAGTGAGGGTTTAAGGTCTTCTTTAGTTCTCTTGTGATTAGATTCTTCTTTCTGTCGGTTTTTCCATCTATCTCTGTTCTTTCTCTATTTTTCCTTAACACCTTTTCTTTCTGCGCAAATTTTTCGCTTCATTTCTAGTTTTCCCGCTACCAAACGGGGCGTGCAGGATCTTGGGCGCCCGTCGGCTGGAAAATTTTCAATCTGATTCGTTTTCATTCACTTAGGCAGCGTCCATAAAATTTGGACGCCCGTTCAAGTTTCAGACGCAGCGTTTGGGCATCCGAGCGCCCGCCCGATCAAAAAGTGAAGCAGACGCCCGCCCAAAACCTGGGCGCCCGTCATTTCATCTTTTTCCATAATAATCCTACTTCCTTTCCTTTCTTTTCTTTTCTTTTCTTTTCTTTTCTTTTCTTTTCTTAGGCTTTAATTTTTAGTTTAGGTTTTTGAATTCTTAGTCTTTAGGTTGCTTTCACTTGTTTTTGGTCCGGTTTATGCAAACTCGGAGTCAAAAGGACCGTTACTATACACCACGATTTCGAGCGAACCGTAGTCCGGCCAAGCAGCGGTTTCTCCGTTCTGCGGTTACGGAAGGAAGAGCCGAGCAAGATCTTGA
The DNA here is from genome assembly GCA_026214975.1 of Gentiana macrophylla. Lineage (NCBI taxonomy): Eukaryota > Viridiplantae > Streptophyta > Magnoliopsida > Gentianales > Gentianaceae > Gentiana > Gentiana macrophylla. The sequence goes on along the minus strand of CM047806.1, from coordinate 45,402,185 downwards.
GGATCGATTAGCCAAAGAAATCGCGATTTTGTAATAATGGTCGCTAATGATAGGCGACGTTGGCAGACTACGCCATGCCAGGCGCAATCACGATCCAACCCGGCTATTGTTATTCGCCATCATCGCACAAACCTTTGAGCTAAGGCCTGGCCTCATTCGGATGATGCAAAGATGCATCAATCTTTCATGGGTTTCAGTCGGAGAATCCACACACTCACTTGCATACATTCTTGGAGATATGCAGCACCACACGCATCCAAGGAGTAAGTGAGGATGCAATCAAGCTGAAACTTTTTCCATTTTCTTTAAAGGGAGAAGCGAAGGAGTGGTTTACTTCTCTTCCCTCTGAATCAATCACCACTTGGGCTGAACTCGAAAAGGAGTTCTTGAGTCAATACTTTCCACCTTCGAAAACAGCCTAGTGTTTGAACGAGATTTTCACTTTCTACCAGAAAGAGAATGAATCTTTTTTCGATTGTTGGAAAAGATTCAAATCTCTGCTTAGAAAGTTTCCCCACCATGGCTTGCCACTGCAAAGGCAAGTCAACACATTCTTTAGTGGATTGACCGAGCTTACAAAAGGCATGGTCAATAGTTCATCTGGTAGGGCATTTCTGAAGAAAACACCTGAAGAGGGATGGGCATTGTTCGAGGACATTGCTAAATATAACTATGCTCCATCCTATCAAGCTATTCAAGCACCTCCTCCTCCTAAGGTAGAGAAGGTGAACATGCAGAGTTTGATCGCCATGTTGCAGAAGCAGATGGCAGCATCTCAAATTTCAAATCCGATAAATCAAACTTCTTCTTTTCCACAGAACCCTCAGGTTCTGTACTGTGAAAACTGCTGTCAGACTGGCCATATGAATGACCAGTGTCAATTTAATCCCCCTGCACCTTATCAAGTGAATGCTGTTCATGATTATGGACAGTATAATCAAGTCACATGTCAAAATTGTGACGAGGTGGGGCACACATCTAAATTATGTCCTATGAACGGACAGAATGCTGAAGTGAATGCGTTCTATGGCCAGAACAACCCAAGGTCTAATCAAGTTTCTGGTCAGCAAAATTTCCAAAACCACGGGTTTAATCAATCTTCTGGTTTCAATCCTAATTCGAATTTCACTTCGAATCAAAATTTCAATAGAAACCCTGGTTTTAATCAGAACCAAAACTCGAATTTTTCCAATTCCAAAGGTTCAATCAGAATTGGCCTTCCAATTCTAATTCTCAATTTCAAAGTCGGGCCAGCCAGCCCTATCCCCAAAACTCTCAAGGCCCCTCGTACTCTAGTGATATCAAAGCTCAATGGGACTCCTTTAGGGAGGAGCAAAATAGATCAATGAAAAATCTTGAGAGGCAAATCGGGCAGTTGGCTGAACAGTTAGCTTCTCGACCCCCTGGGAAACTGCCCAGTTTCACTGAGAAGAATCCCAAGGGTGGTCAAGTCGCTCAGACCGATTTGAACAAAGGCCCGTGTACTGACCTCGTACCTTCAATTCCGTACGGTAGAGAGGAGGCCAGTGCAATGAACTTACGAAGTGGTACTCAAGTTAGTGGTCCTTCCCACCAGGGAAACCACTAGCCCATCCTGCCATTGATAAGGCAGGAGGGGAAGCTGAGCACCTACACTTCCCTTTGCCAAAAGAGAATACTCAGGTGGCTGATCCCCTGAGAGGTGAAAATGTTGGAAGTCCTCAGGTGGCTGATCCCCTGAGGAGTGAAGATTCAAGTGTGAGTCAGGAGGATGATCCCCTGACTAATAAAAAATTGAAAAAGTTGTTCGATGGAAGGATCTGGAAGACAAAGCTGTCAATGCATCTTCAAAGAAAGTATTTTCTGAGAGTGATCTGAAAAAGCTTCCATTTCCACCAAGAAAGAGCAACATCCCCTTGAGTGAAGATAAGAAGTATGAAAAGGTTCTTAACCTTCTGAAAAATACCCAGGTGAATCTTCCATTATCAGATGTCTTGGTTGAAATGCCTAAGTATACAAAATTTATCAAGGATGTTGTCTCTTCAAAAAGAAAGTTGTCAGACTTGGAAAGGCTGATTAGTGAGGATTGTTCAATGATCAATTATGAAAACTTACCAACCAAGAGAGGTGACCCTGGAAAGTTCGTGCTTACAGTGTTAATGGGAGGCCTGGTTTTCCCAACTCTTTGTGTGACCTGGGTGCATCTATAAGCCTGATGCCATTGTCTGTATGCAAGCAGCTGGGTTTAATTGATCTTCTAGAACCCACCACCATGAACCTTCAGTTTGCTGATAGATCCTCTAAGAAAGCAGCGGGAATCCTGAAGGACGTACTAGTTCAAATTGATAGATTTACCTTTCCCGTCGACTGGTACGTCTTGGACATTGAAAAGGATGAAAATATTCCCCTGATTCTTGGAAGACCCTTTCTGTCTACGGCCAGAGCCCTCATCGACTGCGATGGCGGGCGAGTGACGATATGAGTTGGTGACCAAGAAGTAAGCTATAATGTCTCTAGATCCATTCAAGTACCCTCTGGTCCTCCAACCGGCTTTTCCATTGAGGATTCGTCTGATGACTTCGATGATATGATGGAAAAGCAAGTTATGGCTGTTGCAACAGAGTATGAGCGACTGGTTGATAATTTGAATAATCATGGTGTGGTAAGTCTAGAGCAGTTAGAAGCTGAATTAAAGGATGAACTGTTGGAAGGAGAAGCTTTGGCAGTGGGACCACTAAGTAAACTCAGTGATGCTGAGTTGAAAAGTGGAGAGCTGAAATCTAGCTTAGAAGACCCCCCTGCAGATTTAGTGTTGAAGCCGTTGCCTAAACATCTTAAGTATGTGTTTCTAAGAGAAGGTGACAAGCTTCCGTTGATTATATCTGCCAAATTGTCTCGTTTAGAGGAAATGAAATTGATCAACGTCTTGAAGAAAATTGAAAAAGCCTTTGGATGGCAAGTGGGAGATATCAGAGGAATATCTCCGGACATCTGTATGCACAAGATCAAGACAAATGAGGGTGTGAAATGTGTTAGACAGCCCCAGAGGAGGCTCAACCCTCATATGCAAGAGGTGGTTAAGAAAGAAATTATCAAACTTCTGGACATGGGAATCATTTATGCCATCGCGGATAGTGAATGGGTTTCCCCGACTCAGGTAGTTCCCAAGAAAGGTGGAATTACGATTGAGAAGAATGAGAAGGGAGAGGAAATAGCATTGAGACTTGTTACTGGTTACAGAGTCTGCATCGATTATAGAAAGCTCAATGAGGTAACAATGAAAGATCACTTTCCCCTTCCATTCATTGACCAGATGCTTGAGCGTCTGGCGGGTCACGCATTCTACTGCTTCCTAGATGGATATTCAGGATACTTCCAGATACCCATTGATCCAGCTGACCAAGAAAAGACCACTTTCACCTGCCCTTATGGTACATTCGCTTACAGGCGAATGCCATTTGGTCTCTGCAACGCCCCAGCTACATTTCAACGATGTATGCTGGCTATCTTTGACGGGCTAGTTGAAAAGTGTATGGAAATCTTTATGGACGATTTTTCGGTTTTTGGTCAGTCTTTTGATGATTGCCTTGACAATCTTGATCACGTGTTATCCAGATGCGTGGAAAAGAACTTAGTGCTCAATTGGGAAAAGTGCCATTTCATGGTAGATGAAGGAATAGTTCTTGGCCACAAAATCTCCGCCAAAGGTATAGAAGTTGACAGGGCAAAAGTAGAAGCTATCGAGAAGATGAGCTATCCTAAGAATGTGCGTGAAGTGAGAGGCTTTCTTGGACATGTTGGTTTCTATAGAAGATTCATTCAAGACTTCTCCAAGATAGCCAAGCCCCTGTCTACTTTACTTAAGGAAGACGTTGAGTTCAATTTTGATGAGAGCTGCAAGCAAGCGTTTGAGGAGCTTAAGGATCGTTTAATCTCTGCTCCAATTCTTATATCGCCTGACTGGAACCTCCCTTTTGAGCTTATGTGCGACGCATCAAACTATGCAGTTGGTGCTGTTCTAGGACAAATAATCAAAGGAAAATTCCAGCCGATCTATTACGCCAGTCACACATTGAATCCTTCTCAAGTTAACTATACTACTACTGAAAAGGAATTATTGGCCGTAGTCTTTGCTATGGACAAGTTTCGTAGTTACTTGCTGCTTTGCGATATCTGATGACTAAGAAAGAGGCTAAACCGCGCCTACTACGTTGGATACTAACCCTACAAGAGTTTGACGTTCAAATTAAAGACAAAAAGGGCAGTGAAAACGTAGTGGCTGATCACGTTTCAAGAATGTTAAGTGAGGAAAAGGATGATCCGGATGATATAGATCTTTACTTTCCTCTAGAGAATATCATGCTTATCGACGGTTGTCCTCCTGATGTTTCATGGTATTCTTCCATTGTCAATTACCTTCATGCCCGTTATCTCGATCCAGAAATGTCTTATCAGGAGAAGAAAAAGTTCTTCTCTGATTTGAAATCTTTCGTTTGGGATGAACCTTATCTTTTTAAGATCTGTAAAGATGGTTTGCTCAGAAGATGTGTTCCAGAATCTGAGCAGCGCGATATTATTGAGCAGTGCCACAGTGGACCCACTGGAGGTCACTTTGGTCCGTGGAAAACCGTTGCTAAGATATTCCAATCCGGTTTCTATTGGCCTACGATCTTTAAGGACACAGAAGCTTTCTGTACAGCTTGTGATAGATGCCAAAGAACCGGTACGCTGACAAGGCGTTTTGACATGCCTTTGAAACCCATCCTAGAATGCAAAGTCTTTGATGTATGGGGTATCGATTTTATGGGACCATTCCCATCCTCCTGTGGTAACAAGTACATCTTAGTCTGCGTAGATTACGTGTCAAAATGGGTAGAGGCTCAAGCCACTCCTCACAATGATCATAAGACGGTAATGAAATTCTTAAAGAAGAGTATCTTTGTAAGATTTGGATGTCCACGTGCCTTGATCAGTGATGAAGGGACGCATTTCTGCAACCGACCCCTAGAGAAAGTCCTTGAAAAGTATTGTGTTCGTCACAAGACTGGCACACCATATCATCCGATGACTAGTGGTCAGGTTGAAAGAAGCAACCAAAGCATTAAGACAATACTGGAGAAAACGGTCAACAGTCATAGAAAAGACTGGAGTTTGAAGTTGGATGATGTACTATGGGCTTATAGAACTGCCTATAAGACTCCTATGGGTACATCTCCATATCAAATGGTTTATGGTAAGCCATGTCATCTGCCGGTCGAGTTAGAGCATAGAGCCTACTGGGCTATAAAGTTTCTGAACTTTGATTCCCAATCTTGTGGTAAGCACCGTACTGCAGCAGTTGCATGAGTTGGATGAATTCAGACTCCAGGCCTACGAAAGTGCCAGGATTAGTAAAGATAAGATGAAGCTCCTCCATGACGCCAAAATTAAGAAAAGAGAATTCCAAGTCGGGGAACAAGTTTTTCTATACAATTCCAGGTTACATCTGTTTCCGGGAAAGTTGAGGACACGATGGTCCGGTCCTTTTGAAATTCTCCAAATTATTCCTGGAGGCATTCTAGAACTACGAGGTTATGGTGACCAACCGTTTCGAGTGAATGGTCAAAGGTGCAAGCACTATATTGGTGAGCCTAAAGAGAAACCTTTGATTGTCCGTTTCCTCGATATCCTCGGGTGTGGTGCTACGGAAGTCGAAGAATTCGACGAGTTTTCACCCGACGACTTTTTTCGGAGGATGGCGGTAGTGGTCAATCAATCGAAGAAGTTCTAGTGGTAGTTGGGATATGGAAGAGTTTGAGAGGGAGCGTCAGTTGAAGCGTCATCAGAAGGCTCAGAGAATGAAGAAGTCAACCATGGGGAAGTTTAAGCGTGTTTGGAAAGCTATTAAAGGTTTTACCCCATGTGTTAGGTGCTGTTTCTGCAGCCAAACTGCTAACCAAAATCTAGACGAGGTAGTGGCTGGCAGAAAGGTCAAATGGCCTGATCCAGGCTAAGCATAAACAGTGTCGAGCTAACGACATTAAACAAAAGCGCCACTAGGAGGCATCCTAGATATCGTTAGTTTTAGTCGTTTTTGTTTTGTGCTTTTGTAGTTTAGTATTTAAGTTTTAGTATTTAAGTTTAGCTTACTAAGTTTTGTTTTTGTTTATATCTGTCAGTTAGTTGTGCTTTCTAGATATGGATTTCGGAGTTCTACCAGAGGAGTTACCTTTCCTTAGGAGGATCCCACTTATCACTGTAGATGACGGACCGGGAGGGACTATAGTGTTGCACGTAGACTTTGACATTAGTACCCGCGTCAAGACTATCACATATGTTCTTATTGTTCCCCGCTGTTCGGGAGGTGGAGACTTCACTACTGAGGAGTTACAGGAGGCTCTAGGACGACCGTACACAATCCTCAATGATCCGATCTTTGTGATTTAGGCTAGTGTTGCAAAGCTGAACATTTTCGAGGTGTTGATGTAGCTGGTGAGGATTGGGGTTTGCAAGATGAGTATGACTTCCCTCCGGCGATTGACATGCTCCGCCGTCTTATTCGAGTGATAGATTGGTCGGCCATTTACGATGACTAGCGTTCTTAGGTTGTTTCGTCGAGCAAACGACGTAAATCAAAAGCGCTTGGTGGGAGGCAACCCACTGTTTTCTATCTATTTTCTATTTTGTTTTTACTTGTTTTCCAGTAATTTTATGTACTTCGTCGATTTCCAGTTGTATTTTTGAAGTTTTAATTAAGTTTAATAAGAAAGTGCAAGTTTGAGTTTAAGATTGTATGAAATTTCATAATTTTTGCATTATTCTTCATTGGACGCCCGTCCAGAAGTCTGGACGCCCGTCCGCCATGACCAATTATTGGACGAGCGTCCACTAAGCCTGGGCGCCCGTCTGATAAATTCCCTCCAATCATGTTTGTGTTTTGAACACTTGGACGAGCATCTAATATACTGGATGCCCGTCCAGTTCATCTGTTCTTCATTGGACGCCCGTTCGGTCACTTGGACGCCCGTCCAGCCTCTGCCTATATATACCCCCTCAACGCATGAACCTTCATTTTTTTTCAGGATTTCAAAACCGCAAAACCGACTTTTGCCCTCCTCTCAACCTAAAATCTTCGATTCTAAACCATTTCGAGCGATTCAAAGTGCTATAGGCCGCTTTTGATCCCTTCTCTTCGATTTTCAAAGCCAAATTCCCCAACACACCATCTTTTTGGAGAATCAGGACCATTTGCAGTCCGACTTTTTGGGAGAAAAATCCGATTTTGGGAGCCAATTTGGTGTTGTTTGGACTAATCTTCATCTCGATCAGCATCTACTCATCTTACTCGGTAAGTTAGTAACAACTTTTCTCGATTTTGTTCACGTTTTTCTGAGTTCGATCTTTGGGTCGGCTCGTTCACTTGAATATCACCTTATTTGTTTTCTTTCTTTCGTTTTGGTTCTTGATTCTTGTTGGTTGGTGCTGTGATGATGATGTGGATGATGAATGGGTTGGTTATTGATAATGGATGGTTGTGGTTTGTGGTTTGGTTGATTTGAAACCCCGATTTGGATGTTAAACGGGTAACTTGTTTTGTTTTGGGATCGTTGTGGCTTAGTCTAGGATTGAATAATGGTTCATAAGAAGGGAGTAGTGAAGATACATGGTAAGGAAGTGGTTAAGGAGGCCGGAAAGAAACGCAAGGAGTTTGATCCTACCTTAGTTGATCCTAACCGGGGTGTTAGTATTCAAGAACAACCCCATAGAGCCACCCAAACTAGGGCTACCTTGAGGGATGAGCCGACCTCGGAGTCTGAGACGGACGATGATATTCCTTTGGTGAGGATGCCTAGAGCTCAGAGGGGTGGTGAGTCGTCTAGGGTTGAGGAGGCTATGGATGCTCCTCGGGAAGAGGAACCGGTAGAAACTAGGGCTGCACCACCTAGGAAGAAAGCCAAAACCGCTGTTGCCCGATGCCGATGCCTCGTAGATTCGTGAACCCTAAGGCCCACAACGCTTATACTAAACACTACTTCTCGAGGACTATGTTGATTGAGCGGGCTACGTTGGAGGCGAAGGTGGATCCGGGTTTCGTCAAGTTGCTAAGAGACCGGAAATGGGATGCCTTGATGACGATCCCGACTACCCCGGCCAATGGTTCCCTAGTTCGAGAATTTTACGCTAATTGTTCGGAAACCGACTTGGAGACGGGGGTAGTTGTAGTTCGAGGGATGGAAGTTCCGTTTACGCCGGAGGTGATTAATCGGAAATATAACTTGGCGGTTTTTGAGGGACGGGATTATAAGGAGGAGATTGTTCATAGACAGAGTTTGGGGTAGGACCCTTTGGAGGAGTTACGGTTGAGAGTTTGCCCGGAGGTGGCTTGGACGTTGAGGCCGGGTGGAGACCGGAAAGAGTTAGTCACCACTGTCTAGACGGAAGATTGGAAAGTCCAGTGTAGGTTTATTCAGAATCGGTTGTTGCCCAAGAACAACTTGACACATTTCCATATTGGTGACCTAGGCATGCTATATGCGTTGACTTTTGGCCTAAACGTCAACGTGGGACAGGCATTATACGATGAGGTGGCTATTAATCAAAAGATCTATACTCGTTGCTCGATTATCCCTCACTTGATTCACACGCCTATGTCCGGATGCCGGTGTGCCTGAGTATGGAGCGGATCATAGACCGAAGAACCCAAGGCCTATCTGAGAGAGAGAAGGGTAAGCCCGGGACGCGAGCCTCGAGTCGGGCACCACAGGAGCCTGGTTCGTCATCAGCACCGCTTCGAGCATCCTCCTTCCCACTTTATCTCCCTCAGTCCGGATGAGGTTGAGTATGGCCAACAAAGTGTTGGCCCGGATGGAGGATATTCGGACTTCTCAGAACAACATTTTGACGATTCTGCAGTGTATCAGTGAAGATCAACATTTTGACGATTGAACAACATTTTGACGATTCGGCAGTGTATCAGTCCAAGCATCATTGATTACCATTATTTTGACGAGATTGAGCAGGCCATTGCAGATGTTATTCGCGAGTCTGAGTCGTCTGATGAGGAGCAGCCTGATGCCCCTGGGGGTGATGTACCTCCGGCTGATGATTCTCGGCCCAGGCGATCATGATTTTATTTGTCTATTTTTCGATTTTGATTTGCCCTAGATACTGTGATTGTATATTTTATCTACTTTTGATTACGTGATTCATTGTATTTCGCATTTAGCTACTATTTATTCTTTCCTATGGGTCATGTAAGCCATAAGGCGTCAGTACTTTCTTTTATCCTTTATTTCAACTGGTGAATGTGTTTAATGCTTTATCTTTTGGTATTACTCGTTTTTATTATCTCTTTTCATTCTGGTATAATTCCCCGTTTTCCCCGAGATGTTTCCGTGTTTGTCAAGTCGTGCAGGTATATTTAGCGGTTTTGTCAAACTACATTGTAAGATTACGCGTTCTCAGTGTCACTATGTAGGCTCCGGCCTGACCGACGAGTCGTGTATCGGTTTAAATCAGCTAAATCTTTTACCTTTTCTTTTGTTCTGCACAACATGAGGACATGTTGATCTTTAAGTGTGGGGGAGGGAATGATTTGATATGTATCTATACATTTGCTTACATTCGTTATGTTTCTATGCAAAATGAGCTAGAATTTTCGAAATTTTTCGACATTTTTGTTTTTGTTTTGTCCCGAGTAGGCAATTCAATTCAATGTTCGTTATTTTTATAGTCATCTAAGCTATATATCGTATGTTTGATAAGTTAGTTTTTTCACCTGAGATTTATTTTTAATGAGCCATAGTAAATGATGAGCTAATTTATAAAGTTATACCCCTTTTTGACGAGTGATTTTTGATTATCTTATAAGTCATGTGCTTAGTGCTACGTATGTATCTTGAGATTTATGATAGTTTGTATTTAGATCCGAAGTATGTTATACTGTGAATATCTAAGGTTTGAATGTGATAAGTAACACGTAACTTAATGTCAAATAAAAAAGTTGAATTTGAATGAAGTAAATTGGGTGTGTCGAAAGCTAGTCGATGATTTGAGTGCGATAGGGTATACCACGTATGTCCTATACCACTATGATGACCAAAAGCTCACGACAGTCAGAAGAAGCTGCCTTATGATTTGAGTAAGGTAGGGTATATCTCGAATATCCTATTCTGCTATGACAGGGCAATAGCTCATTCTGATGTGTGTTTAAAGTGAAGTAATTAAATCAACTTATAAAGAAGTGGTATGAATTAGAGATAAAGGCGAGTTATCGTCTATCTTATCCCCAAAGAGAGAAACTAATAGATATCTTTGTAGGATTATCCTCTGAGTATTTCAGAAAGGCCCTAGATGTATTCTATCATCCTTTTGGGATATGTCACGTTGGTAGGGTACACCTTATGAGTGTCATTTATCGCTAGTCTACGAGGTGGGTATTAGCTAGTTTTGCTTCGAGTTACTCAAGTTTGGATTTAGTGGAAGTTTTCTATGGCTCTGCACACACACAGTGGTGAACATCTAAGTTATTGGATCTATGCTATATTGTCTGGGATGTCTGTTTTCGTTTCGAGCCCTAATTTTTGTTTTGTTTTGCTCGGGACGAGCAAAAGCTTAAGTGTGGGGGAGTTGTTAAGGGTGAATTTATACGATTTATAACGCTATATTTTATGGTATTTTCCCCCGTATTTGTATTAATTTGCATGAGAAACGAGTGTTTAACGGAAATATTGAGTAAATGAGGTTTTAAATGAGTTATTCGCAATATTGGTTGATTTTGGTGCTTTAATTATGATTTTATGATTATTTGGACATTATTACATTTTGCGATGTTTTTATGTGTTATAGATACATGTTTGAGGCTCAAGAGATGATCAAAAGTTGATTAAGTTCGAGTTAATTGATGATAAAAGAGATAATGACGGAATGAGATAGAGGAAAAAGAGATAAAGATCAAGAAATCAAAATTCGATCCGGTGAACGAAAGCGCCCGAGTCCGATCCAGAGTGGGACGGGCGTTTGATAGAGCGAGCGGGCGTCGCCCAGGTGGTGCGATTTTGATACTGAGAGAGTTTGAACGCTGCATGCGAACGGCGTCTCTGGCGATCAGATCTATCTCGACGGGCGTTCACTAGAGCGACGGCGTCCGTCGGCCGACTTAGTGAAACCGACTCAAAACTCTATATATAGCAAATTATTTTCTCCACATATGATATACCATATATTCATTATTCAAACCCTAATCCTGGGGCGGCTTTAGCTGCGATTTTCCTTTGTTTTCAAACAGCTTTTTCTTTAGATTCTTTTATGCAATTTTATTCAAACAATTCCAAGTTCCAAGAGGATGTCTAGAGGCTAAATCCCTACAGAACAAGCGCCATGAAGCCGTTTCTACCAACACTTTGATTTCGTTTCACGGTTATCTTGTGAGTATTTTATTCAAGTTGTATCTTTATTATCGTTTATCATTGTTTATTGCAATTTTATCGAAAGATGCTTGCATGTGTGATGTTTATATTGATGAAAATCTTGTTAAACCCTAGATCAATATAATAAAGATTAGATTTTTAACCTATAAAATAACGAGAGTTGATTAGGTTGAATCTCTAGATAACTAGATTGAGAAATCTTACACCTTCGCTTTGAAAGTAATAATCTTTAAAATCGAGAGATAGAAGATTAAGAAACGAACTTTTCTAAGAAATTAGGAGTTCATGCCTTGGTTAGGTGAATCACAACTTTGTTAAAGATCACGAGATAACCTGAATTGGATTTGAATGTTGATAGGATAGGTGGATCAATTGCTTGTTCGTTCGTGACTTATTGATTTAAATCCCTTGAATTTGAATTGTTTGGCTTAGTTAGTCATTTATTGCATATTAGGTTTAGTTTAGTTTAAATTGGTTCGCAGCTATATTTTCCTGGCTTTAGATCTCGATCTTCTGTCCAGTTTACGTTTGTTATCTTCCTGGTGAATTATTTACTGTTTTCATATATGTTTAGTTTAGTCATCGTGACATAGGTTAGTTAGTTGAACAAAAACTAGGGTTAGCAATCGCCAGTTCCCCGTAAGATCGACCCGGTAGCAACCTCTTTACTACGATCCTTGCACTTGAGGTATATCGGATTTTATTTATTACTTGTTTACTTTCATTAGAAAAATCCGTGACAGTAGACTTAGGACCTTTGGACCCAGACTTCTTTTTCTTCTTCTGTCCATATCCTTTTCCACTATTGCTGCTAGCTACTAGCTACTCTTACTGATCTGTCTGTCTGTCCCAAAGACCTTGTGTCTAAGCTCCCTGGCATGTAAGGCAGACCTCACATCCTCCAAAGCTACTGTATCCTTTCCAACTATGAAAGACTACACAAAGTTTTCATATGATGCCGGCAATGACACCAACAGGATTAGGGCTGCATCTTTATCCTCAATTTTAACATCAATATTCCTTAAATCAAGTAATATTGTGTTCAGCTGGTCCAGATGTTCCCTCAGTGGACTCCCTTCATGCATCTTCAAAGTGAACAACCTCTGTTTCAACAACAACTTGTTAGTCAGTGACTTGGTCATATAAGGGCTTTCTAGCTTCTTCCACAACTTGGCTGCGGTGTCTTCCTCAGCAACCTCAGTGATAACATCATCAGATAAGCACAACATGATGGTTGAATGTGCTTTCTCTTCCAGACTGGCATAATCTGATGCATCTGTATTTGGTTTGTCAGATAAAGAACTCCACAAACCATGTTGTTTCAACAGTGCACGCATCTTGATTTGCCACTGACCAAAACTGTTCCTTCCTGTAAATTTATCGATTTTCACGTTTACTGCTGACATCTTTCCTTGCTAAAGATCATAACTTTATCACAGATCCTAGCACCTTACTGAAGGTCTTGGTGAAGATGAAGCTGATCGTACAAATTGTTTTCTCCAGAACCTTGCTCTGATATCGATACCACTTGTTATAAAACTGATGGAGATAACTTCAGATGCAAGAAATAGAAGCAGATGCAATCAAATGTAAATAATCAAAGGAGATAATAGAAAACAAGAAGAACATAGATTTAATGTGGAAAACACCTCCCAAAGTGAGAGAGATAAAAAAACCACGGGCAGAAAAGAGATATTTATTATCATGCACTGAGTTTCAGATTTCACACACACAGACAATGTAACAACAACTGTATTTATAGGCACAAATCCCTAAACCTAGCACATCGGGAATATTTGTGCGAATCGCCATAAATACCCTTACACGTGTTCTCCTTTTATTAACTTTGTATAGTCACATACATGTGAAATTAGCGGATGTGGGACCTCGTTTGTATTCAAGACTCAAGCCAGACTTCACCTGCGCGTGAAGCTCGATGAGACTCCATCCCTCGATTCACGAATTGAATACACTTCTCAGCTGTCCATCACACAGATGTGTCTTCAGATTGGTTCCACCAAAATGTAGAGTTTAAGTCACTTTACTGACATGCGTGTTTATTCACAACAGTTAGTAAACAAAGCGAGCGATTAAAGGTGAATGTTAGTGGGTCAGTGGAGCCGTTTTGTTGCACGTACCTTCGTGTCTAGGACGATTTCTGAAATAAGCACAATAGGTTCGTTTAATGAAAAGGCATAGAGGCTCTGGAATGTCTCACGAGTGGGAGTACGCTCCGTGTTCTTTATGATTATCGTGTGTTCTGAGACCCTGAAACGATGTTGATGTTAGTATACGCATGTATTTCTATTGCCTGAAGACGGTGATCATTAGACGAAGCCTCGGCGTGCATTTTTTTTACTCTTGTTTGTAGATCGCGTGGCGTACGATTCTGTAATTCGATGGCCTGAGGTAGATCTGGATCAATGGCAATGAAACTTGCTGGAGTTGTTGCTATTGAAAGACCTGTATTTTCAATCAGTTATCATAGTTGTGTCCTGGCGCGTGATATAAGCATAGTAATGTTTGCCTGGTGTTTAGGGGTGTGTATGATACCTGTGAAATCTGATGCAATGATATTCTTGGCTAGTAGGATCGGGTATCTGTCCTTCTTGTCGAGCAGTTTGATTCCTTGTACGTCCAGAAAGTTTCCACACAATGTCAGTATCATAGGGCGGAGCCTGCAAGAACGTGGTGATATGATTAGTAAACAGTTTGGTGTGGTGGGGGGAGGGGGGTGGAGCTGTTTCGCTCCTTGAAGAATGCTTACTCTTGTTGTATTATGGTGCATTCCAGTAGAAGTGTTGGCTTTCCATGAACCGGTTTTTGCTGTGGCGGTTTTACATCCAGTACTACGGCGAAGAGATCTATGATACATCAAAGTTAAAGTAAGTTAGTATTTTGGTTCACTGTAGGTACAGATCGATTATTAAAGGAAGTTTGTTTGTCGTTACCGATTCGTGTGTCTGCTCCAACTGAAGATATCATGTCGGTACAACTGACATATGGAAGCTTTGGGTAGGCTATGTTCTCTTCTGCAGATTTCACAGGGCAGATGTAGGTGGATTTTGATATTGTCCACTGAAGCGTCATGCCTGGGCTGTTCTTTAGATAATCATATTTGATTGGGCTTACTGATGCGCCTCCTATGCAGTACGTTTTGAAAGGCGAAAGGCTGTTCCGGAACAGATCCACGCTTCCGTCCCACAGTAGTCCGAGGACCTTGTTTCCCTGTGTTGAAAAATTGTATGTTATATAGGCAGGCTTTGCATGGAACTGTAAAATGATTGAAGCAATACGTAGTTTACCCTGGTTGAATTATGTTGGTTGTGTAAATTTCACAAAATTGTAAAGCACCAAAGTTTTAGATGATACCAGTGCACTAGTGTTTTTGTATGTGAAAAGCGATTATGAATCTCCTAAGTTGTGTGACGCGTGAGGCGGAGTCATGTATTATCTAAGTGATGGGACACTAAGAAAAGATGGATGAGTGCAGCGGACATATACCTCGATGTCCATTAGTACCATCTTTTGGAGCCGCTTCGTGTTCTTTGTAGTCGCGACGTTTCCCTTCTCAAGGACCAAAATCGTTGCGCGCCAGTCCGTGTCACGAGGGCGAATTGCTGGGATAAGCAGTTAGGGAGCCATGGCCTGTAGAAACAAGCTATTGCATTAGTCATTTCATTAATATGTAACATGCAGATGGTACCTTAGAGAGTAAACCTAGACCTATTAACAGTTTTAAAATTTTCTTCATGAAACATGAGTATGTTAGCAGTGTACCTTAGAGGTTTTGTCTGTGTTGGTGCGTGTGTAGAATGGCTTAATTTTTTACGCATATGATCCGATGTGTTATTGCTTTGCTGCCTTAGTGGCTGGCTACTATCTCTTGGTACACAATGTTCTGAGTTCTGCGTGTGTCAGGGCAGTCAGGCAGGTCCGGTGGCACGATTAGTACTCTGATGGAGTTTGATTTTCTAGCCCTAGAGAGGGTAACGTACAGCTGGCCATGTGAGAAGACTAGTTCTCTCAGGTAGACGCCGACTCGATCTAGCGTCTGTCCTTGCGCCTTGTTTATCGTCATTGCGAAGCACAACCGAATGGGGAACTGATGCCGTTTAAATGGTATGCCAGACCTCTTGTCCTCGTTCGATGCCTCCAACGATATTCTGTGAAGCAGGGTTATCTCCCCGATATTCGGGCCGCTTGCTATTTCTGTGACTATAGTGTGTGAGCGGAGTTCTTTATACAGCAGGCGTGTTCAGTTGCACAGGCCTTCTGTAGGATTCATGTTTCACAGCATAATCACAGGGCTATTTATTTTCAGTTCCAATTTATGCGGGAGGAAGGCTGCTTGGATTTAGAGTGTTTAGAAAATCCTCATAATCGCCTTGTTGTTGCAAATCTATAGCAATGTCTGTGCTGTAGTATGTCGACACCTCCCAAGGCATGTTGGAGAGCATCGCGGCATTAATATCATCCACGCATGCGTTCGTTGGAGCCAAGATAGCTCGGTTTATGACCCTTGTTGGATTGTCTCTGAAAACGTTTATGTCTGGATAGACAAATTCTATTAGTTTATGTAGGGATACCTGTTGATATGTGAAGGGTACGACCATTGCTGATGGCAAAGTTATGTAGCCATCTAGGTCTTCTGGTTTAGTTCCGTTTCCAATTCGGAGCAGATACTCAGTGAATTATGGGTCGTGTAGTGCGCTCATATTCTCTGTAAGATGTATTCTCTGGAATGATTGCCATAATGGTGAGCTGATCAGGCACGCATCGATCTGCTATATCCTGGTGGAGTTCGTAATGACAGGCAGAATTTGTCGGAAATCACCACCGAACACAACCACCTTGTTGCCGAATGGCCGATCGACGTCTGTTATATCCCGCGGCATTTCTGAAAATGCTTCCATCGACTTCCTATGTGCCATTGGTGCCTCGTCCCAAACGATGACCTTGGATTCCCTTAGCAATTTTGCCAGGCCGGATTACTTGCTAACATTTGCAATCTGACACTCCTCGGTATGCAACGGCAATTTAAAGCGGGAATGTGCTGTTCTACCGCACGGAAGAACCGAGGCTGCTATTCCAGATGTGGAAGTAGCGATGGCCACGTGGTTCTACACGCGTATGGTGGCGAGGATGGTTTTGTATAGGAATGTCTTTCCTGTACCGCCAGGGCCATCCACAAAGAACACCGAGGCCTCGTTTGTCATCACTTTATCCATAATCATGTCATACGCATGACGCTGCTGAGTATTCAATTGCATCACATCAGTCTGATCATTGTCAGCCACAGGTATGCTTCTCTCGTGCTCCATCTCTTTCGACACATCGAGATACCTGCAAACGTAGTAAGCCTCGGGGTGCATAGTGAGCCAAGCTCTTTCCCATATCATCCAGCAAGTGCGCAATGTCAGACAGAGCTCTCTTACGTGCATTTGACGTGGTTCGTTCCTCTGTCGCTATTACCCTCATATAATCTTCGCAAATAGCATTTGCATACTTCTCCCACAGTTGTCTAGGGTTTGAAGGTGAGCAGTATACCAGAATTGATGCGAATAAACCGCGTAGCTGCCTTGGCATCTGGTAGCCGACAGCCTCATCCAAACAACGATATAGATCCAAGTATGTGGTGAGCAATCTTCGGTGGATGGCAGAATCTCAGAAGGTCGAATACAGACAAGCCTGAAAAGTGAGCAGACCGTCGAAGGATGTTGGTCCACCAACGTGGTTCAAAAGCAACCGTAGATAATACCTATCTCTTTCTGATGGAGGAACTGAGACGACACGTCCCACTACCTTGCCTTTCTTACGCTCACTCCAGAAACACTTTCCACCATCCCATACGAAATGCTTAGGGAAATCCTTGTAAAGACACTTAAGCGAGATAGCTCGCTCATTAAATTTGTTCATGCAGAAGAATTGGGTGAGCATTGTCTTGGCAAGGAAGCTGTTCGTCGCAACAGTAGGGAGATCCGCATCAGCACGGAAGGACAATAAGTAGTTATTTGGCAAATGGATCTGCAAGGTGACCACTGCAGGGTGTATCTCGAAGAGTGGGAAGGAGTATAGCCGCCTCGCAGCCTCCGGTGGTGAGACCCATCTCCCTTTTTGGTAATCGTGGATCTCGTCATCAGAATGACCTGTGGATACCTAGAACGCTATCCTATTTGGTCCTTTGTAGATGTACTTGTACAAGTACTTCACAAGCTTGACAGTAGAACAACCTCAACATTTATATGGCAGTCATATTTTTTTAACAGATAGGGATTGTACGGTACAACCCACATGTTGTCTATACGATGCTCCCTAACCATTGCTGAAATTCCCGTATCGCGCCTTCTGTACAGAGGGTAGCTATCTTCCTTGTGAGTAGTGTGGTCCAAGAAGCTCCGAGGGTACCTATTTTTGCATAGGTTGTTGCGCAAGCAGGGCACCACATATTCAGCGGACCGCATGGACCGTGAATCATATGCTTAGTCACCAAAAAAAGAGTTCGGGATCCGTGTCTGGGTCTGGAAGTTCAGCACTGATGAAGCGGTCATACGCCTCTAGATTTACATGTTTAGAATCTCGATCTAGGATAATCAGCAAGTGCACATGCGGCAGTCCGCGCTTATGAAATTCAATAGAGTAGACTGAAGCATTTGGAGATCCCAAAATGTGATCTTTCAAGAGATCTTTCTTTAGCATTTTTAAGCTTTTCCTTGAACACCCGAGAGAGCAAATCGGGCCTGCTCTGAGGAAGCTCCCCAGGAAGCAGATGTTGGGAGATCTCTTTCCATGCCGGATTATATGTCATAGTCAGAAAGAAATCAGGCCTCCTGAACTGCTGTACCAGATCCATTGCATCTAGATACCTCTTCCTCTTGTCTCTCGGGTCGCCCATAAAGGATGGCGGCAGAATGGTTTTGCGGCCAACCAATGCCGCGGAGGCGTTTCCACTACTGATACAGCCCAACAGCCCTTGCAAGAATTCAGTTCTGATTTCCTTCTGTTGCTTCCTCACGTACTCTAGCCTACAAGATTCGACCTTCACGAACATGTCGACGATATATTGATGTAGTAGACGGCCACCATGCAACAGCCCTGATCTGTCTGTGTCCCTCATCTGCAATTTATAGCAGTAATACTGTCTGCAAGACGCAATGTTTCTTTTCCGTGGTCCGCGTGCCATGGCTGGAAAAAATGCGGTTGAGTACGTCAGAGAGGTAGGCAGTCAGGACGCAGAAAAGAGAAGAAGCCGAACAAACAAAGGAGGAGCAGGTGGTAAAGAATACCTGACTCCTCGTTTTCCACCAAGTGTTGTGCATTAACCGAAAGCTGAGGTGCGATGCCAGAAGTTGAGTTGTATATGTATATGCTTTTCTTGAGGTTAGGCGGCAATTTTTCAACACCAAAGTGCCAGGCACCTTCCCCTTTCCGAAAAAACATAGGGTACTGCAACGCATCGAATGAAGCAAAATTGTGCGAGATTTTATAAGGCACGGCATTTTTTGCGTAGATTTGGATGTGGCATTAAGGCTGACTATCTGACTCATATTCTAAAGTCAAGATGGCAGCAACGTCCTGACTCGTCGGCTCGTTGAAGACTCTTTGGCCAAGCTTCGGATTGTTGATCAGGCATATTTTATGGTTAGCCACGTTATCTAGATCCTTCAACTGGCGAAGAAAAACCACATAAGGGTTACCGTGAAGAATGTCTAGCAATTTTCTAAGCATGCCACGATCCAAACGCGAAGACAGAGTGATACGCTGATCTATCTCAGCCTCACCATCGTAGAGGTAGAGTTGTGGGTTTCTAGGAGAGTCTGATGCTGGCTGCAGAGAAGTAAGTCGGTGATAAATCTTACCCTGGACGCTAAACGTATATATGCCCTTACTATTTTTCATTAGCTCCGGGTCTGTCTTCGCCCCGAATGTAGTGAACGCTAGGTGATTATTGTATGTTCGCACATAGCGCTTGAAGTGCACCGCATCCGGTTCCGTAGATGTCAACAGACGCAGCAGGTTATCGGGCATCGTAGTCGGTGCAAGTCTTACCTCTCACCTCGGCAATGAGAAGGGACGGAGGTTCTTTGTAAAAGCACTTGGCTAGGGCGATGATTCGCGATGGGGCATCAGGAAGAACTAAAGGCCTACGGTGGCGGAGCAGATCCGCCAGGCGCCTCATGCGCATCCAAAGGCGGGTGCCCGGCGGTTTTACTGCGCGGGTAGACTGAATGGTCAATTTGGGCACACGCATGTATGGCTCGTTTGGATGAAGAAGCGGGCGCTGGAGGAATAGCACGCGGTTGGCGCGCAGAGGAAGGCACAGATTCAGAGAAAGCAGAACCCGAAGGCTCTCCGACCTCAAATGTGGATTGCTGCAGTGCTGGAGAAAGAGTGGATGGTGTATGTGCCGAAGAACGCGCCAGCGCATACTGCATCTGGCGGCGCTTCAGAAGCTCAGCCTTCTTTGCTGGGTCCATATTAGCGTACGACCTTCGTCGCCTGTCACTCTGCTCGGCTTTTTTCCGGCTATCCATGTTTCCTGTAACGCACACAGACCAACATGAAATGGAAGCACAGAGGCACACGTTTATCAGAGCATGAGAGGCAGCAGAGGCGCAGAGGTATTCAACATTGGTCAAAGATACCCCGTCTTTGCAACGAACACATCGTAGGAATTAACTGTAAACCTTGAATAAGTGGCTTACAGGATATTCCCTGGATGTACCTATGCAGTAACGGTCAAATACGGTTTCAAGTGTGAAACTCTTTCTACGACAAGTTCTGCATCATAGGGAGTCACCAGAGAATCAAAAGTACTTCTTGTAACTCTAGGTGCCAGAGCAATAAGCTTTGACACTGAAAAGCAAGTACACAGATGAGAAAGACCAAAAAACGGCAAACGAAGGACAGGCACATCAGCCCCACAATTATTCACGCGTCCGATGACATGGCACAAAAGGCCCAACGCAAATATGGGCCGAAGGCAGAGAGAAGAACCACAGAAGGAGACAAAAGCCATAAATGTACAGATAAGCAATACATTAAACTGACACGACAACAAATGCAGTCAAAGAGGCTGACCAGTCAAACCACAATACCCCAAGTAAGGGCAGACGTTAATGACCACAGGCATTTATTGCGCACACCACCCCACCCAGGTAGTTGAGTAATTAATGCGCAACATTACCCCAGGAAACAAATTCTATATATACACATATATAACACCTTTAAATTCCACAGCCCTGAAAGAGCATAGCAAGATACACCACAATAACATACCATCCACGCCAATCACCAGAATCACACCAAAGGCACATGGAGTTCCAGAATGTGTACCCTACGTTACTCTACGAGGTCGCGAGGGGCAGTATGATGCATATGCCCCGCCGATACCAGCCAAAGACGATGATTCGTCGATACGGCCAGACGAGGTGCCTAAGGTTGGCAGCTATCCAGACTATGCCGTAAAAAGCATAGCCCGGCAGTGAGACCGATCAGAGAAGAGGCTCATGTCAACAACCGAAGAACTGAAAAGCCAGAGGTCTATGAGAAAGAGCAAGAAAGGCTGGCTAATATGTGGGAAAAGAAATACGAGATAGCAGAGGCAAGCAAATCTCAGGCCAGAGGAAACACAGGCAGTGACGGCGAGACAGACGGAGACAGCACAGACTCCAACAACAACCTCACCAACGAAGCAATGGGCTGAAGCGCAGGCAGATAAGCAATGAAGAAGAAGAAGGCGAACCCCAAGCTGCAATAATGTTTTCCTATTTTTTTTCCTTTTTTTAAAGCGTCTGTAAACACCATCCTAAACAATTGTGTGCAATCCTAAGAGATTAAACACGAATGGCTAGCACGTAAAGGCATCTCTAAAACTACTTTGAGAATAAACGTCCCTATTTTGCATGTATGAAAGACCTTAAGACACGACGGAATGGCACCTATTCCACACAAATGAACAGCATATATCACACGTAAAGCCATGTGAAAATCACACAGCTGGCACAATTCAATCCACACGGCGTACAAATAAGCCTGGCACAATAAAAACCATACATAACAAAAGCAGAACACCCACAAGAACCCGCAAAGACAGAACACAGCCACACGGCAACATTTTACCAGGAAATCCATTGCAAAAACCACTAAAAAAAAGCAAACAATACCTGAGGGAAGTAAGAGCCGAGAAGATCCACACGCCCACAAACACCTGGCACAACAAAGAGATCAAGGAAAGAAACGTTAAAGAAAGGGTACCACCACAACTCAGGAGGCAAACATGGAAGCTGACACACAATCACCCTTCTACACATTTCACACTCACATACACAAAGCATAGAAGGGCACATGCAAGAACCAAAGCAATATCACAAAAGCGAACATGCAGCCAGAGACTGCAATACAATAAACCCCCAACCCTATAAGACAGAGAGAAGCAGACCACAATACATGAACCCTGCAACGGAGTGCCAGAAGTACATGCAATACATAAACATCACTTAGCATGCAAAATAGCAATGCAGGAGAACGCAACAGAACAAGCTCACCACAAAACAACCACAATAACCAAAGTTTCAGTGATTATCTAGGCTAAAGGTCACGCAGAGCAACAGAAGACCCAAAAGAAGAACATCACCAAACAGAAAGAAGGAGAAACCACACCAACAAAACACACAGCAACACATGCAAGAGTCCAAAACCCAAGCCATAACCCAACATCCAATCTATGAATATAAATCAACATAGAACAAGCTAAAGATCAGCTTTCCAAACCCACAAGTGGTCATGGTTAAAACGAAGAAGCTATCATCGAGTACACGCACTACATCACAAGCACATAACAGCCCAAATCGGAACAGGAGGAGAAAAGAGAAGGAGAAACATACCGAGTAAGCAAAGAATCGTCCACTAGAACTGTGAATTTGAACCACGATGTTTGGTAAAACAGCCAATTCGAGAAGCAAAGAAGAAGAGAAGTCTTGGGAATGGAAAATGAGAGTCATGGTATTACAATCGCAGCAATTTATAGCGAAGAAACCTCGTGCAGTGGTGGAGGATTTGCATCGGCGGCCGAATCAGACTTTAGCAAAACCAGCGAGTGGAAACGGAAGCCATGGATTGGAGAATTTTCATTGGGTATCTCCCCATTCGAAAGTGTACGACGTCGTTGACAACAATGAGTAAGAAAAAAAAAAAAAAAAAAAAAAAAAAAAAAAAAAAACGGGATAGAAGAGAGAAAGCATATACGACAAAATAGTCAACACATTTTAGGCAAATAATACTATGCACTGGAAATTATATATATATATATATATATATATATATATATATATATATATATATATATATATTGCTTTACCCTTTTTTTCCTTTTTTCTTTTCTTTTACTTTTTCTTTTAAAAGTAGGGTTTTTTAAAACAATAATTTTCTTTTTTATTCCCTTTCTTAAATGGAAAATTTGATGAAACAATAAAATACTCGAAAAAAGGTTTCTTGAAGTGACGAAAATATCCTTATAAGAATTTCGGGATCGAAACCCATATACAAAACTGATGCAGCATCTCAACTTCATGCAATCTAACATACTCAGGAGCTTCACCGTCGGCCATGGAAGAAGCTGTGAAGGAGAACGTAGGGTTGTTGTTCTCTTTTTTTTTTTTAAATAAATAAATAAAAGCACGTAGCAGCAAGAAGAAAGGCCGATCAGCAATAGCAACGAGCAACGAGCAACAACAGGAAAGAAACAATTCAGATCAGCAACAATAATTACCGGAGGAATCGAAAATCACGTCATCGATGTACCGGTAAAAAAATCGATATGAGCTCTTTGTCGATTATAGGATCAAAAGGTTTAGTCTAATTTATGACTGACTATGCTACCATGTTAAACACAACACAATTGGGAAAAAGATGATTTGTATATTCATAATAGTCAAATATTTATAATACAACACATCACCAAAACGCTAAACACAATATAACATAATGTACAAATATACCCTTTACATGTATATATATTTATATATATCCCACGTTATAACCGGTGTTACAATAGATACATAATGTATTTTCACTAGTAATTATTTTAATTTCAAATTATTTGACTTGACGTATGTCTTATCACATACTAAGATGGTGAATGTAACAAGTATTAGACTCTCCGATAGTACATCTTTAAATATCACTCTAAACATATCGTTTTTCGTTTCAGTTATATTTTTTTAACATTTTATAAAATCATCCACTTCAATAAATACCTTTTACACAATCCTTCAAACACATTTTCCTTCAACTATATACCTAACCACAATTTATTTTCTTTTTATTTTTATATTCATCCACCACATGGGACACAAAACAAGGGGAAAGTGCACACTATTCACCTTGAGGGGATCTTGAAATTTAAATTACAATTTTGCCATCTAACTAGATCGTTTTTGATTTTGGTGCGGTTTTCTAGGAGATAATTTTAGTCACGTGTAAGTGGTGCTTGCTTTTTTGCAAAAATAGTCGCGAACGCCGAAAATAAGACTTACAGGACTAAAATTGGTCTTTTCCGACGACAATTTTAGTCGTAAGTAAGTGGCCTTCCGGTGTTCGTGACTATTTTCAAAAAAAAAACCACTTACGATGACTAAAATGTCGTAGAAGAAAAAACCAACACCAAAATCAAAAACGCCAGATAGTTAGATGACCAAAATTGTAATTTAAATATAGGATGATTCAAATAACGTTTTTTCAGATAGAGTACCAATAAAGTTATCCATTACAGTTGTAAAATATTGGAAATGGCAAGGCAAGAGTTGAGTATAAATAAAGTCTTCACCGGAGACAGTCTATTATTTTAAATAAGTGGCGATATCCTTTGGATTGAAGGTCCTCTCTCCTACCCTAATTTAATAATGGCGGTTATTTTCATTTATTTTCTTTCAGCCTTTTGTTATCTTCTTATGCATCACCCATGAGCAAAGCACCTAATTATGGACAGGAACTTTCCCCCATCCATTCTCTATTCCCATGTCCCACTCCAAACCAACTAATTTAATTATTAAATTAAATACAACAAAAAAGGTTGATCAATGAAAGAAAAAAAACTACTGCAAAAGGACGAAATTTCCTTTTAAAAAGCCAAATAATTCCCCCGCTGTTCATTGACCATCAAACGTGGACGGTCAAGATCCTTCCACGAGTTAATTTTTTTCTCCAACTCTCCGGATGGTTCACCGTTCACATGCCTTTCGAGTGGCCCCACTCTTTATATTTTTTAGTTTATTGCTTATCCCTGTTGTCAAAAATATATATATATTATTTCCCGATAGAGTTATTGCTTATCAGATCCTGTTGTCAAAAAAAATATATATATTATTGAAAATCAAAAAAAAATATTTCTCTCTCCAATCTGTGGACAGGATCCATTCATTACATCAAGTGGACATATTATTATTAAGGAGGCCATTCCTACTGCGTTGAGTATTTTGTGCCATTATTTCTGGGACCGTTTGGACAGGAGAAATGATAATGTACCCAGTTGTAGTTTAGTCGCTCGGAGCCGTTAATTATATTATGGATAGTCAATAAGGTAATTGGAACATAACATCTGGCCTAAAAAAATCAAGTATTTTTATAAAACAATTTGTCTGATCATTTTTTAAATAAAATATTGTAACATAAAACTTTCTATGTAAAATATTTCAGAAATCAATTGCAAAAGTTAAATCAGCGCAACCATATAGTTATCAGATTTAGGTGGTCGTTGGCGATGGAAAAAAGACATTTGGATTTATCGGCCACCTGGTTCAACCAATTATGTTATTGATTCAATTGGATTTTTTTTTTTTTTGTGGAACCGGAAAATTTATATAGTAGTAAATTATACATAACATCATGAATTTTTTTTTGGTAATTCATATTCAAGTAAATAATGATATGAAACTATCTATCACTTTATGAGCTACCATTTGGAAACTGAAAGTATTGTTTATTGATTATCATAAGAAAATATGTAGAAAAATACAAAGTTAAATTATATCATCAACTCGTAAACACTTTATCGATACATATAAGTATTAATTATTTGAATGTTGATGCACTTATGTTAAAATTAGATTAGAAAAACAAAATGTAATATTTGTTGGAAAGTATGACTTGAATTATTTAGCAAAACGTTAAGAAAAATGTTGCAAGAAATTTAAAAGTTTTTTAAGTAAAAAAAATATGATTTTTATTTAGATCTATAACAAATAATAAATGCATATAAAGATTAAATAATGATTTGCATCATGTCAAGTTATTTGAGTATTTTTGTTACATAAAATCGGTTCAATATCTATTTCATATTTTTTTCCATTAAATTTACTTGATCCACCGGTTCAACCAGTGCCCACCGGGTCACTGGGTCAAAAAGGTCATCGGTTGAACCGCTTGGTATACCGGGTTTGAGTGAGTCGCTTGCTTAAACGGGTTGATGCTTGAACCAGCCCGATTTCATGGCCGGGTCACCGGGTCAAACGGTTGAACCGCAAGGCCGGGCCGGGCTTGATAACTAAAGCACAATTTCTGTCTTAGCAACATCATTGAATAATATTCCATTTATTTAAACAATTTCAGAAAGTGAATTAGATAAAACATATGAACAGGTGGACTAGAATTTTCTGAGAAATATTAAGGATACCATTGGGCCGTCAATGGAATGGCTAGCCTTCTTATCTATTGCATCCAGTCAACTAAGCTGTACATATTGTGGAATGGGGAGAAACTTGAATCTTTCTCCTGTAGTAGATGCATTCGCGAAGGTGACCCGATTGCACCTTATTTGTTCGTTTTTTGTATGGAGGTGCTCAGTATGAAAATTGTCTAAGCGATAAACAGTTGCTCAAGCTGAGCTATGGAAAAAA
Source organism: Gentiana macrophylla (assembly GCA_026214975.1). NCBI lineage: Eukaryota > Viridiplantae > Streptophyta > Magnoliopsida > Gentianales > Gentianaceae > Gentiana > Gentiana macrophylla. The sequence goes on along the minus strand of CM047806.1, from coordinate 45,375,904 downwards.
TACTTCATGACTTATGTCTTTATTTAGGCCAAAAAGCCAGATAATCGAAATCAGTCTTTTGCACATCCAGAAATGTCAGCATTACCATGAAAAAATTATCTCTGACAGCCTTTGTATGCAACATGCGCCCAACATGGGGACCTATCTTCGTGTTCCTTTGTTCCAGGGAGGATGAATATTAATCATTTTCCGACTTTGATTGATAAGGCGAAAAAGAATTTGGCCACCTGGAAGTCAAAGATTTTATCCAAAGCAGGTAAAAGCATTATGATAAAAAGCCCGCTTGTTACCCAACCGTATTAACTAATGAATACGGAAATCGATGACTATTCATAGCTATTACCTTGATACCAAAGAAGAGTTTGACTTAATGCTTTTTTTCGGTCCTAGTTGATCCTGATTCTGGGATGGCTCAGAGAATTATTTCACAACTTGGAAGACTATGTAGAGAATTTTTTTGGGGAGACAATGAAGAGGGCAGGAAATTACATACGGTTGCATGGAACAATATTTGTAGACCCAAAAACGAGGGAGGACTCAGCTTCAAAATCCTAAATCGGATGAATCTTGCTATTCTTAATAAGTTGGTGTGGAATCTTATCACTAAGAAAAATGCGTTGTGGTTCAAGTTCTAACCCGTAAATATAATGACCTTTCGAGTACACCTAAGGCAGACTGCTCCCCGGTTTATAGGATGTAATAGTCAGACAAGCATTGTAATAGTCAGCTTATAGGATCTCAGTAGACTAGGATTGGATTTTAAAAAACTCAGTAGAGTCCAGGATCTTATGCTGACCTGAGTTAAAGCTGAGGGAAATATCTCAGGGGAGTTGACTAGAAGGATAAAGGAACGAACTCAGTAGAGAGGACTGAAGATGAAGGATAAGGGTACAAATACAGTATTGAAGATTAAAGTGGAATCTATAAAGTTAAACTTCAGATAAGTCTGTGATGGTCTGAATTAACTTTATAGACCTTGTATAGAAGGTTTAAAATTCAAAGTAAAAGTGATGAAGAATCTCAATTATATAAAATATGGTGTAGTCTGATCTCATAAACTAAGATCAGATGAAAATCAAGTCAGCTAAGCTGAGCTAAATCAAAGACAATCAGCTAAACACTCAAGACAGCTGAGCTGAGCCAAGCAACACAAGAAGTCAGCTAAGCTGAGCTAGACTGTTGGTCCCAGAGAAGGGTAAATTTATAGTCAGAGGGGGGTGAATGACTATATTGGAGTTTCAAAAACTTTTCTAGTGTTAAAAGCTTTTGGGCAACGGATAAGTCCCTTCTTAAAAGTTGTTTCAAAGTAGATTATACGCACACAGAGTATGAATAATTTGCAGTATGTAATTGCTGTAAATTAAAGTGCAATAAGTAAATGAACACAAATGTTTATAGTGGTTCTGGGTGGTGTAATCCCTTAATACACTCTTCTCCTGTAATGATTGGAGGAATTCACTATTGTTTTTCACCAATACAATAGTAAGATTGTCCTTGGCTACACAAGCTTCACAATCTACAAGACTATCACTCCTTGGCTTCAAAAGCTTCAGTGACTCAGCCTTCAACACACTGCTCATTAGGAACAAATCCTTCAGCAGCTATCACAAAAGGGTGCAACTCCTTCTTAGACTTCTCCGATTCAATTGCTGCAACTGGTGTGATTTTGATTCACAGATTTGTTGATCAATCTCAGTGCTTGATGTGGAATTGTAGCTCTGAGTTCTGAGTTGATGTCTAGAAGTGTTCTTTTTAGATTCAGATAGAAGGCTTAGGATTTGGACATAGTTTCCGCTTGTTCTTGTATGTTCAAATCGTTGCTTTGTCTGTCTGTCAATGCCTTCTATTTATAGCCTTGATAAGCCTTGATTTAAAAATCCGTCCGTTGGCTATTTAATGTTGAGAATAATCATTGATTTGATTATTGATTCCTCCTGATTCAATTCTCTTTGATTTCAGTGATCCGGATTTTCTTCAAGCATTCATCATAAAATCCGTCATTGATTGATTCTGCATTTAATGCTTGATCTTCTTATTTTCACACGTCGAATAAGTATAGATGATATAACTTACTCAGCTGTTCCTTCACTTGACTGTTGTGTCATCAGTTGAGTAGATCTGTTGACTTAGCTGATGTGCTTCTTTCTTCACTGGTATTCCTTACTCAGCCGATAGAATGTTTACTTCGCCGGTTCACTGCTTTCTTTCTTTCTTTGATTTTACAAGAGTACTTGTACTTCACTGATCCTTGATTTGTGTGAGATCAGTGTACACCATATTTAAACAATGAATTTCATCACTTGTAATATAACTTAGACTTATCCAAGGTCATCACAGACTTCCCTGGCTATAAGTCAGTCCATATATGTCTTCATGCTTCTCTGCTGGTACTTGGCTGCCTTTACTCTTCCGGATTTTTGTTTTACTTAGCCATCCTACCAACTAGTACAATACTTGTCTGACTGAGCTTATACAACATGTTAGACTTTAAATAAAGACTTATACAGAGATTTCTAACTTATTTCAAGCTTGTTATGACAGCTAGTATGGCCATCATCAAAACATAATAAAATGTTGTAACAATTTCCCCCTTTTTGATGATGTCAAAACCCTCATAAGCCTGAACATAAGTAAATAATGATTCATATAAAAAGGAATAAAAAAAACTCAATAATTTTATTCATCCATAGAAGGGCAATAGATAGTTTATTTAAAATTATTCAAGGCAAACGTTATTATTGAAGATTAAATGGCTACTTCTTCTCTTCAAACCCGATGCCCTTGCCTTTGCCTGTTGAGCTTCCCATCCATTTGAAGCTTTCAGGCTTACTGGTACCTTTACCCTTTTTGGTAGCATCAAACCGTTCTTCCAGAATCTTATTTGTTGCCTCAGATACTTGGATGAGTGTGTTGAGCTGCTATGCTGAGTGATGCAAGATCTCATCCATGGTTTGAATTTTTTGAGTATGCTCATACAGTGTGTCCACCAAGGGGTTGAGTTTACCATCATGTTTTTCTGCCAGGAATTCCAGATTTGTTTGGACAAGGTAGGGAATTAGATGATGCAGATTGCAAATTAAGTCTCCTTGACTCTCCATCACTTCATCTTGAACTTTGATATGATTGATTAGAGCTTCAAGCTTGTGATGCATAGAGGTTTCACTACTCCTCCGTGCAGTTTTGAGATTTTGTCTGCTTAGATACTGCATTTCCATGTCCACAATCAGTGGATTGATATCCAGATTGAAAGCTCTGTCTGGATCTTCATGTGTTGGTGCAGATGCATCAACTTGCTTTCCTTCTTCTTCCTTCTCTTCCTCTCCTTCCTTTTCTTCTTCTTTTTCTTCTGTTTCTTCTTCACTCTTATGATCAGATTGAGATTGAAGGGGTTGGCCTTCATTTCCAAGTCCTGGTGAGGACTGTTCTGCATCTCCATATGCTGGAGTTTCAATTCTTTCTGCTGGTATTCCTCCTTGGTCAAAGCTGGGGTTCTCTTCTGAATCAGCAGAGTGAGTTTGATCAGCTGGCTCATTCGGCTGTTGTTGAGTTCTACTACTGCTCCGGAGAATCACTTCCTGGAGTGTCAAGTCATCATCAGATAAGACAAACATGTCTTGATCATCCTCAAGATGATCATTTTTCTTCTGTTCTTCTCTATCTTCCTCATCTTCATCCTCAAAACGGTGAAGGTCCTCAGTGGCCTCTTCCTCTCCTCAACCTCTTCTTCTTTTGATGAAGTGAGGCAGTATCCTTTTTCACCTTCTTGTAGATAGATTCCTTCTTCCTGATTCTCTTCATCATCGCTGATTTCAAGGGGGATATCCTTATTACTGGGTAGACTCCCTTGTTGTTCTTGTGCTGTTTGAGATCTGGTCCTTCTCCCAATTCCTGACCTGCTGCTTTCAGGTTGCTTTCTTTTTTTTTCCAATTGTGGATTGTGGTTTCTGGGATGTTTTAACATAGGTAAACATTACCTTTGCCTTATGCAATTCATACAAGCATATGGGCTTCACTTTCAATTGATCAAACAATTGTTGGAGAGGAATCCCATACGATTTCCTTTCCCAGAAATCACCTTACTTTAGTTGGCCTCTATTTGCTGCCAGAACTCCTAGATCAATCTCTTTTTGAATCTGGTCCTTCAACCTGTTGAAGATGAACAACGACTAGTTGAACTGAAGACCTTGGTAGATAACAGTCATCAGTTTCACTCTAACCTCGGTCATATTTTCCATGGAGCCCTACTTCCCTTCAATGTTCCTTGTGATTACAGGAGCAAACTCGGCAAAAGGGCGTTTGAGTACTGATCTGGGAAAGTTGTATTTCCTGCCACTCTTTCTTGGGTTCTTGGCTATCTCAGTCCAAAATGCATTGATGTCGATTTGAATTTTCTTCACATCTATTGGGCCAGTGTTGGAGAGATTTAAGCATCTGTGGAGAAGACCTAGGGTGATAACAAGTTCTCGTCCAAACATGGTACTCACAATGCAATCCGGATCAGCCTTCTTTTCACTGGGTATGAATTTTGCATTTTTTCAGAATGCAATCAGATTCTCATAGCAGATTCCTGAAATTGAGGGATTCAGGAATGTCATCAGCCCTAGATTTGTGCATCCATGAACCAACCTTTGAGCATTTGGATCATTGTTGCAGAAAGGTAGATAGTGCTCAAGTCGGAAGAATGATCCAGTGATGATCGATTTTTTATAGTGTTTTTCAGTTTGAGTGTTTGACGAAGATAAAGCCATTGTAGTGGAGCAATTTGAAATGAGGAAAGCTTCGATTTTTCTTGAGTAATTAGGGTTTTGAGAATTCAAGAGAGCGTAAATAATTCTGAAAACCTCTAAGTGCTGGTTATATTAGAGAAGTTTGATAGTGTAAATGCGGTTGAATATGGAAGGTTTTGGTGAAGTAATGGCATGATTTTTTGTATATAAATCACGGTTTTCGATTGTAGTAGGGGAGTGAATTGAGGTATGTAATGATAAATCCCAGGAATCGAGGCGTTGCCGTCATTCTTTTAATTCAAAAATAACCTCCACGATTGTAATATAAAATACACGTGGGTAATCTTCCATAAAATAATTCTCCATAAATCTTCTGATTTTCCACATGTATAAAATTGATTTTGTTCACACTTAACCTTGTTGTTTTCTCCAAGGTATTTAGCGGTGAAGTAACTTGGCTAGTCACTGATCCGGTGTAGTGATTCTTTACCGAGCTGCTATATAATTGTTCCTAACAATCAGTGAAGTGGCCTTCGCTGGTTACCAGTGCCTTACCTGCCAAGTGAGCGCACCCAAAATGGCAAAGGTTCAGTCAGCTGGTGAAGTCACTCTACTGATTACTCCAGTTAGCTGCTCCTTATAAATTAATCGATTTCAATCATTCCCAACTCAGTTCTCTATTTACAAAATCTTTCATGACTGAGTGGTTTTGTGAAAATATCAGCCAATTGATCTTCAGTTGATATGTATCTCAAGATAACATCTTCTTTTTCCACATGATCTCTGATAAAGTGATGTCTCACATCAATATGCTTTGTTCTTAAGTGTAATACTGGATTCTCAGTAATAGATATGGCACTTGTATTATCACACATAAGTGGAATTGTCTTCTCCTCTATTCCATAGTCCCTTAGCTGTTGTCTGGTCCATAGTACTTGTGCACAACAGCTGCCTGCTGCTATATATTCTGCTTCAGCTGTTGAAGTGGATATAGAGTTTTGCTTTTTGCTAAACCATGATACTAGTCTACTGCCTAGCAGCTGACAAGTTCCTGAAGTGCTTTTTCTGTCAATCTTACATCCAGCATAGTCTGAATTTGAATAGGATATCAATTTGAATCCTCCATCTTTTGGATACCAAATTCCCACATTGATTGTTTGCTTCAAATATTTGATGATCCTCTTGGCTGCTAGTAAGTGAGATTTCTTAAGTTGAGCTTGAAATATTGCACAAACTCCTACTGAAAATGCTATATCAGGTCTGCTTGCAGTTAAATAGAGTAGAGATCCAATTATTCTTCTATATAACTTTTGATCAACATATTTTCCATTTTCATCCTTCCCAAGAATAACTCTTGCACACATTGGTGTATCTGATGTGCCACTTGTATCTATACCATATTTATGTATCAAGTCTTTTGTATACTTGGCTTGATTGATAAAGATGTCATCTTCCATTTGTTTCACTTGTAAACCAAGGAAATAATTGAGCTCACCCATCATACTCCTTTGAAATTTGCTTTTCATCAGATTTGCAAATTTCTCACATAGGTTCTCATCTTCTGATCCAAAGATGAGGTCAGCAACATAGATTTGAACTAACAAAGTGCTTGTTCCTTCTTCTAGCTTGAAGAGAGTCTTGTCAATAGTCCCTTTGTTGAATCCATTGTTTATTAAGAATTGTGACAGTGTCTCATACCAGGCTCTAGGTGCCTGTTTGAGTCCACATAGTGCCTTTTTGAGCTTGTATACTTTATCTTCCTTCCCTTTGAGTTGGAAACCAAGGTGTTGTTCCATATATACTTCTTCTTCTAAAAGTCCATTAAAAAATGCACTTTTGACATCCATTTGATATACTTTGAAATCCTTGTGTGCTGCAAAAGCTAGAAAGAGTCTTATTGCTTCCAATCTTGCTACTGGTGCAAAGGTTTCATCATAGTCTATGCCTTCAGCGCGAGAGTAACCTTTTGCAACTAGTCTTGCTTTGTTTCTGACAACCGTTCCTTTTTCGTCCAATTTGTTTCTGAATACCCATTTTGTTCCAATGATGTTTGCCGTGTTTGGTCTGTCAACAAGTTCCCAGACCTCATTTCTTTCAAATTCATTGAGCTCTTCTTGCATGGCTGTAATCCAATCAGCATCTTGAATTGCATCATCTATTGTCTTGGGTTCCACCTATGATAGAAAACAAGTTGGCATATTCTCCAATTGTCTTCTGCTTCTAACTCCTGTATGAATATCTCCAATGACTTGTTCTTCAGGGTGATCTCTCAGCCAATTCAAATCAGGCTGAAGTTGATCTTGATCTAGTTATTCCACAGCTCCAGCTTGTGCATCAACTTCATGATCTTGTGTTGGTGCTTCTGCAGTTGTATTGACTGGTACTTCATCTTGATAAGCAAAGGTGTGGTTCAGAATAGTGGCTGGGACTATTATATACATATAGACTTGTCCTTGTGCAGCTTCTTCTTCAAAGTTGTGTAAGCTTTCACCATTAGTGTTTGGTTCATCAAAAACTACATGAATTGATTCTTCAATCACCAAGGTTCTTTTGTTGAGTACTCTGAATGATTTGCTTGTTTCTGAGTATCCCATGAAGATTGCTTCATCAGCTTTTTCATCAAAAGTATGTAGTTGATTACTGTTCAAAACAAAATATTTAGATCCAAACATATGCAAATGTGAAATGTTTGGTTTTCTTCCATTCCAAATTTCATATGGTGTTTTTCCATGGTGTTTGTTGATGATAGATCTGTTTTGAGTATAGCATGTTGTATTTGCTGCTTCAGCCCAAAATCTATTTGGTAAGCTTGCTTCTGCTATCATGGTTCTAACTGCTTCTTTGAGTGTTCTGTTTCTTCTTTCTGCTACACCATTTTGTTGTGGAGTCCCTGCTGTTGATAGTTGATGTAGTACACCATTTTCTTCACAATAAGATCTCATAATTTCATTTAGGAATTATGTTCCTCTGTCAGATCTTATCTTGATGATCTTCAACTCCTTTTCATTTTGTATTCTTCTCAACAAATATGGTAGCTTCTTGAGTGTCTCTCTTTTCTTGTTCATGAATATAGTCCATGTGAATTGGGAAAATTCATCCACCACCACTAGAGTGTACTTCTTTCCATTTACACTTATTGGTGTGATTGGTCCAAAAAGATCCATATGCAAAAGATGTAAGATCTTTGTTGTTGGATGGGGTTTTGACTTGAAAGAGCTTTTAATCTGCTTCCCTTTCTGACATGCTTCACAGAGACTTTCTTTCTTGAATGTGATGTTTGGAGGGCCTTCAACTAGCTTCTTCTTTGACAATTTGTTGATAGTCTTGAAGTTGACATGGTTCAGTCTTCTATGCCAAATCCAGCTAGTTGATTGCTTATTCTTGACAAGTAGACATGTTTATGCTTTTGCTGTCTTCCAATCCACCACATACATGTTGTCTTCTCTTTTTCCTGCAAGTACAACTATGTTGGTTTGATTGTGAATCACTTTGCATCCTTCTTTGTTGAAATGCACATTAGCCTTTATCACAGAATTGACTAATGCTTAGAAGATTGAAACTCGATCCTTTAACATAAACCACATTTTGAATCTTCAAGTTGTTTTTGAACATTGTGCCTTCCCCTTAATTTTTCCGGGGTTTTCTTTGCTTCCAAATGTAACTTTGGGTCCATCAAAAGCTTTAAAGTCAGTCAACCATCCTTTGTTCCCTGTCGTATGTCTGGAACATCTACTGTCTATGTACCAGATATCCTACAAAACAAATTAAGTATGTTTAGGTACCCAACACTATTTGGGTCCATACCTGTTAGCAGTCATGCCTCCTACTCCAAGTGTAAATCCAAAGGATCTTCTTCTTGGATGGTTGAAGTCATCAACCTCATAAGTATAAGGCATGGCAGAATACTTCTTGATAGAATTCTTCTGATACAATTCTCTACCTTTAGGTGCATTTGCATCCTTTTTCACTCTCCAATATGCAGGAGGAAACTTATTTTCATATTGCTTCTTGTGTCCAGGAATATGTCTGGGTTGGCTTTTCCTAAACACATGTTGCATGTCATGAAATGATTTCTTCTTGTAATTTGGGGGTGCAACATTCCAATCATCTTCTGAAGGGTAAAGTCTACCCTTACCTTTCAGTAAGATTTGCCTTTACTAGGTTGGTAAGATGATTTACTATGATGTTTGACTACACTAGGTTTTGACTTCAATGGTGCAGGATGAGTAGTTGAAACTATGGTCTGTCCTTTTCTGAATATGGGTCCAATTTTGGTCCTTGATTCAGAATTGTGTTGTCCATTGTTTCCTTTCTCATCTTGACTGTTCTATCCAAGACCAGATCTAGATCTAAACCTTTTTGGGGGTTTGTAAGCTGGTGTATTAGGTGGTGCAGTGATGCTCTGGCTTTACCTATTGTGTCATAAGTCCGATGTGTGCTCAATTTTTCAAAAATTCAAGTCCCTGGTTGAAAAATTCTTCAAAAATTCTATTAAAGTATTCTTTTCTGACAATGGCAGTGAATTTATTAAACTTTATCCTTTCTCTCTGAACATGGCATCACTCATCTTACCACTCCCTCTCACACTCCCCAACATAGTGGTATGGATGAAATACATCACTTGCATATTATAAAAACTGCCCTTACTATCCTGAAACATGACTCTATTCCCACCACCTACTGGTCTAATGCCATTGCTACAGAGTCTATCAGATTAACCGCATGTCTTCCAAAACCATCAGCATGTTTAGCCATTATGAAAAACTCTTTTCTGTTGCACCCAACTACAACAAACTCAGGGTATTTGGGTGTCTCTGTTATCCATGGTTTAAACCATACAATCACCACAAACTCAAACCCTCTTCTGTCCCATGTGTCTTCCTTGGCTACTCACCCACCCAAAGTGCGTACTATTTTTATGCTCTTCCTCAAACCGAATATATGTCTCCCGAGATGTTAGATATGTTAAAAAATCATGTTTTCCTCCCGCTCTAATCCGACCCATCCAACCTCTCCTACGTCTTAGGCCTCTCTCCTTCTTCCATATCCACATCTACCCTCGGTTCCCTCCTCTCTTCACCTCTTAACCCGTACCCACCTCCGTCTCCCTCGACCCCCTCCCCTTCCCCCATCCCACCTCCTTCTCCCGTCACCAACTTTCCTATTCCTACCACCTCTTCCCCTTCACCAGATCCAACTCCTCACCCCATGGTTACTCTAGCTCGTAACAATATCTTAAAACCCCGTATTATCCTCAACCTTCATGCCATCCTTGATTCGAAATACTTTGATACTGAACCAACTATGGTAAAACAAACCCTGCAGTGCTCTTAATGGCATACAACCATGTGTGAATAATTTGATGTTCTCGTTCGCAATGGTACATTGAACATAGTGCCGTTTGATCTGTATCTCAATGTGGATGGATGTAAATGGATCTAAAAAATAAAACATAAGCCTGATGGTTCCATTGACATGTACAAAGCTCAGCTCGGTACTAAGGTCTTTACCCAATGCCCTGGCATTGTCTATTTTGATATGTTTAGTCATGTTGTAAAGCCTTCCACAATTTTCCTGGTTCTCAATTTGGCTGTATCCTCAGGTTGGCCTTTTAGCTAACTTGATGTAAATAATGCTTTTCTTCAGGGTACACTCACCGAGGATCTTTTCATGGCTCAACCCCCCGGTTTTGAGGATTCTGTTTTTGTTGGTCCCAGAGAAGGGTGAATATATAGTCAGAGGGGGGTGAATGACTATATAGGAGTTTCAAAAACTTTTCTTGATAAAAAGTCTTTAAGCAGCAGATAAGACCCTTCCTAATTGTTATTTCAAAGTATTAAACACACACAAATAAATTAAATTGATGAAAGTAAATACTGTAAAGTAAAGTGCAGAATATAAATGAATACAATGTTTATAGTGGTTTAGGGTGGTGTAATCCCTTAGTCCACTATTTTCATGTGATGATTGGAGGATTCACTATTGTCTTTCACCAATATAATAGTTATGATTGTCCTTGGCTACACAAGCTTCACAATCTACAGACTATCACTCTCTGGCTACAAAAGCTTCAATGACTCAGTCTTCACACACTGCTCCTTAGGAACAAATCCTTCAGCAGCTATCACATTGTGGTGCAATTCCTTCTCAAAATCTCTGATTCAATTGCTGAACAGAAAGATGATAATTGGATTCACAAGACTTGATCAATACTCAGTTCTGGATTTGACTTTTGAGCTCTATTTACTGAGATTGATTTTCTGGATATTACTTTGAAGTTTAGAAAGAAGGCTTGTGATTTTGAACGAGTTTTCGCACGTATATGATTCATAGTTCTCTCTTTTCTTCTTTCTGTGAATGCCTTCTATTTATAGCCATGATTTCCTTAATTTTTGAATTTCCCATCCGTTGGCTATTTAATGCTGAGAATAATCATTGATTCTGTCTTGATTTAATCCTCCTTGAATTCTGTGATCCGGATTTTCATCAAACGTTCATCATAAAATCTGGTCATGATTAATTCAGTAGTAAATGCTTGATCTTCCATATTTTCCACGTTTCTGATTAAGTATTGGCAGTTCACTTCACTCATATGCTTCTTATTTACTTTACAGGCTAAGTGATCACTTGACTGCTTTCTTGGTTACTTCACCGGTCAAGTGACTGCTTTTACTTGGATGCTTCATGTTTACTCTGTTGTTGCTTTGTTTATCAGCCGATATACATTTACTTCACTGATCCTTAATTTGTGTAAGATCAATGAACACCATGTTATAAATAAATTAAGTTCCATCACTTGAAATAATACTTAGACACCCCTCAAAAAGGAAATAATACTTAGACTTACCCAAAGCCATCACAGACTTCCCTAGTTGTAAGTCAGTCCATAAGTCTTCACATCACTGTGCCGGTGCCTTGGTTGTCTTCACTGAGCTTTTTTGCTGTCTTTACTGAGCCGGCCTACCAAACTATTACAGTGCTTGTCTGACCAAACTTATACAAATTTCAGACTTCTAAGTAAAGCCTATACAAACATTTCTAACTTATTTTATTTTATTTCAGGCTTGCTATAACAGCTAGTATGGTCATCATCAAAACAATAAAATGTTCCTAACAATTTCCTCCTTTTTTATGATGCCAAAATCCTCATAAGCCTGAACATAAGTAAGCACATTTTCTTATAAAAGAAATTCAAAAAAATTTATTCATCCATAAAGGGTCATCCATAACAGGTCAACATACAAGATTCAAAAATAATTACAAGGTGTTCAGCCACTCCTTGTTCTCCTTGTGCCACCAGACCTTCCTTCAGGCTTACTGCTTTCCCCTTTTTTGGCAGCATCACGTTAATCAAGTATATCATTTGTTGTTGTAGACATGGAGAGTATGCAATCAAAATTCTCAGATGCGTTATCCAAATTGCTTTCAATCAGATTCAACCATCATGCAATTTTTCTTCCATGGGGGTTATCGTATCTACAACTTCATGGGCATGCTGCTTGATTAGGGTTGTCTGCTTGTTGATAGCAGCTGCATCTCCAAGCTACTTCAAATCTCTTTTCCAGAGAAGTTCCCTTGCCAGTATCGTAATCTAGAGACTCTAATATAGAGTGTCTCCTTCTCTAGTACATCAATCGTTGAGTCCGTTGTGTTATGTTTTGTAGGTGGTGGACTGTCTGTCATTCCCTATTGCTCTGTGCTGGGATTGCTTCTATCTGCTAGTGGATCTGTGATGGTGTCAACTAGCTGAGTGCCATAAGCTGTCCAATGTGCTGCTTTTGCTTTGTTGCTGCCCTTCGATGTACAGCCTCAAGAATTGTCATGGTGTCTTCATCACTTAATTAAATTGCACAATCCAAATGTATCTTATACACTTTGAATATGGCGTCCCTTCCCACTAATTTTGGAATTGAGATTTTCTTTAAATAATATAATACCATGATTAATTAATTTGCAAAATACATATATATATATATATATATATATATATATATATATATATATATATATATATATATATATATATATATATATATATGTATGTATATATATAGTTGACACATACAAACAAATATGTATATTTAATTAATCAACATAATTAATATCTTGTATTATATTTATTCATAATAAATAAATACCACCATATTAATTTATCACTATAACCTTTATAGTATGAGATAAATTCTTTCCTTATTTGGTTATCAACTATAACCCTATTTTAATCCGACTTGATGTTCATATGTGTGTGACCCGACAGGCTTCCGAATATGTTGGCCGTAGACATACGGTGCAATTACGAAAATGCCCTTCACCTCTAACGATCATGGATAGCGTCTAGCAACATGTCCAAGACCCTCAATCATCGGAAGAGTCAATGCCCAATGACTACTACCTTTCTTGTGCTCGGTTAGCGTGTAAATAGAATCCTATCACCGTATTAATATCCATACGATCGTTTCTTGATCGTATCCCACAATCTGGATATCAAGCTCTCTCGTAATAACTCATTTACTCCCACTTTGTAAAGATTCATGAGAACTAGACATTCCGTATGGGAAGGCCCTTTCGGATATTCACTCTCACTAATAGGATACGCGATTCCCGGACGACCTATCATGTATACTCTGCATGCTTCAGAATCATACCCAATCACTACTGCATGATCGCCCCATGGCTAAGGGAAACCTCAATAGTGTCAAAGCAAGACAATCCACACCGTGATGCCATGTAGACTCTGGTCCTAAGGATAATTACACAACCGTCACATAGTGTGACACTTAATGATGTAAGTGGGTCGATCTAACGCATCTTTGTATTCTCTAATAGACGTCCACGTACAGTCCAAGTGTCTCTACACTTCGATAGACGAGATCTATCACTGTCCTTAAAGACAGAAGACATCTAATACGTGCTAGTCTGTTCGTACTATCAATGCCATGTTTAATGGTACATTTCGATAGATGAGATCTATCTCTGCCCTTAAAGGCAGAAGACATCTAATACGTGCTAGTCTGTTCATACTATCAATGCCCTGTTTAATGGTACATCAGCCTAGAGACATTTAAGTATCAAACTTATTAAAGTGATTAGAGATCTCATCAACCATAATCGACTATCATGGTTTCTTTATCAAAGTTTAATACTAAAGACGTTATCATATAGCAATTCATAATTGGTTCTTTAAAAGAACAAATATATGACAACAGAAAAGCCATTTATTATATATGTATAATCATAAAAAAATAGTAGAAATGATCTGACCCTCGGATCCGGTCCAACCCGATTGGGTTTAGGACACTATTTCAACATGGACGGCTCCTCACAGCAGTCGGGAGTGAAGCTGGTGTGCTCAACAGGATGTGTACGACCTTCTGTTGGAAGTAGCGCCCGAAAGACAATTTCTATAATTGTTTTTATAATTAATAAATGACAGATTTATTCTTATCTTATTATTTGTTTTGTGCTTATATGTAATACACTACTGAAAACCCCAAGTCGTATCATATGTAGCCATATAACTTAATGTGTGTCACACATGAGGATTAAGTTTATAATGATACACTTGAAATGTTAGTCCGTGGTGAAGTTAATCATAGTATGGGGTATATTGATTAAACCACCATTAATGAGCCCAGAACACTTTATGGTATGACCGTCTTATCCGGACCGTTAACATTGGTTGTCTAAGTGGGGCATTTATATATGATGAGAGTCATATAGGACTGGACCGATTTATTATGCGTTTCTCATGTGATTGAGAAATCTTATTAAATCACAAGATGATCATATATGGATTAACCTTAATCCTGAAGTGATTGCATACTCCTACTGGTTTCAGGATAGGGTTTGATGTGTTCATTAAGGATCGCTAAGAGGTGCGGTCCGAATCACTTTCACGTTGGCACTATTCTGGAATGAGTGAGAAGTGTGTGTCTCATAGATTTGGAATCCATTCCTTCCTACGGGAAGTAGAAAGACAATCCCCATATCTGTTGATCCTAGAAACTGATCGATCCGCGGAGTTCGTATTGGTTATGAACTAATTGATCACTAGTGGGTTAATGGTAAATAAGGATAAGATGTATTGAAGAGGGTTTACGGAAATAATCCCGCTTCATTACGGATAGTCTATGGAGTGTTAGTTTATATATAATGATTATATCAATGGACACTTATCGACTCGACTCGACGTTTTGAGAATAAGTTATATCTATAATCGATAGAGTTCAGTTTCAGATTTATGGTGGCGTAATTCCGGAATTAATAAGTTGAGTAGAAATATTCTGTTCGATGAATATTTTGTTCAATTTATTGTAGCTATTGGTTATAGGTCCATGGTCCCCGGGTTGGCTCCTAACACGCGAGTGTTTCTCGTTTTAAGGAACCTCGAGAATAAATTAAATAGTTGGTCTATTTAATGAATATGCAATATTATTTATTTGGTAAATAATATATAAAATAGAAAATACATTTTCTGTTAAAAATAATGACTAAAAGGCGCCACATGTGGATAAGTTTAGGAGAAGAAATTTTTCTAGATTTTGTCACGTGTGTAATTAATTAATTATCTATTTGTTGGATAATTAATTGAAAAATAAGAGATTGATTTTTGGAAATTATCTATTATCTTTTGGCAAATATCTTTTCCTTATGGGAATAGGTAATTGTGATGTGAAAAGGATAACTCTCTCTTGACTAGTTATTTTCCTATATAAAGAGAGTTCATCCCAACACAATGACAATCACAATTTGTGCCTCAAATTAAATAAAAAGAAGAGAAAAATTAGTTTCTCGTTCTAGTAATTAAGAGAAGAAAAACCTAGGGTTTTTCTTATGCATATTCGAGGAGGTTCTACGGCGAGGATCGAAGTCCACCAGTCGTCGCTAGGAGATACAATCCGGAAGATTGTGGCTTCTCTTTCTGTCGATTTATTATTCCTCTTAAATAATGTAAATCTTCAACCTTCTTGTAGTTGTATTAATTGTTTATGTGAATCGAATCGTGGTATTATCGCATGTGAATTTATTCGTAGCTTCCACTGTGCATGATCGAGTGTCTCGATCGGTGCTGTGAATCAGATCTGACGATCCAATTATGGGTCGGATCCGGATTCGGGTTTCTGTATATCCAGCACCTTCATGTACTGCTAAGTACTAGGACATATCCGTGGCTTGTTCTGTACCTGCATTTTGTGCATTCTAGAAAGGAAAACAATGCTCATTAAAAACAACATGCCAAGAAATATAAACTCTTTTGGTGAGAGGATCTAGACACTTGTACCCTTTGTGTATTGGGCTATACCCCAGAAATACACACGGGTAGCTTCTTTTAGCGAACTTCAAATTAGTCTGATGATACGTACAAATGATATCGCCACCTTTGGATCCCGGAAATAGCCTATCTGACCCACCGGACCAGATTAAGGCATGCGAACCCGGTGTTACCGATCTTTACCGACCATGTCGAGGTCACTGATTGTCAAACCCCGTCCGGAATACTACTGGATCAGGGGGCCTATCCGTGACCTTGAACAAAGGTCCTTGAGAGCCCGTAGGAGGCTTGAAAGGAAGCAACAAGGAGCAAGAGCAAGGAAGGACAACAACGCCGGCGACCTATGCGATCCTTAGAGGTCGCCCCCGAGATATTCTGCCCACTTGCAGTCCAGATATTTAAGTTTGCTTAGCTACTAAGTAATCTTAGTGACTAAGCTGTCATGTAACACCGTCCTTTACTTAGCTCCTAAGCTTCCTCCTACTATAAAAGGAAGGCTTGTGTAACTTGAAAGAGATATACATTCTAATAGAAAAGCAGGCCAAAGCTCTGCGAAAACTCCCACTCATATTCCTCCCAGCGCCGTCGTACCTCACCAGCTACCATCCATATAACAACCTACATAAAAGCCAGATATCCATCAATCGTACACCGCTGAACCTCTGATGATGATTTCAACCGCATCAGTTGGCTCCGTTACCGGGAACACGCGATAGCACGTTCGCAGTTTCAGGCGTAAAAATCGTCCAAAGGTGCTAGCATATAGCAGATCGGAGAAGTATCACCTCCGTCGGTCCAAAAGGTCTGGCTATATCTTCTCATCTGCGTTCACCTCGAAAGAAAAAGGTAATCCCATCACAAAAACCCCCAAACCACCTCAATCTTCTTCCCACAGTGAAGAATACTGTCAAAAAGTGACCTTTTTACCTCAATAGCATATATGCCGACTTATCAAAAAAAACCCTCCCCAATATAAAGAGCACTGCTGAAAAAAGAGCCATACACTTTTCTAGGCTCATTCTCTATCCAAAAGATCTGAGAACCACACGAAAACCAAAAAGAACTCCAAGCCAAATCAGTTCGCCAACTCAGCAATGGCAGGAAGTAAAGGACAGCTAATACCCAAAACCCCTGCGAGAGGGGGCATGCAGTATCAGGCTCGTGGGGAATTGTGGGAGAGACCCTTGACAATCTTCCCGCTGAGGGCGAAGGGTCGCAGAGAGGGGCCCTAGCCCCTAGCGACGCCCGGAATGTCATCAACCAAAAAACCAAATCAAATGAGGCTAACCACATGATTCATAATCATATGGTTCAACATCATCGAATGACGTTTAGTTACACGCTCCCTTCCAGAGAGACTATGTCTGGAACAACCCACAGATATTAAGGATACTTGACCGCATACAAATATTTAGTTGAGATCATCAGCGTATATCAACTTTATATAGTGATAACAATCTAGTATGTTAGATTGATGACCTTCCAACTATCGGAATAACATTTATTCTTTACAATTGAATATGTATACTAAATCCCAACAAATAAGCTGAACTTGTGTCCTTCATAAGAACCGGAACATAATAACATTTATTTATTTCCCTTATCAGTTTACTAGATCCGAATGTGGTAAGTGTTACAAGCGTTTGCTTCACCTTTCCATATCATCATTTAATCTTTCTAATTTAATCACACTCGCAAGATATCATATATCTAAGAGTTGACTTGAACAGATAGATTTATCTCAACTCACTTGCCTATAATAGAAACTTCAATAAGTTCTCTATTTAAGCACATGCCCTAAATTTCCTTTTCAACCACTTTTAAGCACTTGAAAAATGTTTCTTAGTGTAGTCTTCATAAGACTTAAGAAAGATCACAAGAGCTATGTCTTTGATTTCCTTTCATAAAGAAAATCTAATGTTTATTAAATAGTTTATTTAACCTTTCTGAATCGTATTCAAAACATTGACTATTTAATTAACCTTTAAGCAATGATAGAATTAAGTCGATACTTAAATCTTACAATTTTGAAAACAACCTTTCCAAAATTAGGCGTGGTCATTCTTATCCAACGTTTGAATTAATTGTCATCGCATTGGTGAATGATCATCTTGGATCGTATCAATATATGACTAATTTGTTGAAACTTATTTCAAATCATTTAATCATATCATGAGCTTCATTTGCAATTAATAATTAAAGCTTTGGAGTACTCAATCAAATATGTAACCTCGCTTGTCTCTAACTACTACAACGGGATCTACCGTGTCATTGCTCATTTTAAAAGGATTAAAATTACTTAACCATATTTGAGCACGTTTCTCAAAAGGTACTTGATCATAATTTGGTTTTACTAATCGAGAAATTAAACATAAATATAAAGTTTGCTAAAACTACAACATAAAAATGAAAATAAATGAGTGTTGTTGTTTATCTGGCGCAAAATCAAAATGGTCTTTTGGTTTATGATTTTGCTCACTAGTCAGCTACTTCCCAATTGACTTTCAAGAATCTTTCAAAAATTCTTTAGTGGCCAAGATCGTCCAGTTACCCGATTCCCGACGAGGCGATCAACCGGAATAATTCGAAGGTATGTAAGCTTCTAATCCGTCTCTATGTGACTCTTGGTGGTTGACTAGTCAACTCTTTGACAATTCAGCATCATTTATGTGGTAGTCAACCCCTTGCCTACAGAATAAAGCGGTCACGGCGGGCCGATCACCCGCGAATACTCTAGTCAAGTCATAACCCAATATTCGCGAGATCTAAATACATATCATCGACGATATACTGCCGTGGTGGAGTCAACTCCCGGCGAGGGCCGTCAGTTGGATCCGAACAAAGCGCTCTTCACCGTCATTTATAATATTGGGAGACAATTTTACCGACTTGATTTTTTGTTGTGGGAAGTATTTACGTAAATTAATTCACTTAATTAATTTTAATTACTGGTCTCATCAAATATATCATCTCTATAGGCATACATCCTACACATTTATCTAGATCGTGCCTAGTCATGCATCATCGTATCATATAAAATAAATACAAGCACAAAATAAATAAATGCGTAAAGTAACAGGTATGATCATGGACTTTTCAGAGTCTGGTTTGAATACAAGCCCAGCGAAACCGCTGGGTCAAATACACCCGCCCATGACGGGGAAATAATGAGAATGGGATAAATGCGAGAAAATAAAGCCGTCACGTTCTTCATGCGACCTAGAGACGATTTTAAACCAACGAGGAAAAATTAAATCTTTCACATCTATCTATCGATTGGTCAGCGATCAATAAAATCCATATAATCATATTATATCTACTATATCTAATCCATACAATAAAATCTTATGAAAAAGATAAAATTAAAATTTAACTACTTGCGTCTTAATTAATCAATTAACATTTAATCTATTAAATAATTTTATCCAATCAATTAACTAATTAACATTTAATTAATTAAATGATTTTAATCGTAAAATAAAATTAACGATTAATTTTAAACCGATTTTAATTTTAATTTTAATTAATTAGAACTATTCCAAAATAAATCGAAAATTAAAATTATTTATCTTTTGTTTTTTTTCATTTTGATTCGTAATCAAAAGAGATGCATTAGTTTCTAAACCAAATTTGGCTTAGTAAATCATCGCATCGCGCGAGCTGACGGGAGCCGGAGCCGAGCCGCCCGCCCGGCGATCACAGTGGCGAAGGTCGACCCCAGAAATGGGGCCAGGTTTCCAAGACAATCCTGAGATCGCGGAAATGAAGGAATATACGAGGTATGCCAAAACAATGTACCTCACCAACTCTCGCCTAGTGGCAAAAGGTCAAGCCCCAATGATGATCCGACCCCCAAATCCTCCCAGAAATGAAATCGCCCCTGCGGCCCTAAACAAAGGTCGTCAGAGTCAGATTCAAGGGAACGAGGTCGAGGAAAGTGTTCACACATCGGGTCACAAAGGACAGAGGAAAGAAATCGCACAAACCTCAGTCCCGCCTGGTCGCGATAATCAGAAAGGAAAGACGGTAGAAAGGGGATCAGCATTCAAAAGATTAGGTGAGAAGGACAGGGCTCCGGCCTTAAGTCGTCTCAACCTCCTCGGAGATGAGTTACCCCCCAGACAAGAGGATAGAAACGCACAGGACGCTCGCATAATTATACGGGAAAAAAGAGCCCGTCAAGAGGGATCGCAGGATCATGCGGAATCAGAGCACGGGTTGGAGCGAGCTGACGCACAAACCCTGTCGCGACCCAGGTTCGACCCTTTCTTGACTAAACAAATGGAGATAATGAAGAAAGAGCTCGCAGACCTGAAAAGATCAAGGCCTGCTGACAAAGCCGCCTCGATCTCGGGAACCGATGTGCTCACCAAAAGAATCACCGAAACATTACCCACTAGCAAGGAAAAAGTTAGCTACCCCAGTTATAATTATTACAATGGGAACTCTTGTCCGAACGATTGGCTCACCGCCTTCCAAGGCTGCATTACCTTAGCAACTCAAAATAAGTCCGCCTGGTGCATCGCCTTAGTCGGTAGCATGCAGGACAGGGCTGCTTCCTGGGTTCGCGGGCTCCCTCGTGGCTCAGTTGAGAGTTGGGAAGATCTATCCGAAAAGTTCGTCAAAGAGTTTGAGTCGGCGAGTAGGCTGAAGAAAACCAATGAAGATCTGTATGAGGTTCGCATGGGAGGACATGAGTCCGGAAAAGAATATTACGAGCGGTTCATCAGAGTGTATGATCAGATTAGAAACATCCCCGACGATGCGGTCATAACGTGTTTCCTCACCGGGATCGCCAAAGGTCCGATGAAGACAGAATTTAACCTACGACCCCCCAAAGCGGGCCTTAGGGAAATGTTTGAAAGGGCCACAATGATGGGAGTAAGCGAAGCACCGTCCTTCTGGGAAAGAAAAACCTAAGCCGGATCAACATTCTCAGAAAGAAGACCGTGGGGACGATCGCAAGAAAGAAAGGGGAAGGAACGCGAATCATGATCGTGAGCCAAAGAGACCGTATAAATTCAGCGAGGATAACTGCACACCGCTCAACACGAAAGCTTCCCAGATACTGTTTGAGATCTGCGAGCACTTTGATAAACCCAAACCTATGAGGGGCGATCCCGACAGTCGAGATAAATCGAAGTACTGTGACTATCATAAGGATCACTGTCATATTACAGATGAATGTTTCACCCTGAGGAGGGAAATAGAGAGGTTAATCCGTGAAGGACCAGCGACAAAGTATAAACGCGAGGGAAACACCGGCCACAACCAGGGGCGCCAACCCTGCGTTTATCAAAAAGAAGTTAAAGTTATCCACGGAAACATCCCCAGCAAAAGTCAACTGAAATCACAGATCCACCAGATCAACATGCGCGGTTTTGAAAAACAGATAGTGTTGGGGGAAAACGAAAAAGGAATCGTGTTTACTAAAAGCGAGCTAACCACAGTCGACGGCCCTATGGAAATACCCCTCATCCTAAAAGTCGGGGTAAACGACAAGCATGGCGTCAACAGAGTAATGGTCGACACCGGGGCTGGCCACGATGTCATTTATTTCGACTGTTTAAAACAGATTGGATTCGGAGAGGCCAAACTAAAACCCTACCTCGGAGTGCTGGAGGGCTTTACCAACGATACAGTGCGGGTCAAAGGCACAATCGACCTCAATATCACTTTGGGCGACTATGAGCCCTGCCGGACTGAGGTAGTCACTTTCTTAGTCATCGACCTCCCCTCATACTATAACATGATTTTGGGGATTCCGGCCATGAGAAAGTTTCAAATGGTGGCATTTGTTCCACACCAAAGGGTCAAGTTCCACGTAGGGGATGAGATTGGGGTCGCCACTAGCCGACCCGGATTTTTCCTCGAATATATGACCAAGAACAGGGCCGATTCCAAACGACACAGAGTGGAAGGATTCAATGTGGCTACAAACCAGATCGCCACGGTAAAAGAGGTCCCGGACGGGACCGTGGAGGTCGAAACACTGCAAGTCCGAGATCAACCCGACCTCACGGCCGAAGACGAGCTGGTCGAGGTCATCATAAATAACGGGTACCCCGATCAGAAGGTAAAGATAGGGTCACGAACAACCAAGAAAGAAAGGGAGGGTCTGGTCGAGCTTTTGAAAGAAAACATGGATGCCTTCGCCTGGGAGGTAACCGACATGAGAGGTGTAGAGTCCGAGGTCGCATTACAATACCTAAGCGTCGACCCCAACTTCAGGCCGATCCAACAAAGAGCGCGCCAATTCTCTACAGAAAATGAGGTCACGATAAAAGGTGAAGTCAAAAAACTTTTAGCAGCGGGCATAATCAAAGAGCTTCAGTACCCCACTTGGCTAGCAAACGTGGTGATGGTGAAAAAACAAAATGGCAAGTGGCGGATGTGCATCGACTTCACTGATTTGAACAAGGCTTGTCCCAATGATCCTTATGCACTGCCACGAATCGATAAAATGGTAGATAGGATTGCAGGTTTAGAAACGTTGAGTTTTTTGGA